>CAWUFW010019571.1:0-181524 GCA_963921515.1 Calotriton arnoldi
AGAAAGAAACCCTCAATGATGTCAGCGCGCTGGACGTCATTGATGGGGCGAGGGAGGCAGGGAAGCCCTTCCCCTGCCTCCCCCCCAAAAAAAACCTAACGATCGGATTCCCACGGGGGAGCGCCAGCGCTTCCCCGTGGGTGGTCTTATGACGAGCTGGACTCGTCATGAGCACACGAGCACTGTGTGCCATGACGAGTCCAGCTCGTCATAAGCACCGAAGGGGATAAAGGGTCAGAGCAGGATCTCAGCGGCAGACGAGGAGAAGGAACCTCCTGGTCACAGGAACTACACGAGCATTGCGCTCGAGAAATTCAAGGATGCAAAGACCTCCATCAAGGATTACAGCTAACTTTTCAGGGTGTAAATGGAGAGAAGCCACATCTGCTTAACCACGCTCACGAATTCTACCACGAGAATTGCGCTCGAGAAAATGAAGGATGCAAAGACCTCCATCAAGGATTACAGCTAACTTTTCACGTTGGAAATGGAGAGAAGGCACATCTGCTTAACCACGCTCACGAATTCTGCACACCTGCCCTGCATATTTATCCAAGAAGATGCCACCGTTTTGTGCAATACCTCTACTCAACTGGAGTACTGTCTACTGGCTAATCAGTAAGTGTTACCTCGTTGGGTAAATGTATAGTGCCTTTCCTACACTACAGCTCCGTAAAGGACCAGAAGAATTGTCTCCAGTGACCTGTGTGTCTGTAACTTTGCCACCGCGCCGAAAGCGCCGGGGTCCTTTGAGTAAGCTGTCCATCATAGTGGGGAAAGGGCGGGCAGACGTTGCATACCGCTAGTGTATGTGTGGCGGGGCCAAACGAGCGGGGCTTCTAGGCCCGTTCACATGCCTCTTGTTTATAAAGGGTCAGAGCACGATCTCAGCGGCAGACGAGGAGAAGGAACCTCCTGGTCACAGGAACTACACGAGCATTGCGCTCGAGAAAATCAAGGATGCAAAGACCTCCATCAAGGATTACAGCTACCTTTTCAGGGTGTAAATGGAGAGAAGCCACATCTGCCCTGCATATTTATCCACGAAGATGCCACCGTTTTGTGCAATACCTCTACTCAACTGGAGTACTTTCTACTGGCTAATCAGTAAGTGCTACCTCGTTGGGTAAATGTATAGTGCCTTTCCTACACTACAGCTGCGTAAAGGACCAGAAGAATTGTCTCCAGTGACCTGTGTGTCTGTAACTTTGCCACCGCGCCGAAAGCGCCGGGGTCCTTTGAGTAAGCTGTCCATCATAGTGGGGAAAGGGCGGGAAGACGTAGCATACCGAGAGTATGTGTGGCGGGGCCAAACGAGCGGGGCTTCTAGGCCCGTTCACATGCCTCTTGTTTATAAAGGGTCAGAGCAGGATCTCACCGGCAGACGAGGAGAGGGAACCTCCTGGTCACAGGAACTACACGAGGATTGCACTCGAGAAAATCAAGGATGCAGAGACCTCCATCGAGGATTACAGCTCACTTTTCAGGGTGGAAATGGAGAGAAGGCACATCTGCTTAACCACGCTCACGAATGTGTGGCGGGGCCAAACGAGCGGGGCTTCTAGGCCCGTTCACATGCCTCTTGTTTATAAAGGGTCAGAGCAGGATCTCACCGGCAGACGAGGAGAGGGAACCTCCTGGTCACAGGAACTACACGAGGATTGCACTCGAGAAAATCAAGGATGCAGAGACCTCCATCGAGGATTACAGCTCACTTTTCAGGGTGGAAATGGAGAGAAGGCACATCTGCTTAACCACGCTCATGAATGTGTGGCGGGGCCAAACGAGCGGGGCTTCTAGGCCCGTTCACATGCCTCTTGTTTATAAAGGGTCAGAGCAGGATCTCACCGGCAGACGAGGAGAGGGAACCTCCTGGTCACAGGAACTACACGAGGATTGCACTCGAGAAAATCAAGGATGCAGAGACCTCCATCGAGGATTACAGCTCACTTTTCAGGGTGGAAAGGAGAGAAGGCACATCTGCTTAACCACGCTCATGAATGTGTGGCGGGGCCAAACGAGCGGGGCTTCTAGGCCCGTTCACATGCCTCTTGTTTATAAAGGGTCAGAGCAGGATCTCACCGGCAGACGAGGAGAGGGAACCTCCTGGTCACAGGAACTACACGAGGATTGCACTCGAGAAAATCAAGGATGCAGAGACCTCCATCGAGGATTACAGCTCACTTTTCAGGGTGGAAATGGAGAGAAGGCACATCTGCTTAACCACGCTCACGAATGTGTGGCGGGGCCAAACGAGCGGGGCTTCTAGGCCCGTTCACATGCCTCTTGTTTATAAAGGGTCAGAGCAGGATCTCACCGGCAGACGAGGAGAGGGAACCTTCTGGTCACAGGAACTACACGAGGATTGCACTCGAGAAAATCAAGGATGCAGAGACCTCCATCGAGGATTACAGCTCACTTTTCAGGGTGGAAATGGAGAGAAGGCACATCTGCTTAACCACGCTCACGAATGTATGGCAGGGCCAAACGAGCGGGGCTTCTAGGCCCGTTCACATGCCTCTTGTTTATAAAGGGTCAGAGCAGGATCTCACCGGCAGACGAGGAGAGGGAACCTCCTGGTCACAGGAACTACACGAGGATTGCACTCGAGAAAATCAAGGATGCAGAGACCTCCATCGAGGATTACAGCTCACTTTTCAGGGTGGAAATGGAGAGAAGGCACATCTGCTTAACCACGCTCACGAATTCTACATGATGATTGCGCTCGAGAAAATCAAGGATGCAGAGACCTCTATCGAGGATTACACCTGCCCTGCATATTTATCCACGAAGATGCCACCGTTTTGTGCAATACCTCTACTCAACTGGAGTACTTTCTACCGGCTAATCAGTAAATGCTACCTCGTTGAGGAATTGTATAGTGCCTTTCCTACACTACAGCTGCGTAAAACACCCTCGTGGGCATTCCTGCTGCACGATCACATGATCGTGCAGCAGGAATGCACAAAGAGGCATCGGGGGAAAGGAAAACCCTTTCCTTTCCCTCGATGTCTCTTTTCCAATCAAACCCCCTCCCCGAGCCAAAACTCACCTTATTTCCGCGACGCGCTGGAAGCAAATGGCTTCCAGCGCGTCGGGGAAGAAAGGGAACCCTCAACGACGCCAGCGCGCCTCGCGCGCTGACGTCATTGATGGGAGGCGGGGGAGGCAGGGAAGTCCTTCCCCTGCCTTCCCCCAAAAAACCCGACGATCGGATTCCCACGGGGAGCGCCAGCGCTTCCCCGTGGTTGGTCTTATGACGAGCTGGACTCGTCATGAGCACACGAGCACTGTGTGCCATGACGAGTCCAGCTCGTCATAAGCACCGAAGGGGTTAAGCTGCAGCCTGTGTTGCTCCTACCTGCCTGCGACGTGGTGAGGCCACCCTGTGGGCCGTAGGTCATCTGTGGAGGTAGGTGGAGTTGTTTGCCACAGGGAGAGGCAGGGGGTTGCTGGCCAGGGTGCGGGGTGGCAAACTGGGCGGCGCTGCAGGCTCCTCACCGTGGGCAGTTTCTCTTTCGCCAGGACTTTGGAGCTTTTGCGGGGAACACTGAGGCAGCGCTGCTGGTGTCCCTCTTGAGTTTGCCCTGCGTGCTGCGGGTCCAGGGAATGTCGGTGTGGGGCTGGGCCTGCCTGCCACTTTCCTTGCAGTGTGTCTTGTGCGTGTCTCTTGTTGGGTGATGCTCTCTCCCTGCCTTTTGTGGGGCGCGTCAGGCTTGGCAGGACGTGGTGCGCGGACTTACTGGCTTCTTTAACCAGGAGTTGGGACTTTTCCTGGGCCAGCTGGCTGGCGGCAGTGGGACGGCCTTATTGCTCGTGCTGGCCGGTGGGCTGTCGTGCTGCTGTGCGTGCTTTCCCTTGTCAATGAGCAACTCCAGCCCGTGTCGTGGCGCAGGTAGGTTACCGCTAGGTGGCGCTGCGGTGGCAGCTCTCTCTCGGCCGCGGTAGTCTTTCCCTCTCGCTGTGGGCCACACTGTGCTCTCGTCAGGTGGGTGCATCCGCACACAATACCCCGGTGCCGGCAAGACGACAGGCAGCAGTCCAGCACTGCCCGAGTCCCGCTCAGTGGAGGCTGCCGGCGCGCTAGAAATCACAGTCTTGGCAGGTGGGTGCAAACGGAGCTGTGGGGCATGGCAGGGTCGCAGGCTCTCTAGCCGCTGCGGGCTGCTCATTGTGCTAGCCTTGGGGCTTTGTCTGCTGGAACGGCCTAGTGCTCTGGCATGCGGCCTGGTTACTTTCACGTTGGAGGGGGGGGGGCCTCGCCAGACATTTGGCCTTTAGGTAGTTGTTAGTGCTTTCTCCTGGCCCTTCTTTCATCGGGACGCTCGCCGACCGGCTAGGACAGTTCGTCACTGTTGGGTAGTCGCTGGCTGTACGGGCCAGGGGACGGGGCGAAGTTTCTGGGTTTTCGCCTACGCCGGGATCGCCCGTTCATTGTAGTCAGCCTCAGACATCCGGGGGTGTGTGTGTGGCACGGCCAGATTCAGTTGCGGCTTTGTGGCTGCGGAGAGTGGCGCCGCACCTGATCACCACTGCAATTGCAGGGGGCTGTGGGCATTGCCGTGGGGTGCCGCTTCTCAGGCACGTCCCTTATCTTCCCCCACGATTGATGAGAGTGTGTCGAGCCGCGGGCACGCGGGATTAGCGGCCCGCCTCGTCGCCAGTGTAGTGTTGGGCCTCAGGCCCACATACTGGTAAATGACCGAGACTGACACTGCATAATTGGGTACGACAACTGGCCCAGGGCACGTGCGCCCGGCCCCTTTTGTTAACAGGGTCACCTGACTGGTGACGCCTGTGGTGGGTGGATGTAGAGTGTCTTACATCACAGGCTAAACACTAGAATGTATCCAGCCGGATACTACACTAACGGCAGGCAGCTGAAAACTGAGCAGAGCAGCGTCAGGCTGCATGACTGCAAAGTTTTCAGACTCAGTACACCACAGGACAGGGGGCGCAGGCAAATCAGATTGATTGAAGCATCAATGTTATTTATCAAGAGCATCCATAGCAAGTTAGCTTAACTACTAAAACACAGATGCCCTAGCAGCCTTCACCCACACTGGCCCCCCTGGGTCCTCCTTACTGCTGGCAATCAATCAATCAAGTCAGCATGCAGAGAATTAGTGTAGATTCCAGGGCCTCTCTGTCCCAAGTGGGACCCAGGCCACAACAGAAGGATGTGAGGCCCCAACATGAACAAGCATTGGAAATGCAATAGGTCTCGCCTTTGTTTAAGTTTAAGCAATTTGTTTTGCGAATGGTATTGTTTTTTTAGCTTTTTTAACTTTTTTTAACTTCCCAAAAGGTCCGTTGCTTTCTCTTCCTATTGTTAGCAACACCTTCAGCTAAGTGTTACATCCGCCCTCCCGCACCTTTATTACACTTTTATAAAGCCAAATTGTGACGTAGCAGTTATGGCCTGTGTGCTCGGTTAACAAAATAAAAACAAGCATTGGTAAATACGAATGTTGATCTATTAACTGTGACAATATTTGTAAATTATCGTTTAAAACAAGTAAAAGATGTAGCTTTTTATTATTTTAATCCAACGTTTTAAAGTACCTATTGTAGCTGTTTAAATTGAAACTGGGGCACAGGAGCTTTTATAAAAATATCCTTTGTGTTTCTGATCTCTGAGGGTCAGGGCCGATTGCACCATACCTGCTCGTTCTATTCACAGGTTCTGAGTTTTAATAAAATCCAATTAGCAGTGAAAACGTCAGAGGACATGTGTATTTTACCGAACATGGACTTGTTCTGAGAAATAAAGTGGGTGAGGGTCTACTTTCCAATTTCACACGAAACCTATTGAAGGTTTGAAAACACGAGATGCTAAATTTGGAAAGGGGGGGAGGGGGAGTGTTTACAACTATAGCCAGAGCGAGTTAAGGAGGGGTTGCGAAACGTTTGAAGCGTTTGATGTCCAGCATGCAGTTGATTTTTAAAAGGCTGAAAGACCCGAAGATGGAGGGGAAACATGCAATCAGTGCCGCGTGCAGCATGTCCGAGAGTCACGGCTGCACAACGAGCGCTGTTCATTGGCGGACTGTGGCCTTTGAACTACAACTCTACTAAAGCCACAATGTGAAGCAGTCGGAGGAGAACAGAATAAGCTAAATAAAACTGGCGAGTTGGTCACTCATGCACGACACGGAAACGCTTTCCACAGAGTCACAACTTAGATAGACCGCGTTTATCTAACCACTCATTCCACACAGCTTTGCTAGTCCTGGAAGGTGCGTGTGCGGCCAAAAAGGGGTATGAAACACAGTATTATTAACATTCGTTAATGACATAGTCAGAAGGACTCACTTTATGTTCAGAGTTAAAAAAACACGGGTGTGTCGACACAAAATCAAGTATGCCGTATTCAAAAAGGGGTATGAAACACAATATTATTAACATCCATTAATGACATAGTCAGAAGGACTCACTTTATGTTCAGAGTTAAAAAAACACGTGTGTGTCGACACAAAATCAATTATGCCGTATTTGTAAAAACGGTATTGTGGTTATGCACAATGATGCCCTGCGGGGGAGTTTACAGTTCTATAATAACATGGGCATGAGTAATTGCATTTGCATTGCAGGCAGAAAGGCTCCGCCGCTGAAGAGATGGAGCGTTGCTGGCAAACAGCCGTCAGTCAAAGCAATAAAAGCTGCGTTATCAGAAGCGAGAGCGCGTGCGCTCATTAAAGGAAACAAAGATGGCGTCGGGATGTCCACATGGGCCGTCCTAAAAGTGGACAAGGCGGTAACCCCAAAGCCTGGTTTTCAATCACGCGCCAGCGTTTAACATAAACGATGACGCGTGCCAATTGAAAACAAGGGCGGGGCTTAAAGTTCCTTCCGAAAGTGTATTGATTCCAAAAGGCCCTCGAATGGCGAGAGCAGCGCATGCGCGCTGCTAACGCCAGGGGAGACCTAAAAACACGTACCTCAGCTGTAATGTCTCTAAGCTGCAACAGTAGTGGACCCACTCGTTGCAGTCTCCTGTGCTCAGAGGCGCAACTAGAGTCAAATTTGGGGTGGGGGGCTAAGAATTTTTTTGGGGGGGGGCTAATTCTTCCAGCAACAGGCAGAGTGGAGATGCAGGGGCTCAAAGAAGGGGTGAAAAAACAACAAAGCCTCATTAACAAGCAAGTGGTCTTTTAAAGACCTGTGAAGTACTCGGGTGCGGCTGTGTGTGTGCCCGGGAAGCTGTCTCAGCCCGGGCTGACACACACGACGGGGGGGGGCTGAAGCCCTTTGAGCCCAATGGGCGTTGCGCGTCTGCCTGTGCTCGATTCTTGCCTGTTCAGTACTGCATGCAGTGCGGGAGTCGGGCTCACTGTGCAGCGTCATTTGCAATGGTAGCAGATTTACCACTCTGACCCAAGCTCTTCATCTGAGACCGTGACTGCAAGCATTGTCAGCCGGCCTGTGCCTTTTGAGGGAACCGTGGTCGTGGAGCAGAGCTACCGGCATGGAAGGCAGCAGGTGAGTTGGCTGGCACAACAAAATTGACTCTAATGGCCCTTACACAGAAAAAGGCTCTATGGTTTGCATTTTACTTACTAATGTTAATTTATTTTAACATTTAGCACTGAAAGCTTCAGCCGGAAGACGAAAACCAGCGTGACGTATTAGCCGTTGCAGAGTGCAGCAATTGGGAAACCAGCAGCTGCATACATGGAGCAGCGGACTGACTCCATTCAACTACATAATTTAAACAAATAATAACAGCTCTCTCTCAGTGCAGGCAGTTAAAATGTGCTCCGGAAACTTCAGTAATTAGTTTCTTGCATCCATAAACTGTCAAGACGCAAGAACATGAAGAGGAAACGCTCCATTTACTCTACATATTTTCCCAGGCAAGCGTTAAAAAGAAAATTTGACACTAAGATGGTCTCACACTTACTTGCGAGGAGAGCACAGAATTCCGGTTTACGGGCCGACTGCCTCCCCCCCCAGAGTCTGGTCGCAACTTCTCTCACTCGACTCCATTGGGAATGGCAAACGTGCGCGCCCCCGATGCCCATCAGACTCACTCAGGCTCACAGCAGGCGCAGCTCAGAGCGGAGCTGCGCAACCAGTGGGCTGCAGCGGCCCCCGCAGTCCGTGGGGGGGTGGGTCATCATTGATTTAAATTTACCGCCGCGGGCGGTGCCTGCGAGCAGCGCTGTCACACGTGACGCAACCTAGCCAGCCTCTCAAACTTTTAACTGCAGCCGTATTTGGAGGGCGTGACGTCACATCCCACGGAACCTAAGAAAGTCTGTGTGTCAAACCTGAGTCGGCTGCCTGGTGAAGTAGTCTCAGTCAAAATGTAATGCTGCGACGGGAGTCTTGATTCCTTAATTGATGCATTGTAGCATCCAGCGAGTATCAGCTATAGCTCTGCCAGCCCCCAAGCCTATCGCCAGTAGTGCGCACGTCGCGCGCGCTACCACATGGTTTAGTTCAGTCATAGCAGCACTTTAACAGCTCAACAGCCGAGGCAGGCGCTATGCTCATTATGCGTGACTTTGCATTTCAGTGCGGTGATGCGGACCACCACACTGAAATGCGTTAGTCTAACGCATGATGCGTGATTCTTGGCAGGGCTGTTTATCTACCCCTAGCAATTCACCCAGCGCCTTTATTTTCGGATTTGGTGGCGAACAAGCAAGCACCGTTTGCTGCCGACCTTTTTGGCCTCACCAAACCGACCCAAGATTGTGACAAAACACCAGGCTGAATTAGGTCTTCCCAACCTGCGTCAAGCAGTGCTTTCAAGGCCTCCCTCACAACCTTCTCCTTATCCTCCATAATCAGTAATAAAAATTCACACAAGCAAATAGCCCACTTATGGCCTACGCTAGAGGACAAAAACTACTCGTCTACCTCCAGGACCACATGGACTAAAATGGTGACCCCCTAATGCTACATGGACCCTAACTGTCACCTAAACCCTGCCCCTGGCTTAAACTGACCTATAGGACTCAATTCCTGGTCTGGAGCGCACCACCTGCCCAAAATACCCCAGGGGTGAACATCCTCTGGATGCCACCACCTGGACCCCCAAAGTCACGGTTTTCAATGTTACAGCACGGCTTGCAAAGTTCACAACATGTGACCCAAAAACATACACACAGAGTCTTCCCCAGAAGCGCTCTCCACTAACCCTGGGCGGTAAATTCCGCTCCGCTCGCGGAATTTGCGGAATTTTGGCAGTTCCGCGGGGAACGCGGAATTACCGAAAATTCCGCGATCCGTGGCGTAGCGGAATTATTTCCTTGTTCGCGCTTTAAAAATGTGTTTTCGCGCGCGCGGTAGCGACTTACCGGGATCCCTGCGTTCGCCGACGAGTTTTCCTATCCGTTCGCGTGCGCCACGAGATTTTGGTAGCCGGCTGCGCGATCCAGCGAGAGTGTGCGATCGCGAACACGTCATTCGGACGCGCCATCGGACACCGCGAGAGTGTGCGATCGTGAACATGTCATTTCGGACGCGCCATCGGACACCGCGAGAGTGTGCGATCGTGAACACGTCATTCGGACGCGCCACCGGACATCCGGCGGAAGTTTGGTGAAGCTCACGATGTCGAACACGCAAAATTTGCAATCTGGAGAATAATAATATCTGGAGCAGCATAAAACCTTCTCAAAAATGATGATTTGGATGAAAAAAACTCCTCAGATTGACATTTGGCTGTACTTTTTGGTGCAAGGAGTCCTTTTTTTTTTTTTTACTTTTTTTGGGGAGAGGAAGGAAGTGCCCCAGAGTCTCCAACTTTCTGTTCCTGTCCAGCAGGCTCCTCCCAGTGCTTTGTCCATGTCCTGTTCACTTTCATTTGGATTTGGAGCTGGAAGGATCACTCTTTGTGTCTGCTGCATCATATATCATTGGATTTGAGGACTTTTGGATTTGAGGACTTTTGGATTTGAGATTTTACAAGTGAGTTGGTGTTGTTTGTTTGATTGGGGCATTGCAGTTGCTGCAACTACAATTTTGGTACTTTTCATCATTTAATTTTTTTATATTGTGAGTAGCCAGTAGGGCCAGAGCTAGTCATGGGTGCATGAAACAACTGTTTCTGTGTGTTCTGTTGAATTTAAACATCATTTAGGGCATGGATGGCATTGGATTGAATTGCAAAATGTGTTTTTGGTGGGGTATTTCACTTTTTGGTGTGTGTTAAATAAATGCCTTTGTTGTATGTGGTGTGTTTGTTGTGTAACTTGCACAACTTGTTTAGCCCTGTGGATTTTCGTTTTTGCATTTTATTGCATTAAAGCTGTGTTGTTTAGCATGCCTCCTTTGCCTGGCTATGATAGGCCTGTTTCAGTTCATTGTTTTCCAGGCCTCCTGCTTGTTGCTTGTGACTGTGAGTGTCCATGTGGCTGGTGGCCATTTGTGGTGGTAGTTATAAGTGTGCTGCTTTTGCCATATATGCCTGCATGTCTTTCCTATGTTCCTCTTGGCTTACTGCTTCCATCCATCCCCTATGCCTGCTGCAGCTCCCTGAATGATGTGATGAGTAAATTAATGCCAAACAAGTTCCACTTCCATTACATTAGTATTTTTGTTTTTGTTCTTCTTCTTTCCTATCCTTCCTGAGTGTACACAGTATACCATGAAAGCCCTTGTTGTCAAAGTCTCACAAATGGCTACACTGTTATGGTTTTTTTTATAACTTAAACTGAGTTAATAAAATTTAATAATATAAACACCAACAAATGTGACCGTCCACCACACACTAAGTTATATATTATATTTGTTTGTTTGTACTAGTAGTAATTGAACCACAACAACAAATGCAACATTTCACTGATGTTCTTCTCCTGGCTTCTTTGCTTTTAGGTGCACAAAAAGACAGTGGAGGAGGTGTCATAACTGCCAGACAGACGTCCTGCTGCACACCACGTCACGTCCACGTGTGACCACAGACATCTCTGCAACTTGTGCACCTGCATCCTGCTGACATCGGAAGGAAGAAGATGGCCCCAAAGAAAGGTACCAGGTCCTCCAGTACCAAGAAAGTTGCCAGTGAGAAGAAGGAACAGAAGAAGGAAGAGGCACTGCCACTTACCAAGACTGGTGTGCCGGCCAATATGTTTTTTGGGAAACAAAAAATTACGCCTGCATCAGCGGTGTCCGGGGACCAAGCTGGGAGCAGCACCTCCGCATCAGCGGGCCCACCCCACCAACCGAGGCCCAAGCCCATGAGTGTCGCAGAGGTAGCCAGTCTACTAACGAGCAGTGATGTTGAAATGTCATTACCGTAAAGTAGTACCCAATCAACGCAGGCGGAAACTCAGCATATAAGTGGGCAACAACAGCCGGAACAACAGCCGCAACAACAGTCCACAATAGTAGTTGTTCCTCCCGAAGTAGGGGCAGTTCAGGAAATCGAGCTTCCTGCAGACGAAGAGGAGCAAGCCACTCTTTCAGAAGATCCATTGTCTTCCAGATCCACAGCAAGGAAAAGGAGGGTTAGTCCATCAACTTCTTCTTCAAGCCCCGTTTCTGATGATCTAGATGCCACTTGGAAGCCACCAGCTCAGTCTGAGAGTGATGCATGCCACAAGGCTAGGGAAAAGGAAGGTTCCAGAAAGCCTTAGAGTTATGGAGGTAGATGTAGAAGAGGTGGATGATGATGACGAGCCAGTCATCATGAACATCACTCCCGGCCCAGTGGAGATGGAGACCAACATTATTACCTTATCCCAAATCGCTGCGAGGGATGTAGCACGGATACCACAAAGACAGGTAACACCACCTCCAGCTTCCATATTTGCATTTGTTAAGGCCCGGCAGGGACCTACATCCAGCTCAACCACCACCTCAGTAGGTAGTGGTACTGTAAGTGCACAGAGTCAAATTCAACGCCCACCCTCCAGTTCATCTGGCATTGAAAGTGGCACCTCCAGCAGCACCAGAAAGTTCACCTCCCCAGTTTGGGACTTCTTTCCGGTTAGCAGTAAGGAGGAGAACGTTGCTATATGCTCAATTTGTTGACACGCTGTTAGTCAGGGTAAGCTTGGTACAAACTATGGTACCGGAGGCCAAACAAGTCATCTAAAAAAACACCACATGATCCAGTGAGAGGCTCACCGACTTCGGTTACAAAAAAGTAAAACTGCACCCATTGCTGTTGGTGGGGATGAAGAAGATATGATCCAGGTGGAAGGTGAACAAGAGGGAGACATTTCTAGCCCTGTCCCCAGCAGTGTAGTGGTACCGCACACATCCTCAGCAACATCTCAGTGGCACCGTAGTAAGAGTCAGGCTGAGACACCAAGGCAACAAAGTACTGCAATGAAAAAAAGTGCGTCGTTGACGTTGAGCCTAACTGGGTTCAAGAAGACAGCTGCACCACAAAGGAAAATATTCCAGCCTACCATTGACAGCATGCTTAGGTCGAAGGGGCAGTACGAACGCAACCACCCAACGGCATGTTTGTACAATGCGAAGCTGGCTAAAATGTTAGCGCTGGACCTTCTCCCTTTTTCTTTTGTGGAAGCGGTGGGTTTCCTTGAATTTGTGTCAGCCATCTGCCCTAAATGGAAGGTTCCCTGCCGGTCCTATTTCGCCAGAGTTGCTGTTCCAGCACTACATCACGATGTGCTGGAATTGCTTGGAAAAGCTTTGCAGCAGAGTGCGGTTCACAATATCCACCTGACAACAGACATGTGGACCAGTTGCCAAGCCACTGATTACATGTGCATCACTGCACACTGGATCTCTTTTGTGGGGGTTAGAGAAAAGATATCTGAAGCAGGTCTTGTTGACACTGCTGAGATTTTTAATGCTACTCGGAAACATGCAACTGTAGCCATGTTCGCCATGGAGAAATCTCATACTGCTGCAAACATTTTGGAAGAGTTTAACAGCAAGGTCTTTGAATGGCTGCGCCCAAGAGGGCTTAACATTGGTTTTGTTGCCACGGATAATGGCAGTAATGTACTTAAGGCCATGGAGGATGGTGCCTATTTCAGGGTCCCATGTTTGGCACACTGCATTAACATTATTGTTCAAGACTTTCTGAAAAAAGAAGCCATAGTCAACAACTTACTGACCACCTGCCGAAGAATATGCACACATTTCAGCCATTCTTTTAAAGCCCGGAAGCAGCTGAGGATCATTCAATGTGAATATAGAATACCAGTCAAAGCACTCATTCAGGAGGTGGCAACACGTTGGAACTCAACTTATAACATGCTTGACCGTCTGTTTGAGCAGTACAGACCAATCAATGAATATGTCATGCAAAGAGGGGATGCTACTGTGAAAGGCATGATCCTTCAGATGGACCAATGGTGCCTAGTTAAATGCCTGACAGAGATGCTTCTTCCTTTCGAGGTCTTCACACGTGAAGTCAGCAAGGAGGACTCTACTATGGGTCAAGCTATCCCATTGTTGCACATGCTACAGCAACAGCTGAAGGAGGTGTCTGAAGCGTACATAGGTGTGGAGGAAAAAAAAGAAGCATATGAGTTGGTGGAGAGCTTATCCTGTCGCTTAGCTGAAAATGCAAGGGTGCAAACTAAGATTGTGTCAGAACAACATTACATTTGTGCCACAATTCTGGATCCACTGTACAAATCGGCACTGAACAGTAAGACATTAATTCCTTTTCAAAAGTTGGATAGCTGAGGTAGCCAGTCACTTTGAAAATTAACGGCTGGCAATTAAAGGCCCGCTACTCAATCCCACAACAAGTACTGCAGCAGGGCATCAGGCGTCAAGTTCCACTTCAGAGCCTGAGGGCAGTGCGTTTGGCTCAGAGCGGTCACCAACACTATCGACAACAACAGCAAGAACCGGATCATCAGCCCCAGTAAAATCGGCACAGCATTGGTATTTACAGCAAGGGCTTGCTAGGTCCAGTGCTGATGCAAAGACAAAAGAGGCCAAACAAACTGTAGCACCCCTGAACATTGAGCGGATGGTCCAGGCCTATCTGGATGACCCAACAGAGGTCTACATTGATCAAAACCCATTGCGGTATTGGTATGGGAAAAGGAACCAATGGCCAGTGCTGAGCAGGCTGGTGATAAACTATCTGGCTTGCCCTGTCGCAAGTGTCTCTTCTGAGCGTGTTTTCAGTGCTGCTGGTGCCATTCTAACAGTGAAAAGGACCAGTCTCTCACCCAAAAAACGTGGAGAGGTTAACCATGATCAAAATGAATCAGCACTTTATTCCCACCGAATTACACAATACGTGAATCAACGCAGGAAGATGAGGACAGCAACTTAGGTGACGGAAGTAGTGTGTAAGATGATGATTACCTGCTTCTGGTTGAACCCCCAGAGTTTGAGGACGAGCTATACTTCCCTGACAACTAGGCTTGAACTTCTTACTTTCTTCCTTCATTATTTACTTTTATTTGTGTGTGTCTGTCTTTCTGGCATGAAACTTCGAATCACAACAAATCCATCACCACCGTCTTGGTGCAGCTGTCTGCATTCAACTTAAGTACACTCCTCCGAGTCCTGCTCCTCCATCCTCCAGTCCTGACTCGCCCTAAATCCATTTCCCTCAAGACAGATGATGAATGATGATTGGATGTAGAATAATAGTACAAGAAAATGTTGCCTCGTTGAGTCCCTCAAAAAGAAGTGGAACATGATGACTACTATAGCCTCCTTTCCGAGCCGAGAGAGACTGCCGCAACTTAAGATGAGAAGGAACAGGTAATGATGATGGCATGCATTGGACGCTGACTCTGAGTGATTGGTGTTTGTGTTGTTTTGTTGTGCATGAAGTGAATTCATTCTGTACTATTATCTACACACTCTAAAAGTAACTCAAGTCAATGTTTCCCTTATTGTTGTTTAATAACAAAATTGTACTTCTACTGCAGGCCGATCCATTGCATTTTCGGATATGGAATCTGGACTCACTCGGTACACTGCAGACTGAGTTGGACAACAACATGATGATGACCACAGTGACATAATATCTTTGCAGTCAGTCAGTAGGATCGGAGATGATTGATGGAATAACTCAGGGCGTTTCATGAGTGGCTTAAAAGGTAAACAAGTCAACAACAACCACAGCAGACCTACATGTCTGTGTAGTGGTGAAGTTGAGTCATGACTGTAGTAGTGGTGGTATGACTGAGAGCTGTGCTTGCCATTGATTTAGTTACCTACTCTGGAAAATGCTATATTGCTCTATATGTGACATGTGTGCTCTGTCTGGCTCAGACAAAATCTAAGCTAATTGGAGGTTGTGTGGGCGCCGTGAGCCTGTTCTGTCCTGTTGCTTTTGTAGATTAATGCTGGAAACAGACAACAGAGTAGACATGATTTAGCCATGCCGCTCTGCAAGTGTTTGCACTCCTCTGCAATGTATGCTTTTTTTTCCCCCTTGATTTTTAAATATCCCTTTTGTTTTTCCATCTACACGTACAGGCCGGCCTTTACTCTGTGCTAAACAGAGAAAAACAACTCACACTCAACTACGAATCTGGATCCGCCAGGCAGGCAGTGGCACCCAAGATTGACGGACGCAGCATCCATGGAAGGGAGGACCAAGAGGAATGCCGACTCCGAGATGCAACTCCCCAATTTGACCAGGATAACATACAGTAACATTTTGTATCAGCATTCATCATCTTTTAAATAATTTGATTCATTTTTTCTCTTCAATCATTACGACTGTGTTGACTGTTGTTGTTGTTTGCTCTCTGCTTATATTATAATTGATCCCTACAGCTATTTTTTAATTGTCTTTGCTAGCTTTAAAAAGTATGCCCGGTACAACAGAAGTAAAAATGTATGATTGTAATTTGGGTCTCACTCTCTCTGAGGGCAGACAGGCATGGCAAATTGCATAATTAATATACTGCTGCCCTGTACTACTGTCTACTAGTCTAGTTAGTAAGTACTACTTATCATTACCCATCAATTTTAATCATCATCATGCATGCATTTCCTTTTTCTCCCTTAGTAGATTCTATGGATATGATGGTCGTCTGCCAAGATTGTGTTTTGTTGTTTGTCCATGCGTAGTGTTTTTCTTTCTCAAACCTTTCCCCAAACCCCCTTCCCAACCATTCATCAAACCCTAACCCTCTTCCCCCGGCTGTGTGATTTATATTGAGGTGTGACTAAATTAAATGTACACCAATAATTGATCACACGCTTACTGGGGAGGATGTGGTGAAAGCAACACTAATTCAATTTCAAGGCAGGGCGAGGATCTTCTTCTGCTTGCCCACCCATGCTCAGTATATTGTCAAGTTAATTTTGTTTTCAAAGGAACCTTATACATCATAATTATTGCCGGCATCGATTGAATTGATGAATTGATTCATCATCCTCCTACACACCAGCACTAAAGGTTACGCTTGTGTCGCGTGACTCGGCATAATAATAACTACAGTTTGTAACTTGTTGAACTAGGCTATCCCCGCCACCATTATGTTTTATTTTACTTTAGCATTGCTAATAAGCATTATTATTATTGTTTGGCAGTCTACTGTACTTCGTTCTACTACTCCTCCCAGAGTCTCTCTCAGGCGACTGACTGTCTCATTTTCTTTTTTTGCAAATGCTACTGCCAGTGTCTACTACTCCCACCACAACCATGGCATCTTGGGAAACCAAACCATCATCGCCATGCAGCCATCGCTGTGCCTAAGTTAAACATCAATCACAGGTAAGAGAAGAAGTTTGGGGGAGGTATAATTAATAATATTAATTAATTAATTCACACACCCCTTGAGTCCAGTTGCACAATGCATAGACTAGGAGGAGAGACTGACAGTACTAGTAGGACTAGTCACTCAGAGAGGGGTACCGCATCTATCTGTTTGTGTGTTACAAAAACCGCAGATTATTTAAATCAAACACTGGCTGTGGCCCTGCAGTAGCAAGGAAACAGTGTGACGTAAAACAGTAACCCCCCACAAAACATTAACATCGTATGTAAAGTATAAATATAATTTAATCCCCTAACAAAAATAAACTATGTAAAAAATCCCACAACAGCACCTGACCCACCCCTCTCCCTAACCCCAACCAATGTCCAAAACGAAAATGTCCAATTGTCCATGCATAAACCCCAACGCCCAATTCCCACCCACCAAAAAAGGAATAAAAAAGGGGCAATCCAACAGGGTCTCAGTCTCTATCGGCGGGCAAGTTTCTCCTCCAGGACCTTTATCCGCTCCTCTAGGCGGGCATTTTGGAGGAGCATGCGGCGCTGGAATTTCCGGCAGTTGCATCCACAGGGGGGGGCAGCAGTGCTGGTGGAAGTACGGCGGCGGGCGGCTGCCAGACCGCGGCGCCGTACTACTTGAGGACCAGGGGCCTGGCTGGGGCCCGGGGCATTGGAGGAGGCTGCAGCTGCTGCCGCATCCTCCTCCTCCTCCGCCAGAACCACCAGCCGCCGGTACTCTTTTTGGATGGCCTCAAGCTTCCGGCGCCGGGCCATGGCTGCCAACTCCTTCCTGTCCGGTTTGACTTTGGGTTGGGAAAGAGTAGCTATATCAAGGAGAAAAAAGTGTATTGCAAAAAACTAACAATATACTCTTAGCAAAACAGTAAGACAAATTAATTCGACACAGAGTGGCACAGTAGCACTAGCAAGCACAGTACATAACATTTGTGGTATGTATGTATCTAATCTATCTTCCCACTTCCTCAGCCTCTAACATTTGTGGGAGTTTCAGGCATTATACTAGGACTATGGACTCGAGTATACAGTACACCAGTCTTCTTCTTCTCTCTTGTTTAGCAAAATTACGTAACCGGCTTGTTGTAGCCGGCCTGCCAGCTCAGTCAGCTTGCGCCCAAGACAAACCTACTCGTGACGCAGACTCACGTTAGGTTTATTTACTACTGTCTGCAGGTGGGGAAGCTGACTACACAATCATCATATTTTTCTATTACGGGTGACACTGGCCATACTCTGTTACGTGATCATCAAGGGCAACTGCTCCATTTCACTTTCACCCTGCCCTACTACTACAAAAAGGCAGATGATATCTGATCCAAATGATCAATGCTTATAAATATATATGGGACGACATGAGGTACTTTGTTTGGATTGATTGTGTAACCATGCAGCCGATAGCTAGGCCACCCATGGCAGGTTGACACAGTCGAAAATAAATTAACATAGGTAGGGAGTGGGCCTCTGAGTCGGAGGGAGGCGCTTCATAACAACATACATACACAATATATATGCTGTGCTTGCAAACTACTGTGAGTCAAGGGTGTATTCTGAAAATACAACTTCTATTCTCCTTGGCTTTGCTACTCTGGCGCGGTTTCTTTTACATTCTCTTCAAAGTAAAACACCACCCATGCGTCCTTCCTTCCTTGCCTTGGCTTTGAGTTTGACCCAAACACCCTGGAGGATTCTTGCTATCCAGTATCCATATCCACCCATACAGTTTCATCCACCCAGGCAGGCATCTTTTCTTTCACCTTCCAGCCATCCTGGCTTCAACCACCCATGCATCTGATTCCTATCAGCCACCTATGCATGCATCCCACGTATCATTCTCTGCCAGTCATAAATATTACATCTCGCACATCCTTCCTCCTTCCACCCTTCTTTCCCTTTTCGTTCAACCCATCCATCAAGGTCATCTGATCTGACTTTTAGTCTTCTCCATAAAACTTTCACAGCTGAGTTGAAGTCAGATAGAAGAGGCCATTGGTTACTCAACTCTTGCCGCTAATGCTAATGCTAAGTAAAGGGTGTCTTCTTCAACCGTTGTTCACAACAACTTCTTACTTACTAAGTCTCAACAGTACGGTGTACACCCTTGCAGCGAGTGTAATGTCAATAAGTAAGGAATATAACTTACCACCGCCCGCCACTTCTGCTGGCTCACCCCCTGCAGCTCCTGCAGATGCCGCATCTCCTCCTGCTCCCTCGGAAGTGCCTGCGTCGCCGCTGGCCCCGGCACTGGTGGTCGGTAGTACGCCTAGAAAAAACATTACACATTTTTTAGATGCCATATACACCTCCCCCTATTTATTCTTTTTCACTAGCAAGATTGAAAAAAAAGTTAATACATACATATACAACATACATCACTAGTACAAATCGGGTACTAGAGTAGAGTAGACACTAGTAGTGTTATATGGTCCCTAGGGTCATTCTAGTCTTTGCTAAGTTAGCCGGAGCCATGCAACCACGTTAGCTTTGTGTCTTTTATTTTTGCGCACGTTACCTCGCAGCTTGTTGTGTAAGACGCCTTTGAGCCCACATGAGCTCATACTGCTACTGTCTGAGCGCTGCGTACAAGGTCGAAAAACAAGCCGCTTTGTTATGGAGTTCTGGTCAGTCCTTATTACTTAGCCATAACATGCTACACTTTTTGGCATGACTGAGAAATGCTTGCATTATACTAACGCGCACCATTTTTCTCCTAACAGACGGAAGATTCCCTTCTACGAACCAGAGCTTTGCACAGCTTATGATGTAACCAGTACTTATAGGTTCTTCTAAGGTGAGGGGTCCCCCAGAATTCGCTCAGAGATCTTCATTTATAATTTTATATTAACTATACTCCTACCAAGGGGAGGGTGGTTCTTCCACCACTGTTAAGTTATAATGATTGAATGATTTCCCCTTTTGTCTTCTATGGACTTGTAGTTGTGTAACAATGTTTATTGTTTTAATCTTATGCATTTTGCTGTTGGTGCTGGCTCGTATACTGCATTATAGAACAACGTACAGAGCTTGTTAGTTGAAAATAAACCTTTTGAACTTACATAGACTCTGTGGTATTTTGGTGTGGACTTACACGAGTGAGTGAGCGAAAGGGTGTGCATTGCTTCCGCGACTCTGAGAGGTCGGGACTCGGAGTGTTATGTTCTGGGTTGTCTAATCATTGGGTAGCTTCGGGGGGTTCGGAGAGATAATGAGAGACATTATAGCTAGTCGGTCAGGGGATTGTGGGTGAGGTGTGAGGAAGGTCCAACCTCCTATCGCCAACGTCCTATTTTCTTGTGCATAGTTCTGTATGTGCAGAATCCCTACAACAGTAGTAGTATGTCCTATCCTATCAAAAATAGTAAAGTATCTGGTTCAGCATTTTGTTGGTGGGAATTGTCGAAAAGCCTCAAGATTAAGAAGACTAGAACTTGTGGACAACCCAAAGGACTGGACTCAGTGGCCAGAGCTATTGGTGAATCTGAGTTTTAATAAAACCTTTTAAATAAAGTGTGGCCATCTGGGCAAGCTTAGCTACAGACAGACTAATAGTAGTAGTACAGAGAGTCATAGCACAGGCAATTAGAGGCAGGGATAACAAGAATTTAGAAACAGATAGTCTAGATCGAAGAAGAATTGGTAAAAAATAGCATTAGGAACCGGAAACTATAGTTCTGAAAAAATAAGGTGCAGTAAAAGTTAGGGAAATAATTATTAATATTAACAACAGGAAGACTTACTGGGGCCAGCAGCAGAGCCCTCGGTAGAGGAGCGGTCCTGGTCCTGTCCTTGGTGTTCTTCTCCATCTCCTGCAACTGCTCCCGCCGACTCCAACCCCGTCTTCTTGCCCCTGAATGCTGATCATGAAAAATATAAGAAAGAGACAAACATTGATGATTGGTGTGAAACAAATAAAACATTTTTAAAAACGGTCCAAAAAACTTTTATGGAAACAACAATTGCAATAAAATTGACCTATCTAATCTGGTCGACTAGTAGTATCGGGGGATTCGCGGACCGTCTAGTTATTATTTATCAACACTAATCCAGTGTTCCATTCTGATGCCAGAATACTAACTAAGCCTAAGTACCACCTGACCTAGCCCACCTATTCCAGACGGGCCGATTGTTCACTAAGTCTGCATTTCCATTTATTTTAGTCCTCAAAAATGCATAGATGGAGGACACATGCATAAATGTTTGCATACACCAAATTGTTGTTTGGTTGCTGCTGATGATCTGCTAGTGATGATAAGCCTATTACTAGTTTTACCACTCACTAAACAAACTACAAAAGGTTCTACTAAGGACTGGGGTAAGCAGCACTCAGCAGCACGTGATTTGACAGAGGATGCATCACGCAGACCACTAATAAATTACCAACTAATACTAATAAGTAACTAAACCTGTCAATCCACCACTATCTCTTCTTAGTGGCAGGAGGACAAAGGAAGGACTAGAGTCTCTCTAGCAATACCTAACTTAAGTTCTCTAAAGTAAACTCTTACATAATCAGGCCAAGCGAGCGCAAAGTTGCAAACAAGTAAAATTAGTAGCGCCGAGCACCTGTGTCATACTCATAACAATCACAGAAGATTTTTAAACGTAATTTACCTGCAATGTAAGCAGCAGCATTCCTGCTGTTCGGAAAAAAAATATATTCGCAATATATAACACGGAGCAGAAGAACACAAAGTAGTAATATTAAATAGCTACTCACCAAGCCCCGGGACCTCAACTCCTAGCAGGTCCAGCAGGTCCTGCTCCCGGTCCAGGATATCGGACCACCGGTGCGTCAATTGGTTATGGGTGCGCCGGACCCCAGAGCAGCGAAACACTGCCCTGCGCACCCTTCCCCACCGCTGCTGATGCTCCCGGAGCCGGTAACCGGACCCAGGCCTGCCCCCTGCTGCCAGGGTTAAGGGGAGGTGGCGCTGCACAAAAAAAACAAGTACGGCCACCTCCGCCTCATCGAATAAGGCCCGTGGCTGCACCCCATCTGATCGCCGCCTTCTGCAGGGAAGGCGGTCGCGGCTCTGGATGCGGCTATGATGGCGAGCCGCCTTGCCCTTTGCCTTTGGCATGGTTCTGGTCGGGAAGAAGTGGTAGGGTAGGAGGAAAACAAAAAGGTAGGAAATAGGAAATAAAAAAGTAAGAAAAAAAATGAAAAAAGCAAGTTATAGAAAAAGAGTGAAAAAGTAGTGAAAAACACAAAAAAAGTTGGAAAAAACTCAAAATATAGAATCAGGAAAATAGAGAGATAATAAATAAAAAAGATTTTAAAAAAGTGTACGGAAACAAAGGATTGCAAAGATAGAATCAGGATAGAAAAGCAGGCCCAGAACCATGCAATAGAGTGAAAAACAAGATGGCCGCGCCCATTTGCGACCGCATGGGCAAGTTTGCGCGATATTTCCCCCCGAGCACGCAAAAAGCGTACGAACATATAATACGCGTTCCCGAACAGGAAATACCCATCGCGAACGGGCGGGAGCAAGCAATACGCGACCCGGAGCAGGAGATGCATCGTGAACGGGCGGGACAAGTGGAAAACAAGATGGCCGCGCCCATTAGCTACCGCATGGGCAAGTTCGCAAGATATTTCCCCGCGAGCACGCAAACAGCGTCCCGGAACTGGAAAAACACATTGCGAACGGGCGGAACAAACAATTCCGCGTGTTCGCGGAATTTTGCGTAGCTCGCGGAACATGTGTACCGTTTCGCAGAACTTTGCGTAACGCGATTACGCAAATTCCGCCCACCCTTACTCTCCACTTGAATAAGAGTACGGTTGCTGATTAATCCGCAAGGTGCTGGAGTCAAGAATAAGCCGGAGTGCTCAGAAGAAGCTGAAGTGAAGAGCTGGGAGGAAACCAGTAATTCATGTTGCAACAGCAAACAAATCCAAGCACTGACAGTTGCGAGGCAATGGCTTTATAGCCAATGAGGGTTGCCAGTTGAAGACATGTGGCACGCCTCTCCTGCACAGTCATGGGGCCATGGTGGCTTCCTAGCAACGAAGGAAGCCATTTGTCCAAGCAACGTGCTTGGTGTCCTTGCTAAGCAAAAGTCTGAACAAGCACTGGCAACAGAAAAAGTTATACACAGTGAGAACTACAATAAGCATTGGTAGTTCCAAACATACATCGTGCTAAACGCTAACTATAGTCCAGGAAGACTTCATAAAAGGATTATGGCGACATAACAAGGAACACCACAGGAATTCACATATACCTAGGTGGTAAACACACATGATTGAACCATGATCTGCGGGGCAGTTGGCAAATGACACAGACCTGGAACACGGGGTAGGGGAAGGAACTGGGGCAGGAAGCAGGTCTGCTTCCTTCAGGACAACCATGGGAAAATACAGACCCGGAGACAATCCTACAAATGGTGAGCACACTGGCTGTGAGCCCCCAGACCACTAGCCCGATTGTGAATCCCCCCGATTACATCCTGACACCGTCAGAGGAATCGGTTCTGTCCAAAGGTTTGTCTTTTATACCACCCATGGTTCCCAATTCATTTAACCTAAAGATGGAACTACATCAGTTCTTTCGGAAAGTGCGCCTCAAATAATGCTTCAGTAAAACCCCCTACCAGACGTTTTTCTCCAATACGGGATTGAGAACGTCATCTAACTTCACACTACCTGCACACCGGATGACACATAAAAATCCTGGCTTTTGAACAGGTGGTTTTAAGAGATAACATGAACCTTATCTCTAAACTGAAATATATAAACTATAATGTGACTAAAACTGAATGCGAAGCCCTGAATACCTTAAAGCAAAATAAGGCCACAGTGATCAAACCAGCTGATAAGGAAGTGGCGATAATGATCCAGAATGGTAATGATTCAAATCTGAGATTATATCCCAATTGCTGGATGGGGTTAGCTATAAAAAGCTGAACAAAGACCCACTAAGGAGATAACTGAACATATTAAAAGGGTCACCAAAATGGGACTCGATGGGGGTTCTAAGTGAACAGGAATATGACTTCTTGAATAAAAAGCAACCCCGCACACCTGCGATCTACACACTCCCTAAAATCCACAAGGGTTTGGAGAAAACCCAGGGAAACCTATTGTCTCCAGGCGTGGGTCAATCCTGGAACCCTTATGTAAGTATGTAGATCTATTCCTTAAAACCAGTGTGGAATCCCCAAGGGCATACCTCAGGGACACCATGGAAACCATTAAGTTGGTGGAAAAGGTTGCCTTTAACCCTAATTAACAGATCCTCGGCACAATGGATCTCACATCTCTCCATACCGGTATCCCGCAGAGACAGGCATTGGAGGTCATCACGGGGGTCCTAGACATGAGGCCACAGCCTTTGTAGGTGCCCTCTCACTTCATAATTGACATATTAGATGTAGCCATGATTAGGAACTTTTTCTACTTCCAGGGGGATTCCTTCCTCCAAACCAAAGACGTCGCAATGGGGACAACTTTTGCCCCAGATCTAACGATCCTCTAGATGGACAACTATGAGGACCAATACATCTTCAAAGCTGATGGGCCATATATTGAACACATAACATTATGGCGCAGTTACATTGACAACGTACTCATGATATGGACAGGCTGTGAGACACGACTATTAGAGTTCTATGGATAGCTGAATGGGAGATCAGAGGACATTAAGTTCACCCTCAATTACAACACTGAGGCAACAGACTTGGATATTATGATTAAGGTTTTACACTACTCTCATTAGGAAGAAAAGTGAAAGGAATACTCTCCTCAAATACTCCAGTCACCACCCGAGAAACCTCAGGGATAACCTACCTTATGGGCAGTTTTTTCGTATACGAAGGATCTGCTCATGAAAACAGGATTACTTCAGGGAATCTGAGGACCTTTTGGAACGTTTGATTACAAAGGGGTATCCCAGGAACCTTGTAAAGAAGGCACGTAAAAGAGCCTGTTTATGCCCTAGAGATACACTACTTGAACCCAAACAATGGAATGACTCGACTCAGGACAGGCTGACCCTTGTCACAACATTCAACATGTGCAGCAATGAGATAAAGAAAATCATCCATCACTATTGGTCTCTAGTATCTGACGAGATCACAATGACACAACATCCAATCCACTCCTTTGAGCAGGGGAAGAACATCAAAGACCACTTAGTCATCAAAGACCTACTATGGGATCCACCCAAACCCACTACCCAAACACTGTGGAACCTTCCACCACTGAAAGGCCACTTTAAGTGCAAGGGATGTAAGGTATGTGAACTGACACTAGAAGCCAAGACTTTTAGTCACAATGGTCAGATGTACACACTAAAAGAACACATCAACTGTAATAGTACTGACGTAATTTATGGAAACAAGTGCCCATGTGAGCTTTTAAATATATGCCAAACAAGACAAAAGGTGAGGCCTCGGCTCCTGCAACATTGTAGTAGGGTCAGATGCAACGTGAAGGGTGCCCCTCTTGTCAGATATTTTACCATTGAGAAACATCCAATTGAGAGCATTAGGTGGTGGATCATTGAAAAGATACATCCCAATCCCCTGGGTGGTGACCTTGGAAATATTCATAACTTACGTGAATGCAAGTGGATTCACCGTTTGGGCACATTAACCAGAGGTCTGAAAGAGTTTGAAGGGATATCACGACAGGTGGCCAGTCTCAGTAATGGGTAAAATCTACAATCTGAAGAGCTACCCCCTCTGATTTTCTGACCTCATATTGCTATATTGGAGTATTATTGCTGTAATACGAGTGATACATTTATGTATGAAGGTGTTCAGATACAGTGATACAACTGAATGTAGTGAGACAATTGTCACTATATGCAATATCTGTTATGTCACCTTCTCTATACTTATTCACTCGCCCTATGCTAAGGTATGAATTCAATTTAATATGACCCTACGCTTAATCATATGTGTTTATATAAATCTCCCGGCCACATGACCTTATGTACAGTTAGCTACGTCTGATCTTCAGAATTCTATGTACCAATATGCATGTATGTTTATATCGATGTACACCCCATATATTACAGGTTGTATGACGACACCAAATATTTGGGAAATAAACATCCTTGTCTGTTGATTCTTCAATATGTATATTGAACGATAACTTCACATTGTAATTAGATTTGTGTTCTATATACTGGTTTTATATGTTTACACTATACGGGTATGTGATACCTCTTCTCTGTCCCTTGACAATGCTTCTGAGCTCTTATTCTATTTGGGTAGAGTCACTGCTCTGTGACCACTAGGGACTTCAATGTTGAGACGGAGGTTGCGCATCTGCTTGGCTCTCTCCATGCCACATCACCCGCAGCATGCACATTGACGCCGGATTTGACTATTTTTAGGTCCAGCCTAGCGGCAGCGCGCACGTGCTGCTCGCTCTGCGAGTCTGCTGTAGTAGAGTATGGGAGAGAAGCCAGCGCCCACTCTCCGCCCATATTTTTAATTGGCTTGTGTCATTGTCTTTCGTAAATGCTGCCTTCGGATTCGTTAATAGGCCTGTTAGTCCCTCCTTAGTACGGCCTTGTCTTCATTTGTAACCTCCCATGGCTTCTGGCCCCTTTTCTTCGGTTGTTACACGGAACCTGTTATTTAGTCTGTAAGCACTATTTACTTTATTGAGTTTCTCTTACTGCAGGCAGGACATGCGCTGCTTTAGCTGAAAGCGCTTGTGTTTTTTTAAGCAGCACGACCGCCCTCGTAAAACACGGGCGCCCGCTTTCATTCACTTTAACCCAGCATTATCTCGTCTGTTTCAACCCCTCAAGTAAAATAGATTTAGAAATGATTAGCGAATTAAGTCATGTGAATTCCAGGTAGCATATAATCGTGTGCTAATGGGCGGAAGCTGACTACAGCACATCTGTGTTACATGTCATCTGCACTAAACCCACCTGACAGGGTTGTTTTCAAAAGCCTGTTTTATTAACAACACCACCACCACCAATACCACCACCACCAATACCACCACAACCACCAATACCAGCACCACCACCAATACCACCAGCTCCACCACCACCAATACTACCACCAATACCATCACTACCAATACCACCCCCCCAATACCACCACCACCAATACCACCACCACAACCAATACCATCACCACCAATACTACCACCACCAATAACACCACCACCAATCCAATACCACCACCAATACTACCACCTCCACCACCACCAATACCACCACCAACAGCACCACCAATACCATCACCACCAATACCACCACCCCCAATACCACCACCACCCCCAATACCATCACTACCAATACCACCACCTGCAATACCACCACCACCACTACCACAACCAATACCACCACCAATACCATCACCACTAATACCACCACCAATACCACCACCACCAATACCACCACCACCACCAATCCAAAACAACCACCACCGCCAATACAGTACCACCACCACCAATACCACCACCAAGAATAATACCACTACCAATACCACCACCACGAATACCACCTATACCACCACCAATACCAATGCCACCACCACCAATACCACTATCACCAATACCACCACCACCAATACCACCACCAATACCACCACCACCAAGACCACCAGTACCACAACCTCCACCACCACCAATACCACCACCAATACCATCACCACCAATACCACCACCACCAATACCACCTCCACAAATATCAGCACCAATACCACCACCACCAATACCACCACTACCACTACCACCAATACCAACACCACCAATTCCACCACCACCAATACCACCACCACCACCAATACAACCACCACCAATACGTTCACCACCAATACCACCACCACCAATCCTATACCACCACCACCACCAATACCACCACCACCAATACCACCACCACCAATACCATCAATACCACCGCCAATACCAGTACCACCACCACCAATACCACCACAACCACCAATACCAGCACCACCACCAATACCACCAGCTCCACCACCACCAATACCACCACCAATACCATCACTACCAATACCACCCCCCCAATACCACCACCACCAATACCACCACCACCAACACCACCACCATCAATACCACCACCACCACCAATACCATCACCATCAATAGCACCACCACCAATAGCATCACCACCAATACCAACACCGCCACCACCAACACCGCCAACACCATTACCACCACCACCAATACCACAACCAGTACCACCACCACCAATACCACCACCACAACCAATACCATCACCACCAATACCACCACCACCAATAACACCACCACCAATCCAATACCACCACCAATACTACCACCTCCACCACCACCAATACCACCACCAACAGCACCACCAATACCATCACCACCAATACCACCACCCCCAATACCACCACCACCCCCAATACCATCACTACCAATACCACCACCTGCAATACCACCACCACCACTACCACCACCACAACCAATACCACCACCAATACCATCACCACCAATACCACCACCAATACCACCACCACCACCAATCCAATACCACCACCACCGCCAATACAGTACCACCACCACCAATACCACCACCAAGAATAATACCACTACCAATACCACCACCACGAATACCACCAATACCACCACCAATACCAATGCCACCACCACCAATACCACTATCACCAATACCACCACCACCAATACCACCACCAATACCACCACCACCACCAACACCAATACCACCACCACCAAGACCACCAGTACCACAACCTCCACCACCACCAATACCACCACCAATACCATCACCACCAATACCACCTCCACAAATATCAGCACCAATACCACCACCACCAATACCACCACTACCAACACCACCAATTCCACCACCACCAATACCACCACCAATACAACCACCACCAATACGATCACCACCACCACCAATACCACCACCACCAATCCTATACCACCACCACCACCAATACCACCGCCAATATGACCACCACCAATACCACCACCACCAATAGCACCACAACCAATACCACCACCACCACCAATACCACCACCACCAATACCACCACCATCAATACCACCGCCAATACCAGTACCACCACCACCAATACCAATACTACCACCACGAATACCACCACTACCAATACCACCACAACGAATACCACCAATACCACCACCAATACAATTACCACCATGACCAATACCTCCACCGCCAATACCACCACCAATACCACCACCACCAAGACCACCAGTACCTCCACCACCACCAATACCACAACCACCACCACTAATTCCACCATCACCAATACCACCACCACCATTACCAACACCACCAATACCACCACCACCAGTACCACCACCAACAATACCACCACAAATACAACCACCAACAATACCACTACCACCACCACCAATACCACCAATTCCACCACTACCCCCTATACCACCACCACCAATGCCGCCACCACCACCAATACCACCACCACTACGACCACCACCAATACCATCACCACTAATCCTATACCACCACCAATACCACCACCAATACCTCGACCACCAATACCACGACCACCATTACCACCAATACCATTACCACCAATACCAATGCCACCACCACCAATACCATCAAAACCACCACCACCAATACCACCACCGCCAATACCACCACCAATACCAACAATACCACCAATACCACCACCACCACCAATACCACTACCACCATTACCACCAATACCATTACCACCACCACCAATACCAATACCACCACCACCACCACCAATACCACCACCACCAATACCAGCAATACCAATACCACCACCACCAATACCACCACCAATACCACTAATACCACCACCACCAGCAATACCAATACCACCACCACCAATACCAATACCACCACCACCAATACCACCACAACCAATATCCCCACCAATACCACCACCACCAATACCACCACCAATACCAACAATACCACCACTAATACCACCACCAATACCACCAGCACCAAAACCACCACCAATATCACGGCCACCAATGCTACCACCACTAATACTACCACCACCAATACCACCACCACCAATACCACCACGACCACCACCACCAATACCACCACCAATACCACCAGCACCAATACCACCATCAATACCACCACCAATACCACCACCACCAATACCATCACCAATACCACCACCAATACCATCACCAATACCACCACCACCAATACCACCACCACCAATACCACTACCACCACCACCACTACCAATACCACCACTAATACCACCACCACCAATACCACCACCACCACCAATACCACCACCAATACCACCACCACCAATACCACCACCAATACCTCTACCACCCATACACCACAACCAGTATCACCAATACCACCACCACCACCAATACTAATACCAGTACCTCCACCGCCAATACCAATATCACCATCACCAATACCACCACCAATACCACCACCACCAAGACCACCAGTACTGTTGTATTCTTCTTAGGGTATCCGTATATAGGTTTTCCTGTATCATGTCCTTATATAGGCACATTTCGCCATGCCTTTATATAGGCATAAAATCCCAGTCCTTATTTAGGCATTAAACCGTGCACTCCAAATACAAGCATGGTCTCCGACATCCGTCCACCCTAACGTCACAACAAGTTCTTGAAGAACAGACCCTTAGGCTTCGGGAGTTTCCCTAGCACAGGACTATTGATTTCTTCAAGGACTCATCTATTATGCATGAACCGTTATACCTTAGGGGTTCATTCATGACGTCTTCCACTGTCCGATTCACGTCAATGCTAACACTCTGAGGTACCTCTCAGATATAAATATACCTTCCCTAGCCCCTGTAAATCAGAGGAGACCTCGACTTCAGAGGAGCCCGTTTCCCGGCCTGACACACTGAGAAGACGCTGTCATCCCTGCACGCAGAGAGTTCAGCTTCCAGTGATCTGACTTCCCTCGCGGGGTGTTGGAGCTCGAGTCTGGCAAGAGATTCCCACCTCTCTCATTCTTAAGGTATGGAGCTGACTAGAACCTAGAGGGACTCTTGGCATACTAGGCATACTAAACTTAACATACTCTTAGTATACCATAGTAAGGAATACTTCACCTACTTCCTACCTCTCCCTACACCTAGGTTAGGTTAGGTACATTGGGGTAGAACTAGCTTAGAGACACATCGTATGAGTACTCGCATTTTTAGTCTGTGTTATTTATGTAAATGAATATCTACTAAAGATCATGCTAGCGCAGTATTATTTATTTCTACTGCTTACGCTGTACATTATTTATCTTGCATACTGTCTTGTGATCGTAACAGCACATTTTACTTACACGAGAAACAAGACTGTTCAATAAATCTTTTATTGAAATGCCCGTCTATTCTTTCTGTGTAACTTTGAGGAAAACTAAGCATGCATGATTGAGCTGAGTGAAATAGTTATCTATTGTTTCCACGACTCTGGGACATGTTCTGATTCTAAAGGGAAACAAAGTTGGCATGTTTTGCGGCTGCCAGAAACTACTCCCTTCTTGTTTGTCAAGGAGTTTCTAGTGGCCTCTGAGCTAGCTGGCACAAGTAATTAAGTTTAATATACTCGATAGGGACATACTGACCCTAGTCCTATGTCAAACCTATAGGGGATATTATTCCAATGCGCAGAGCCTATTAGGGAAATAGGAGCTACACTACATGGCGCCCAACGTTTGGTAAGGCGGTAATTTAACGCTAGATACTGAGTCACTCAGCCGTGCTTTTTCTCTCAGAGACCCCTACCCATATACTCCAAAAGACGTCTGGAGTGGGCAGCGTTAAGTATCCGCCACGGCTACATAGGGAAGTACCCTATATATTAGCTGCTTTCGTTTGCTCAACGTTGAAGGATACAGTTTTCCAAAATATTGTGCACCTTATCTTTGTTTCCTTGAAACTCGTTCTACATTTTTCAAACAACAAAATGCCTGACTCCGACACTGAGACCGGAAACGGTGGAGCTGCGGATCAGCCAGCTGTAACAGCTTATAACATTACAGGTTTTATTGAAACCGAGGAGGGTGTTATAGACATCCCTCAAAACTTAAGAAGAGCCATCACTCTAAAACTTATAAAACACGGCCTACCACCAAGAGGCAGTAGAGCAGTTTTCGTGATAGAGGCACACGAATCCTTTCAGACAGAGGTATTCTATTCATGGGTAATATTTCCTGAATCAAATTCAGTAACACACATGTTTCACTTCTACAAAGAAGATGATCCACCAGAGGAATACATTCCTTTCGAGGATATAGAAATTCCATTAACATACCAGGAGCATCAGCTCTGGTTTAAAGGCGCCCTAAAACATCACAGAAACATTACCAGGCTTGGTCCACTAGGTAGACCAGGAGCAACATGTCCGATTCTAGCCGGCTATACACCTCATCCCAACATTGAAGAAATGTCAGACGAGGAACTACTTACTCAACTTACAGAGTTGATAAAAATCTACAGACAATTGGTCCAATATGTCATGCGGACTTTCACAGTCCAACAACCACTGACCATTCCAAATCAAACCCCTCAACAGGGGAATACACTAAAAATTACACCACAGACTCTCTACGCAGTCATGGGTAAAATGCCCACAAAACGTGAGCAAATTCCATTCTGGATAGCTCAAAAAATTACTCAAATCGAAGCAGTATTTCCAAATACTAGCCCGTATGAGAAACACAGAATCCTAACTATCAGTTTACCGATGGGGATCACACCACAACTGGAAGACTGCACCACTTGGGGCTCAGTCTTTGCTGCCATCTATACTAAAACACATGGCATTCCGTCAATTGCGGTAATACCTGATGTCCTGAAACAAATTCAAAATGAATACGGGGCAGAGCCTGTTCTAAATTTAGGTATGAAATTACTGAAAAATTTCGACCAGGTCTCAACAATAATATTATCTAATATTAAAGGAGAGGCAGCAGCAGTGGCGATCCGCCAAAAGTTAAGGGAATTCGATGTTACAGAACATCAGACAGAGCTACCCAGAATTATAGAACAATCATATGCAGAATTAGGCAGAGATAGTTTGGGTGGAAGACCAGTGAAGCTGAAACTATCTGGAAGTCCTGAGAAGGACTCTATTAAACAAACTCCTACATCTTCTAAAAAGAAGTGGGAGACTAATAAACAACATTCAAACGAGAAACGTTCTCAATCCCGAGGTAGGTCTCCTCAAAAGGAGCCCTCTGAAAGGAGGTATAACCTCAGGAATAGGGATAATTTGAGAAAACCTGACAGGTATCAAGATGCTGATATACGTTCCTCTCGTCCCTTTCAGATCTCATCACAGACTTCGGAAAGAAGAGGACGGTCAGAACATAGAGAAGAACGCGTGAAATCCAAAGAAGAAAAACACGCTACAAAAAACAAAACAAAACCTCAATTCTCCAAAAAGAAAGTAGCTGGTCTAAAGATCAGACATGCCGAGAATACTGAGAACACAACTCAAGAACGGAGAATGGGCTCAGACAATGCTGGACAGAGCAGCAGAAGTCACAATAGCTCGCCAGAACCTGAAGGAACTTCTGGAGATAGTGGACTTGAATGAGTACATTACAGTTGAGACTGTAGACACCAGGGTTAGTACTCCACAAAAGTTATATGAAATAACACTCCGGATGGAGGGAGACAAACCTAGACAGGTGAAAGCACTTTTTTGGTAAAGACTATCAAGGGGCTATGACATACTTCTAGCAGAAAAAGACTGGCCACCACAATTTGTCAGGGAGTGCCCACACGGCGAGGACATTATTATGCCTTAGTATTGGCCACATACTGTTCACCTAAAATATACATATGCCAGGAAATGGGCAGTAGCCCAGGCCCCAGCATTATATAAAAATCATGTAGGATGGGATGAGGACTCCCCTCACCATAAAATTCATCTGAAACATGAACCAACTGCACAAAGACAGTATCCAATAAAGCAAGAAGCTAAAAAACAGGTCAGGGAGATCTTAGATCAACTTGAATACCAAGGGGTGATTGAAACATGCACCTCCTCAATGAACAATCCTTTGTTTCCTGTCTCCAAACCAGACAATACATATCGTCTAGTTTTGGATTACAGACACCTAACACTTGTTCTAAAACCTTTGCAGTGCAAAATGCACATAGCACAGCATTAATGAATAACATTGTGCGTAAAAAATACAAAACCACATTAGACATCTCAAATGGTTTCTTTTGTCGAAACATAGCACCTGAAGGCAGGTACTTAACAGCATTCTCCATAATGGGGACCCAGCGTCACTTTTGTCGACTCCCACAAGTGTTCAAGAACAGCCCAGGTTTATTCTCAGCGAGGGTAACGGAGTTACTACAAATTTATGACAATGAGGCATTGTCCTATGTCGATGACATCTATCTGACGGACGATGACCTGGACAAACACTTGAACAGGGTGAGCACCATTATACTGGGATTCGCCTCTGAGGGCTACAAATTCAACTTCAAGAAGTCCAGAATTGCCCATCTCAATGTCCTATTTCTAGGATATGAGCTTTCAAGTGAAGGTAAGAGCTTGGCAGCTAACTTTCTAGAGAAATGTGTGCTGCTCCAACCTCCAAAAGCGCTAAAAAACTTACAATCCATCCTGGGTTTCCTCAATTTTGGAAGAACATACATTCTAAATTACGCAGAAAGGGTTAAACCTCTCTACGCATTAATCAAACCTGATTTTTCAATCAAAAATTGGACAAACGAACACACAAAAATCTTGCGTTCACTCCAGGCTAACATGTTAGCAACAAATCACTTACAAACACGCGTAAGTCAACGCAACCTGGTGATCCGAATGATTTTGGGTCAATGCGGATTCACCTACTTAACCTTCAATGAGGGTGAGAAAATACCAATTGCATACAAATCTCATTTGTATACACAAGCGGAAATGCGCTTCAGTTCAACTGAAAAAATTCTGACAGCAGTTCAAACCGCTGTAGCAAAAGAAAGAGCCCTAGCACAAGGGAAACGCATTATTGTCGTAACCCCAGTACCAGCTTTAGAAGCAGTCACAAAAGCAAGCATTCCAAATGCTAAAGCATTACATCCAAGATGGATACAATGGGTTAATTCTCTTGCTGCAACAGATGTTGAATATGTTTTTGATCTCGATTTAAAAACACAAGCATTCCTGCAATATGAACAAGAATGTCCTCTGCCCACTGAAATTCTGCCTCTCGATCAGTACGAATTCATAATTTACACTGACGGATCAGCACAACCCGCAACAGGGAGTAAGCAAGCTTACAGTGCAGCGTGTGCAATCGTTAAAGGTTGCATGTGAGATGGCATCTTCAGACCTATGGTCACAAAAACTCAATCTCTAGGATATTGTACAGCTCAGCGAGCTGAACTACAAGCATTCAAACTGGCACTTGAAAGTACAGATCGAGAATTCCCCACACTGATAGTGTGCGATTCCTTTTACTGTGTTCAGTCATATAATGAATATATGCAAAATTGGCTTGAAAATGGTTTCAAAGATGCGAAAGGTGGCACAATAAAGCACAAAATGGTTTGGGAACAAGTAGTTCAGTTGAAAAACGAACTACCAAAGGCTCACGTGATCCACACACTGAGTCATCAACGTGATGGCGTTCACGTTGCAGGGAATTCAAACGGCTTCCGTAGCTGCGATCACTCGTTCAAAAACGAAAATAGACGGTGAGATAATGTTAGCTGTCAATGCTTCAAGCAAGGGCAGCAGTGCAGCGTTACCAAAAAAGTTTCCACTCAAGTACTCTTATGTAATTGATGCGAACAACGTTCCATTTGCTCGAATCCCTGGAGTGGGGGATAGGGTAATTCCAAACATGGAACGTAGAGCAGCTTTGATTTATGAGGCACATTTGGGGGAGGGTCTGTCACATCAAGGGATCTCTAAAACAATTTTGACGTTAAAAGAGATGTACTGGTGGCCTGGAATGAATACAGAAATACACATATTCATCAATAACTGCTTAGACTGTAAATTACAGCGAGAAAGCCACCAGACACCATGCTACGAATGTAGCCGCCCATTACAGACACCATTGTTAGACAGCATTAGACTATCTACGCACCTGCGTCCTACTGGACAAGTGCAATCCCACAAATACTGAATCAAGGTTCCTATGGATATGGCCTCAGCGCTCGGCTGACGCTCGAACTGTTATAAAATATTTGCGAGTCTTTATCGGCACATACGCAATAGGCACGCTACATTCTGACCAGGGCCCTGCGTTTAGCTCTCGGGCTTACAAAGAAGCCATGGCCAGTCTGGGCGTTGCATTGCGGTACTCCTCTCCATTCCATCCTGAGGGAAATTCGGTTGTGGAAAGGAAAAACCGGGACATAAAGCAGTCTATAACAGCTAGGGTATTAGGTTCGGGTGAGGGGTGGGTCAAACATCTTTATGGGGTCCAACGCTCATTGAATAACCTGCCAAGAAGTTCTCTAGGGGGGGGTCACTCCATATGAGGTCCTATTTGGGACAAGAATGTGGGTACCAGATCTCGATGACGTAGGCACAGTGGTGGAAAATAAAACGTTTGATATCAAAGATCGTTTGGCTGTTTTACAGGAACTGAATGAGTTAAGAACGAAACAAAGCAATGTATTCCTACAGCCAACCACCACTGGGGAAAAACCGGCGGTCCCAGCAAGGCCTGTCTGGATTCCAAAAGTTGGGGATCTAGTCAGAGAAAAGATTGCGGAGAAGAGGGAATTTGGACCTTCTTACAGACAACCAGTACCTGTCCTAGCAGTTCAAGGAACAAGAACAGTACTTCTGCCGCCCCTTGCTGGAAGAAAGGAGAAAAGATTTGTGTCCATCGACCTCATCAAACCACAGTATGTGGCCAATACTAAATAGTAGGCCTCGTGGACTCCGACCTAGTAGCAGACGCACTCCTCTCGCTACTATCCAAGAGGTTCAGACTGAAAGACTGATTACCATCGAGAATTCAGCTGTAACAGATGAAGGACTAAGCAACAATGCAATGGAACTCATCCCTCTTGAAACTCAAGTAACAGTTCGTCCAAATACACCTGTCTACACCAACGTGGCAAGTGATCAACTGGTTCCAGCGATTTCTATAAATCCTGATGCAATTCCAACAATTGACAGACCTGCTTCTGGCTATTTCATTAACTTTGATACGTTCTCAGAAGATCCGAGTGAACCTGAAACGACGCCAGCATCATTGAAATTCAAGCAGCAAGTACAAGACTTTCTTCACTTTCTGAAAAAGACTTATTTGGTTTCTCCATGGATTGAACTCTGGATTACATCTGGACTTTTTGTTTTCCTGCTCTGGCTAGCTTTGGTAACAACTGTGAGCATGCTTATAAGTGGCAGATACATCCATGTGAACACTGAAGGAAAAGACGTGAACGTACTTTTGGAACCTCATAAATCTTCCCATCGTGAAGCAAGAGACTTGTCATCAGTGAACATCACAGCCGTTCCTATACAGGATGGTATAGTGTGGGACAAAACAGATTTTGATATCTTTGGTCCGACGGAACAATTGAACATTCCACATTTGTTTAAAATTTCACTAAGTGATCTAATTTCATCCAGTACCTATTCTGATGATTGGGACTTTGAGACTGTAAACGACATAATGTTTGACCTAGAAAAATCTGCTGCATTTTCTAAAAATGAATATTTAGAGGGTTCATCAGACTATGAACAACTGTATTGTTATAACCACTATGGTCATCATTATTTGCATAAATCTGCATACCCAAGAAATGTGTTTATGTTTAACCAATGGGAGCATTGTCCTACACCACCACAAGGTAGTTCAAAAACATTTGCTAACAAGTTTCCATATTTTTCAGGTTACAATACATCTGATCCAGAAACGTTTTACTATAAAAATGTAAACAAAACAGGACTGAAAATTATGTTAACTAATACAAAACAGATTTACTCTGCAGCATTTATTGCCCAACTGTCTAGACAGGGTTTCGACTTATGGAAAGACACAATAGACACAAAAACTGTCTGGGGTAGTAAAGATTGGCAAGTGCAGGGCATAGAACCGTTATTTAGAGCCTGTATCATCCCTGAACAAATAATGTTTTTGAATGAAACTGTCCAACAAACATCTTGTCTTGGACTAGCCAAGATAAAAGAGATGAAAACACCTTCTGTACCAACACCTGCAAGTGATAACAATACACAGGCAGCGGTGACAGTTGACAATATACTACAACTCAACAGATCTAATCCTGATTGGAAAAAATGGTTGATCTGGCCCACAAACACGAACAACTGTCAGGAAAGATTCCTGAATAAAACTCAGGGCTTTACTATTCATAGGCCAGACCCAAGATACATCCAAAGACAGCATCCGGGGGTAGTAACAACATACAGTGTAGGAAAATTATGCCTCGATTGGCTTCAGAAATCTACACTACAGGATGTGAAACAAGACTTATCCTTACTTAAAGAAGACGCAGACCTTAGGGAATTCTTGCTTGGACCAAGAAAACCGCGTCAAAAACGTTTCATATATGCCCGCATTTACGCTGCCTATAATGAAGCATGGAAAGTGTGACAGATGGAGGCCGCAGAACGAATATGTGAACTTGATCGTATTAATTTAGAGAAAACCCTCTCTGTGGTCGACAATGGGTTAACAACTTTGTCCTCCAGAATATATTCATTGGATGGCATTGTATCCTCTGCTATCGACATACTAGAACAAGATTTGGTGATGTTACAACAAGGCCAATCTCAATTACGTTCTATTGTGTTATTAAGCTGGACGCTGCAATCTTTGCGTGCGGGCTATGTGCCTTGGCGTTTCATCAACACGTCAGCTCTGTTTGCAGAATACAATCTAACTGATAAACAGATCGAAATGGCACAAAGAGGAGCAAAGTATACAGTGCTGAGCATTGAAAAACTGGAAAAGTTACCATTCACAGTGGCAGAAAAACCAGCTACAGAATGGCTCATTCATGGCAAAATCACATTACCTGTGACTACTTTTCAGTTTCAGTATTGCCTCAGACAAATGCAAGCAGGCAAATATGAAAGGTTGGGTAAGGAATACATTAAGACATCTTGGGATTTACCGTATACATATAGATGTTGGAGTGGGGATCGTGAAGTGTTTTTGAGCGGTACACACTGTAAACGTGCGCTGAGCGGTTCACTTATATGTCAGGACATTTCTTTACATGGGACTTGTAATGGTTCTGTGGCAAATTTGTCTTGCCATCAGCAGGGTACACCAGCTGCTGTGATTAATCCAACGTTTGGACAACTTTCTAATGGGAGTTACCTCATGTTGAATGATCAGAGTTGCTGCGGCATGTTGCCAGGCATCCCATATCTAGTAGCGGTCAACTCCAGGGTCACTTGCTGTATGCAAGTATTGTTTGCCCCAATAGACACAGTCAGGGAGTCGCCTTTGTGGCCTTCGCTGAACGTCTCTTTTATAAGATTTGATACTTTGAGCAGAATGAAAGCCATGCTTTTACAGCAAACAGTGTCTTTGACCTCGGCCAAAGAAACCTATGATCTACAAGTAGCAAGGACTTCGGCTGAGATACAGACTTTAATACGTACAAACTGCCCTATACATTTCGTGGAAATGATAGGACGTATCTTTAACATGTCTGATACAAGCGGAATTGTACATGTATTTAAGAGCATCTGCTCCGGTCTGTTAGCACCTTTCCAGGCAATACTCGGAATCATCCCGAACTTTGCACATTCGGTGTTTGGTGGCTTACCATTAATTCTAGCACTTGTTGCCGGAATTCTATTTCTCTTCCTGCTATTACGCTATGGCCAGCCTATTCGCAGACATCACTCCGAGCGAAATGGAGAAAGCTCTCCTTGAACGAAAGTGCCGTGAGCGAATAGTACAGCTCTTGGGCATGACTCGTCTACGGGACCTGAATACCACGTGGTTCCTGTCATTCAGACCAATCTGGCAAGATTGCATCTTACCTGTTCTACGATGCCTGCTATGCGGTGAATAATGCGTGTTGGACACCTGTCTAACATTTCCATCAGAAAGGCCAACGGATGTCGATACTCTGCTGATCCCGATAATGGCCCATGCTCTGTGTTGTCCCCAGAGGCTACCAATCCTGATGTCAGCATTCATTGAGATCTCACAGATGCTTCCGGCTGCTGCTGTGGTACGAGAAAGATCTACAGGCACACAGGTAACAACGGACGCAAACATTGCTGCGGCATCCTATGCTGAAAGCGATGCTTCACATCTCTGTGCAATTAATCTACTACACGAGGTGTTCCAACTGACACCAACTTCAGTGGACGATGTTTTGTCTACAGAAATAGATGATCTCATGTTTACACCAGACCCGTAAACTGACTCTGATTCAGCCTACAGTGTTCCAGAGATGCAGTAACAATTTGGCCTTCATACTTCAAAAACTTGGAACTCTTCCCAAAATTGAACTTTTTCCCATTTTTCGAACTAAAATGGCACTTCAATCTGCTTAAGGTAGAACTAGCCTTATAGTACAGACTTCGCGGTACTTCCACAGACACTTAGTCATCTTGTTTGTCTAAAAAGTTCATTAATTTCCATGACATGAAATGACTTTGATTTTGGAAAAACTTATCGATCATTTTTTTGTCACATGTAAATATTACTGCTTATTTCATTCATATTGCATTTTATTTTAAATAAATGCCTGAAATGAAAAGCAATGCTTAAAATGTACAGTACCTTTTGCATTCTAATAGGTTTTTTAAATACCTTTTAAATGGTTTTATGAAATATTTTAGCAATATGCGGTACTCCATTTAATGTTTAGCATTTTAAATGTTTAGCATTTTAGTATTATCGTACACACGAAAGTGGAGTGTGTGTTGTATTCCTCTTAGGGTATCCGTATATAGGTTTTCCTGTATCATGTCCTTATATAGGCACATTTCGCCATGCCCTTATATAGGCATAAAATCCCAGTCCTTATTTAGGCATTAAACCGTGCACTCCAAATACAGGCATGGTCTCCGACATCCGTCCACCCTAACGTCACAACGAGTTCTTGAAGAACAGACCCTTAGGCTTCGGGAGTTTCCCTAGCACAGGACTTTTGATTTCTTCAAGGACTCATCTATTATGCATGAACCGTTATACCTTAGGGGTTCATTCATGACGTCTTCCGCTGTCCAATTCACGTCAATGCTAACACTCTGAGGTACCTCTCAGGTATAAATATACCTTCCCTAGCCCCTGTAAATCAGAGGAGACCTCGACTTCAGAGGAGCCCGTTTCCCGGCCTGACGCACTGAGAAGACGCTGTCATCCCTGCATGCAGAGAGTCCAGCTTCCAGTGATCTGACTTCCCTCGCGGGGTGTTGGAGCTCGAGTCTGGCAAGAGATTCCCACCTTTCTCATTCTTAAGGTATGGAGCTGACTAGAACCTAGAGGGACTCTTGGCATACTAGGCAAACTAAACTTAACATACTCTTAGTATACCATAGTAAGGAATACTTCACCTACTTCCTACCTCTTCCTACACCTAGGTTAAGTTAGGTACATTGGGGTAGAACTAGCTTAGAGACGCATCATATGAGTACTCGCATTTTTAATCTGTGTTATTTATGTAAATGGATATCTACTAAAGATCATGCTAGCGCAGTATTATTTATTTCTACTGCTTACGCTGTACATTATTTATCTTGCATACTGTCTTGTGATCGTAACAGCACATTTTACTTACACGAGAAACAAGACTGTTCAATAAATCTTTTATTGAAACGCCCGTCTATTCTTTCTGTGTAACTTTGAGGAAAACTAAGCATGCACGATTGAGCTGAGTGAAATAGTTATCTATTGTTTCCACGACTCTGGGACATGTTCTTATTCTAAAGGGAAACAAAGTTGTCATGTTTTGCGGCTGCCAGAAACTACTCCCTTCTTGTTTGTCAAGGAGTTTCTAGTGGCCTCTGAGCTAGCTGGCACAAGTAATTAAGTTTAATATACTCGATAGGGACATACTGACCTTAGTCCTATGTCAAACCTATAGGGGATATTATTCCAATGCGCAGAGCCTATTAGGGAAATAGGAGCTACACTACAGTACCACCACCTCCACCACCACCAATATCACCACTACCAATACCACCACCACCAATACCACCAATTCCACCACCACCAATACCACCACCACCATTACCATCACCACCAATACCACCACCACCACCAATACCACCACCACCAATACCACCACAACCAACACAAATACCACCACTACCACCACCAGCAATACCAACACCACCAATTTCACCACCACCACCTATACCACCACCAATGCCACCATCACCAATACCACCACCAATACCACCACCAACAGCACCACCACCAATACCATCACCACCACCAATACCACCACCCTCAATACCATCACCACCAATACCATCACTACCATTACCACCACCACCAATACCACCACCAATACCATCACCACCAATACCACCAATACCACCACCAATACCACCACCACCAATACCACCACAACCACCAATACCACCACAACCACTAATACCACCACCACTACCAATCCAATACCACCACCACCACCAATACCACCGCCAATACAATAATACCACCACCAAGAACACCACCACTACCAATACCACAACCACGAACACCACTAATACCACCACCACGAATACCAATACCACCAATATCACCACCACCAATACCACCACCAATACCACCACAACCATCAAGACCACCAGTACCACAACCTCCACCACCACCAATACCACCACCAACAATACAACCACCACAAATACCAGCACCAATACCACCACCACCAATACCACCACTACCACCAATTCCAACACCACCAATTCCACCACCACCACCTATACCACCACCACCAATACCACCACCACCATCAATACAACCACCACCAATACCATCACCACCACCACCAATGCCACCACCACCAATCCTATACCACCACCACCACCAATACCAATACCACCACCGCCAATACCACCACCACCAAAACCATCCCCACAACCAATACCACCACAACCACCAATACCACCACTACCAATCCAATACCACCACCACCAATACCAGTACCACCACCACCAATACCAGTACCACCACCACCAATACCAGTACCACCACCACCAATACCACCACCACCACTACCAATACTACCACAACGAATACCACCCCCAATACCACCACCACCAATACCAATACCCCCATCACCAATACCAATACCACCATCACCAATACCACCACCACCAGTACCACCACCTCTACCACCACCAATACCACCACCACCAATTCCACCACCACTAATACCACCATTACCATCACCAACAATACCACCACCACCAATACCACCACCACCAATACCACCACCACCAATACCACCACCACCAATACCACCACAACCAATACCACCACTACCACCACCACTACCAATACCAACACCACCAATTCCACAACCACCACCTATACCACCACAACCAATGCCATCACCACCAATACCACCACCACCGCTACGACCACCACCAATTCCACCACCACCAATATCACCACCACCAATCCTATACCACCACCACCACCAATACCAATACCACCACCAATACCACCACCACCAATACCACCTTTGCCACCAATACCATTACCACCACCACCAATACCACCACCAATACCACTACCACCAATACCACCACCAATACCACCACCACCAATACCATCAATACCAATACTACCACCACCAATACCACCACCAATACCACCAATACCAATACCATCACCACCAATACCACCACCACCAATACCACCACAACTAATACCAACAATACCACCAATACCACCACCACCACCAATACCACTGCCATCAATACCACCACCGCCAATACCACCATTACCACCAATACCATTGCCACCAATACCACCACCACCACCAATACCACCACCAATACCACAACCAACACCACTACCACCAATACCAATACCACCACCATCAATACCACCACCACCAATACCACCACCAATAGCACCACCACCAATACCATTACGACCACCACCAATACCACCACCACCAATACCAGCAATACCAATACCACCACAACCAATACCCCCACCAATACCACCATCAATAATACCAATACCACCACCTCCAATACCACTACCACCAATACCACCAGCAATACCACCACCAATACCAACAATACCACCACCAATACCACCAGCACCAATGCCACCACCACCACCACCACCAATACCACCACTAATACCACCAGCACCAATACCACCACCACCAATACCAATACCACCACCAATACCACCACCACGAATAACACCAATACCATCACCAATACCACCACCACCAATACCACCACCACCATCAATACCACCACCACCACCAATACCACCACCACCAATACCACCACTACCAATACCACCACTAATACCACCACCACCAATACCACCACCACCAATACAACCAATACCAATACCATCACAACCAATACCACCAATACCACCACAAATGCCACCACCACCAATACCAATAGTACCACCACCACCAATACTAACACCACCACCAATACCACCACCAATACCACCACCAATACCTCAAACACCAGTATCACCAATACCACCACCACCATTAATACCACCAATACCACCACCAATACTACCACCAATACCAGTACCACTACCGCCAATACCAATACCACCATCACCAATACCACCACCACCACCAATAACACCAATACCACCACCACCACCAATACCACCACCACCAAGACCACCAGTACCACCACCTCAACAACCACCACCAATACCACCACCACCAATACCACCACCACCACCATCAATACCACCACTACCAATACCACCACAACGAATACCACCAATACCACCACCACCAATCCTATACCACCACCACCACCAATACCAACACCACCGCCACCACCACCACCACCAATACCACCACCACCAATACCACCATTACCACCACCACCAATACCACTACCACCAATACCACTACCACCAATACCACCACCAATACCACCACCACCAATACCATCAATACCAATACTACCACCACCAATACCACCACCACCAATACCACCACCACCAATACCGATACCACCACCACCAATACCACCACAACCAATACCACCACCACCACCAATACCACCACCACCACCAATACCACCACCATCAATACCACCACCACCAATACCACCATTACCACCAATACCATTACCACCAATACCATCACCACCACCACCAATACCACCACCAATACCACAACCAATACCAACACCACTACCACCAATACCACCAATACCATCACCATCAATACCACCACCACCAATACCACCACCATTAGCACCACCAATACCATTATGACCACCACCAATACCACCACCACCAATGCCAGCAATACCAATACCACCACAACCAATACCCCCACCAATACCACCACCAATGCCAATACCACCACCTCCAATACCACCACCTCCAATACCACCACCACCAATATCACCACCAATACCACCACCAATACCAACAATACCACCACCAATACCACCAGCCCCAATGCCACCACCACCACCAATATCACCACCACCAATGCTACCACCACTAATACTACCACCACCAATACCACCACCACCAATACCATCACGACCACCACCACCAATACCACCACTAATACCACCAGCACCAATACCACCACCACCGATACCAATACCACCATCAATACCACCACCATTATCACAACCACCAATAACACCAATACCATCACCAATACCACCACCACCAATAACACCAATACCACCACCATCAATACCACCACCAATACCACCACCACCACCAATACCACCACTACCAATACCACCACTAATACCACCACCACCAATACCACCACCACCAATACAACCAATACCAATACCATCACCACCAATACCACCACAAATGCCACCACCACCAATACCAATAGCACCACCACCACCAATACTAACACCACGACCAATACCACCACTGATACCCCCACCACCAATACCATCACCACCACCAATACCACCACCACTAATACCACCAATACCTCCACCACCCATACCACCACCACCAGTATCACCAATACCACCGCCACCACTAATACCACCAATACCACCACCAATACTACCAGCAATACCAGTACCACTACCGCCAATACCAATACCACCATCATCAATACCACCACCACCAATACCACCACCACCAATATCACCACCGCCAAGACCACCAATACCACCACCAATACCACCACCACCAATACCACCAATTCTACCACCACCAATACCACCACCACCAATACCACCACCACCACCAATACCACCACCAACACAAATACCACCACCACCAATACCAACACCACCAATTTCACCACCACCACCTATACCACCACCAATGCCACCACCACTAATACCACCACCACCACTGAAATGACCACCACTAACACCACCTCCACCAATCCTATACCACCGCCACCACCACTACCACCGTCAATACCACCACCACCAATACCATCAATACCAAACTACCACCACCAATACCACCACCAGCACCAATACCACCACCACCAATACCAAAACCACCACCACCAATACCACCACCACCAATACCACCATTACCACCAATACCATTACCACCACCACCAATACCAATACCACCACCACCAAAACCACCAATACCAGCAATACCAAGACCACCACCACCAATACCAATACTACCACCAATACCACCACCATCAATACCAATACCACCACCACCAATACCACCACCAATACCAATACCACCACCACCAATACCACCACCACCAATACCATTACCACCACCACCAATACCAATTACACCACCACCAATACCAATACCACCACCACCAATACCAGCAATACCAATACCACCACCACCAATACCACCACAACCAATACCACCACCACCAATACCAATACCACCACAACCAATACCACCACCACCAATGCCACCACCAATACCACCACCACCACCACCAATACCACCACCAATACCAACAATACCACCACCAATACCACCACGAACAATACCACCATCAATACCACCAGCACCAATACCACCACCATCAATACCAAAATCAATACCAATACCAGCACCACCAATATCACCAATACCATCACCAATACCACCACCACCAATACCACCACTAGCACCAATACCACCACCAATACCTCCACTACCAATACCACCACCAATGCCAATACCACCACCAATACAACCACCATTACCAGTACCACCAACACTACCAATACTACCACCAATACCACCACTAATACCCCCACCACCAGTACCACCAATACCACCACCACCAATACCTCCACCACCCATACCACCACCACCAGTACCAGCAATACCACCACCACCACTAATACCACCACCAATACCAGTACCACCACCGCCAATACCAATACCACCACCAATACCAATACCACCACCAATACCACCACCACTATACCACCACCAATACCACTACTAATACCACCACCAATACAACCAATACCACCACCATCACCACCACCAATACCACCACTACCAATACCACCAATACCACCACCAATACCACCACCACCAATACCAATACCACCTCCACCAATACCACCTGGAGCTGCATTTTAATAAGCAGCACATGGAAACTGCAGAACATCAATCATGGTTAAATGATTTGCAGTTTGGATTTAGGAGGCATCATGGAACAGAAACGGCCTTAATATCAGCCACTGACTACATCAGGCACACGGTGGATGAAGGACAGGGGGTAGTGCTAATCCTCCTGGATCTGTCAGCAGCATTTGACACCATTTCTCCTACTCTGCTGCTGGACAGACTCTGGAGTCTTGGCATCTCACATCAAGCACTAGCCCTTCTGTCCTCATTTCTGACAGGGAGATCCCAAAGGGTGAATTTAAAATCCTTTCACTCGGACTCCTATGTTCTACCCTGTGGAGTTCCGCAGGGTTCATCTCTGAGCCCTACGCTTTTCAATCTGTATGTGGCACCCCTTGCAATTGTGGTCCAATCTTTTGGGTTGGAGGTGGTGTCATATGCAGATGATACACAGATCATGGTTACTATCCCTAAAGGGTTTTGCTCATTGTCAGAAAATTTTCTTGGATGCATGACTAGAGTGGCAGACTGAATGTCTGCTAACTTTTTGAAACTTAATGGGGATAAAACCGAAGTGATGATATTCGGACCAGGGGTATCTAAGTGGAACAGTAGCTGCTGGCCTCAGTCCTTGGGATGCTGTCCTGTCCCGAGCAAAAAGGCTAAGAACCTTGGAATCCTGATGGGTATTGAACTCAGTTTCAATATCCAAGTGAATCACACCATCTCTACATGCTCCTGGCTCATAAGGATGTTAAAAAAAATCTTTTATCCAACGACCAGCTCGGATACAGGTAGCACTGGCCTTGGTAATGTCCAGACTTGATAACTGTAATGCTTTGTACCTGGCTCCTAATAAGAGCTTGCAGTATAAACTTCAGGTACTGCAGAACGCTCAGGCAAGACTCATTCTAGACATTCCCAGAAAACAATCGGCCAGGAAGGGTCTAGAGCGCCTGCACTGGCTCCCCATTGAACAACGCATTAGCTTTAAATCTCTGTGTATGTTCACAAATCATTGTATGCTCTCTACCCTTCAAGGTTGAAGACTATGTTCAATTGGCATTCTCCCAGCAGACCACTACGTTCTTCGCTCCAAATGCAACTGGCTGTACCAAGACCCAAGAAGAAGTGGGTGATAGGGCATTCTCGGTGGCAGCAAGCAAACTTTGGAATTCCCTACCCCTTGCTCTCAGATCTATCCCCCTTCTGCTCCCCTTCAGAAAAGCCCTCAAAACCTGGCTGTTCACAGTCTAGCTGCTAGCTGGAGTTTTTCTGTCTTTTCCACTTTCCTGGGTAGGTACGGCTGGTCTCTAGCACCTTGATGGCTTCGGGTGACTGTTGTGCTTTATAAATATCAAATCAAATCACCACCACCAATACCACCACCAATACCACGACCAATACCACCACCACCATTACCATCACCACCAATACCACCACCACCAACACCACCACTAACAATGCCAACACCACCAATTCCACCACCACCAACGATACCACCACCACCAATGCCACCAATACCACCACCACCACTGATACGACCACCACCAATACCACCACCACCACCAATACCACCACCACCAATACCACCACCGCCAATTTTATACCACCACCAATACCATCGCCAATACCACCACCGCCAATACCACCACCACCAATACCACCTTTACCACCACCACCAATACCACCAGCAATACCACCACCACCACCAATACCACCACCATCAATACCATTAATACCAATACTACCACCACCAATACCACCACCACCAATACAACCAATACCAATACCACCACCACCAATACCAACAATACCACCACTACTGCCAATACCACCACTACCACCAATACCACCAATACCACCATTACGACCAATACCATTACCACCACCACCAATACCACCACCACCAATACCATCACCACCCCCATCAATTCCAATACCACCACCAGTACCAATACCAACACCACCACCAATACCATTACCACCACCACCACCAATACCACCACCACCAGCAATACCAATACCACCACCACCAATACCACCACAACCAATACCATCACCAATACCACTACTAATACCACCACCAATACCACCACCACCAATCCCACCAATCCCACCACCACCAATACCAATACCACCACCACCAATACCACCACCAATACCAATACCACCACCACCACCAATACTACCACCACCACCAATACCACCACTGATACCCCCACCACCAATACCATCCCCACCACCAATACCACCACCAGTACCACCAATACCACCACCAATACCTCCACCACCCATACCACCACCACCAATACCACCACCACCACCAATACTACCACCAATACCAGTACCACCACTGCCAATACCAATACCACCATCACCAATACAACCACCAATACCACCACCACCAAGACCACCAGTACCACCACCTCCACCAATACCACCACCACCAATTCCACCACCACCATTACCACCACCCCCAATACCACCACCAACACAAATACCACCACCACCAATACCACCAACACCAATACCAACACCACCAATTCCACCACCTCCATGTATACCACCACCAATGCCACCACCACCAATACCACCACCACCACCGATACGACCACCAACAATACCAATACCACCACCACCAATCCTATACCTCCACCCCTACAATTCCACCGCCACCACTACCAATTCCACCGCAAATACCACCACCACCAATACCAACACCACCAATTCCACCACCACCATCTATACCACCAACAATGCCACCACCACCAATACCACCACCACCACCGATACGACCACCACCAATACCACCACCACCAATCCTATACCACCACCACTACCAATTCCACCGCCAATACCACCACCAATACCACCACCAATAAAACCACCACCACCAATACCACCACCACCAATACCACCACCAATACCATCAATACCACCACCACCAATACCACTAGCACCAATACCACCACAACCAATACCACCACCAATACCACCAAAACCATCACCATCAATACCACCACCACAAGACCACCAATACCACCACCAATACCACCACCAATACCATCACCAATACCACCACCACCAATACCACCACCACAATACTACCACTAAGACCATCACCACCAATGCCACCAATACCACCACCACCAATACCAATATCAGAACCACCACTACCACCAATACCACCACCACCAATACCACCACCACCAATACCCCCACCACCAATACCACCACCAATACCATCATCAATACCACCACCACCAATACCACCACCACCAATACCACCACCATCACCAATACCACCACCACCAATCCTATACCTCCACCCCTACAATTCCACCGCCACCACTACCAATTCCACCGCAAATACCACCCCCACCAATACCAACACCACCAATTCCACCACCACCATCTATACCACCACCACCACCACCGATATGACCACCACCAATACCACCACCACCAATCCTATACCACCACCACTACCAATTCCACCGCCAATACCACCACCAATACCACCACCAATACCACCACCACCAATCCTATACCTCCACCCCTATAATTCCACCGCCACCACTACCAATTCCACCGCAAATACCACCCCCACCAATACCAACACCACCAATTCCACCACCACCGATATTACCACCACCAATACCACCACCACCAATCCTATACCACCACCACTAGCAATTCCACCGCCAATACCACCACCAATACCACCACCAATACCACCACCACCAATACCATCAATACCAATACTACCACCACCAATACCACCACCAATAAAACCACCACCATCAATACCACCACCACCAATACCACCACCACCAATACCACCACCAATACATCAATACCACCACCACCAATACCACTACCACCAATACCACCATTACCACCAATACCATTACCACCACCACCAATAGCACCACCAATACCAGCACCACCAAAACCAGCAATACCAATACCACCACCACCACCAATACCACCACCACCAATACCACCACAACCAATACCATCACCAATACCACCAAAACCATCACCATCAATACCACCACCACAATACCACCAATACCACCACCAATACCATCATCAATACCACCACCACCAATACCACCACCACCAATACCACCACCATCACCAATACCACCACCACCAATCCTATACCTCCACCCCTACAATTTCACCGCCACCACTACCAATTCCACCGCAAATACCACCCCCACCAATACCAACACCACCAATTCCACCACCACCATCTATACCACCACCACCACCACCACCGATATGACCACCACCAATACCACCACCACCAATCCTATACCACCACCACTACCAATTCCACCGCCAATACCACCGCCAATACCACCACCAATACCACCACCAATACCACCACCACCAATCCTATACCTCCACCCCTACAATTCCACCGCCACCACTACCAATTCCACCGCAAATACCACCCCACCAATACCAACACCACCAATTCCACCACCACCACCACCGATATGACCACCACCAATACCACCACCACCAATCCTATACCACCACCACTACCAATTCCACCGCCAATACCACCACCAATACCACCACCAATACCACCACCACCAATACCATCAATACCAATACTACCACCACCAATACCACCACCAATAAAACCACCACCATCAATACCACAACCACCAATACCACCACCACCACCAATACCACCACCAATACATCAATACCACCACCACCAATACCACTAGCACCAATACCACCATTACCACCAATACCATTACCACCACCACTAATAGCACCACCAATACCACCACCACCAATACCACCATCAATACCACCACCACCAATACCACTAGCACCAATACCACCACAACCAATACCACCACCAATACCACCAAAACCATCACCATCAATACCACCACCACAAGACCACCAATACCACCACCAATACCATCACCAATACCACCACCACCAATACCACCAATACCACCACCAATACCACCACCAATACCATCACCAATACCACCACCACCAATACCACCACTAATACCACCACGACAATACTACCACTAAGACCATCACCACCAATGCCACCAATACCAATATCAGAACCACCACTACCAATACCACCACCACCACCAATACCCCCACCACCAATACCACCACCAATACCATCACCAATACCACCACCAATACCACCACCAATACCACCACCACCACCAATACCACCACCATCACCACCAATACCACCACCATTACCAGCACCACCACCAATACCACCACTACCAATCCAATACCACCACCGCCAATACCAGCACCACCACCAATACCAACACCACCAATTCCACCACCACCATCTATACCAACACCAATGCCACCACCACCAATACCACCACCACCACCACCGATATGACCACCACCAATACCACCACCACCAATCCTATACCACCACCACTACCAATTCCACCGCCAATACCACCACCAATACCACCACCACCAATACCATTAATACCAATACTACCACCACCAATAAAACCACCACCATCAATACCACCACCACCAATACCACCACCACCAATACCACCACCAATACATCAATACCACCACCACCAATACCACTAGCACCAATACCACCATTACCACCAATAACATTACCACCACCACCAATAGCACCACCAATACCAGCACCACCAAAACCAGCAATACCAATAACACCTCCACCACCAATACCACCACCACCAATACCACCACCACCAATACCACCACAACCAATACCACCACCAATACCACCAAAACCATCACCATCAATACCACCACCACAATACCACCAATACCACCACCAATACCATCACCAATACCACCACCACCAATACCACCACTAATACCACCACCACAATACTACCACTAAGACCATCACCACCAATGCCACCAATACCACCACCACCAATACCAATATCAGAACCACCACTACCAATACCACCACCACCAATACCACCACCACCAATACCCCCACCACCAATACCACCACCAATACCATCACCAATACCACCACCAATACCACCACCAATACCACCACCATCACCAAAACCACCACCACCAATACCACCACCACCAATACCACCAACATTACCAGCACCACCACCAATACCACCACTACCAATCCAATACAACCACCGCCAATACCAGCACCACCACCACCAATACCAATAGCACGAATACCACCACTACCAATACCACCACCAATACCACCACCACCAATGCCAATACCACCATGACCAATACCACCATCACCAATACCACCACCACCAATACCACCACCAATACCACCACCAATACCACCAGTACCACCAAATCTACCACCACCAATACCACAACCACCACCACCAATTCCACCACCATTACCATCACCACCAATACCACCACCACCAATACCACCACCACCAATACCACCACAACCAATACCACCACCACCAGTACCAACACCACCAATTCCACCACCACCACCTATACCACCACCACCACCACCGATACGACACCACCAATACTACCACCACCACCACCAATCCTATACCAACACCACCACCAATACCACTGCCAATTCCACCACCAGCACTACCACCAATACCACCACCACCAATACCACCATTACCACCAATACCATTACCACCACCACCAATACCACCAATACAACCGCCACCAATACCATCAATACCAATACTACCACCACCAATACCACCACCACCAATACCACCACCACCAATACCACCACAACCAATACCACCACCAATACCACCACCACCACCAATACCACCAAAACCGTCACCATCAATACCACCAATACCACCACCAATACCAATACCACCACCACCAATACCACCACTAATACCACCACCACAATACTACCACTAAGACCATCACCACCAATGCCACCAATACCACCAATACCAATATCAGAACCACCACTACCAATACCACCACCACCAATACCACCACCACCAATACCCCCACCACCAATACCACCACCAATACCATCACCAATACCACCACCACCAAAACCAGCAATACCAATACCACCACCACCACCAATACCACCACCACCAATACCAATACCACCACAACCAATACCACCACCAATACCACCACCACCACCAATACCACCAAAACCATCACCATCAATACCACCACCACAATACCACCAATACCACCACCAATATCACCACCAATACCATCACCAATACCACCACCACCAATACCACCACTAAAACCACCACCACAATACTACCACTAAGACCATCACCACAATACTACCACTAAGACCATCACCACCAATGCCACCAATACCACCACCACCAATACCAATATCACCAATACCACCACCACCAATACCACCACCAATACCACCACCACCACCAATACCACCAGTACCACCAAATCTACCACCACCAATACCACAACCACCACCACCAATTCCACCACCATTACCATCACCACCAATACCACCACCACCAATACCAACACCACCAATACCACCACAACCAATACCACCACCACCAGTACCAACACCACCAATTCCACCACCACCACCTATACCACCACCACCACCACCGATACGACACCACCAATACCACCACCACCACCACCAATCCTATACCAACACCACCACCAATACCACTGCCAATTCCACCACCACCACTACCACCAATACCACCACCACCAATACTACCATTACCACCAATACCATTACCACCACCACCAATACCACCACCACCAATACCACCGCAACCAATACCATCAATACCACCACCACCAATACCACCACCACCAATACCACCACAACCAATACCACCACCAATACCACCACCAATACCACCAAAACCGTCACCATCAATACCACCACCACAATACCACCAATACCACCACTAATACCACCACCAATACTAATACCACCACCACCAATGCCACCAATACCACCACCACCAATACCAATATCAGAACCACCACTACCAATACCACCACCACCACCACCAATACCACCACCACCAATACCCCCACCACCAATACCACCACCAATACCATCACCAATACCACCACCACCAAAACCAGCAATACCAATACCACCACTACCACCAATACCACCACCACCAATACCACCACAACCAATACCACCACCAATACCACCACCACCACCAATACCACCAAAACCATCACCATCAATACCACCACCACAATACCACCAATACCACCACCAATATCACCACCAATACCATCACCAATGCCACCACCACCAATACCACCACTAAAACCACCACCACAATACTACCACTAATACCATCACCACCAATGCCACCAATACTACCACCACCAATACCAATATCAGAACCACCACTACCAATACCACCACCACTAATACCACCACCACAATACTACCACTAATACCATCACCACCAATGCCACCAATACTACCACCACCAATACCAATATCAGAACCACCAATACCAATACCACCACCACCAATACCACCACCACCAATCTCCCCACCACCAATACCACCACCAATACCATCACCAATACCACCACCACCAATACCACCACCACCAATACCACCACCATCACCAATACCACCACCACCAATCCTATACCTCCACCCCTACAATTCCACCGCCACCACTACCAATTCCACCGCAAATACCACCACCACCAATACCAACACCACCAATTCCACCACCACCATCTATACCACCACCAATGCCACCACCACCAATACCACCACCAATACCACCACCACCACCGATACGACCACCACCAATACCACCACCACCAATCCTATACCACCACCACTACCAATTCCACTGCCAATACCACCACCAATACCACCACCACCAATACCATCAATACCAATACTACCACCACCAATACCACCACCAATAAAAACCACCACCACCAATACCACCACCACCAATACCACCACCACCAATACCACCACCAATACCATCAATACCACCACCACCAATACCACTAGCACCAATACCACCATTACCACCAATACCATTACCACCACCACCAATAGCACCGCCAATACCAGCACCACCAAAACCAGCAATACCAATACCACCACCACCACCAAAACCATCACCATCAATACCACCACCACAATACCACCAATACCACCACCAATACCACCACCAATACCATCACCAATACCACCACCACCAATACCACCACTAATACCACCACCACAATACTACCACTAAGACCATCACCAACAATGCCACCAATACCACCACCACCAATACCAATATCAGAACCACCACTACCAATACCACCACCACCAATACCACCACCACCAATACCCCCACCACCAATACCACCACCAATACCATCACCAATACCACCACCAATACCACCACCACCAATACCACCACCATCACCAATACCACCACCATCACCAATACCACCACCACCAATACCACCACCACCAATACCACCACCATTACCAGCACCGCCACCAATACCACCACTACCAATCCAATACCACCACAGCCAATACCAGCACCACCACCACCAATACCAATAGCACGAATACCACCACTACCAATACCACCAATACCACCACCAATACCACCACCACCAATACCACCATGACCAATACCACCATCACCAATACCACCACCACCAATACCACCACCAATACCACGACCACCACCAATACCACCAGTACCACCAAATCTACCACCACCAATACCACAACCACCACCACCAATTCCACCACCATTACCATCACCACCAATACCACCACCACCAATACCACCACCACCAGTACCAACACCACCAATTCTACCACCACCACCTATACCACCACCACCGATACGACCACCACAAATACCACCACCACCACCACCAATCCTATACCAACACCACCACCAATACCACCGCCAATTCCACCACCACCACCAATACCACCACCACCAATACCACCATTACAACCAATACCATTACCACCACCACCAATACCACCACCAATACCACCGCCACCAATACCATCAATACCAATACTACCACCACTAATACCACCACCAATACCACCACCACCAATACCACCACCAATACCACCACCAATACCACCACCAATACCACCACCACAACCAATACCACCAAATCCATCACCATCAATACCACCACCACAATACCACTAATACCACCACCAATACCACCACCAATACCATCACCAATACCACCACCACCAATACCACCACTAATACCACCACCACAATACTACCACTAAGACCATCACCACCAATACCACCACCACCAATACCAATATCAGAACCACAACTACCAATACCACCACCACCAATACCACCACCACCAATACCCCCACCACCAATACCACCACCAATACCATCACCAATACCACCACCACCAAAACGAGCAATACCAATACCACCACCACCACCAATACCACCACAACCAATAACACCACCAATACCACCACCAATACCACCAAAACCATCACCATCAATACCACCACCACAATACCACCAATACCACCACCAATACCACCACCAATACCATCACCAATACCACCACCACCAATACCACCACTAATACCACCACCACAATAATACCACTAAGACCATCACCACCAATGCCACCAATACTACCACCACCAATACCAATATCAGAACCACCACTACCAATACCACCACCACCAATACCACCACCACCAATACCCCCACCACCAATACCACCACCAATACCATCACCAATACCACCACCACCAATACCACCACCACCAATACCACCACCATCACCAATACCACCACCACCAATCCTATACCTCCACCCCTACAATTCCACCGCCACCACTACCAATTCTACCGCAAATACCACCACCACCAATACCAACACCACCAATTCCACCACCACCATCTATACCACCACCAATGCCACCACCACCAATACCACCACCACCACCGATACGACCACCACCAATACCACCACCACCAATCCTATACCACCACCACTACCAATTCCACCGCCAATACCACCACCAATACCACCACCACCAATACCATCAATACCAATACTACCACCACCAATACCACCACCAATACCACCACCAATAAAACCACCACCACCAATACCACCACCACCAATACCACCACCACCAATACCACCACCAATACCATCAATACCACCACCACCAATACCACCATTACCACCAATACCATTACCACCACCACCAATAGCACCACCAATACCAGCACCACCAAAACCAGCAATACCAATACCACCACCACCAATACCACCAAAACCATCACCATCAATACCACCACCACAATACCACCAATACCACCACCAATACCATCACCAATACCACCACCACCACCAATACCACCACTAATACCACCACCACAATACTACCACTAAGACCATCACCACCACCACCACCAATATCAGAACCACCACTACCAATACCGCCATCACCAATACCGCCATCACCAATACCACCAGCACCAATACCCCCACCACCAATACCACCACCAATACCATCACCAATACCACCACCACCAATACCACCACCACCAATACCAGCACCACCACCAATACCACCACTACCAATCCAATACCACCACCGCCAATACCAGCACCACCACCACCAATACCAATAGCACGAATACCACCACTACCAATACCACCAATACCACCACCACCAATACCAATACCACCATGACCAATACCACCATGACCAATACCACCATCACGACCACCACCAATACCAATAGTACCACCAAATTTACCTCCACCAATACCACAACCACCACCACCAATTCCACCACCATTACCATCACCATCACCACCAATACCACCACCACCAATACCACCACAACCAATACCACCACCACCAGTACCAACACCACCACAACCACCACCACCAATTCCACCACCATTACCATCACCACCAATACCACCACCACCAATACCACCACCACCAGTACCAACACCACCAATTCTACCACCACCACCTATACCACCACCACCGATACGACCACCACAAATACCACCACCACCACCACCAATCCTATACCAACACCACCACCAATACCACCGCCAATTCCACCACCACCACCAATACCACCACCACCAATACCACCATTACAACCAATACCATTACCACCACCACCAATACCACCACCAATACCACCGCCACCAATACCATCAATACCAATACTACCACCACTAATACCACCACCAATACCACCACCACCAATACCACCACCAATACCACCACCAATACCACCACCAATACCACCACCACAACCAATACCACCAAATCCATCACCATCAATACCACCACCACAATACCACTAATACCACCACCAATACCACCACCAATACCATCACCAATACCACCACCACCAATACCACCACTAATACCACCACCACAATACTACCACTAAGACCATCACCACCAATACCACCACCACCAATACCAATATCAGAACCACAACTACCAATACCACCACCACCAATACCACCACCACCAATACCCCCACCACCAATACCACCACCAATACCATCACCAATACCACCACCACCAAAGCGAGCAATACCAATACCACCACCACCACCAATACCACCACAACCAATAACACCACCAATACCACCACCAATACCACCAAAACCATCACCATCAATACCACCACCACAATACCACCAATACCACCACCAATACCACCACCAATACCATCACCAATACCACCACCACCAATACCACCACTAATACCACCACCACAATAATACCACTAAGACCATCACCACCAATGCCACCAATACTACCACCACCAATACCAATATCAGAACCACCACTACCAATACCACCACCACCAATACCACCACCACCAATACCCCCACCACCAATACCACCACCAATACCATCACCAATACCACCACCACCAATACCACCACCACCAATACCACCACCATCACCAATACCACCACCACCAATCCTATACCTCCACCCCTACAATTCCACCGCCACCACTACCAATTCTACCGCAAATACCACCACCACCAATACCAACACCACCAATTCCACCACCACCATCTATACCACCACCAATGCCACCACCACCAATACCACCACCACCACCGATACGACCACCACCAATACCACCACCACCAATCCTATACCACCACCACTACCAATTCCACCGCCAATACCACCACCAATACCACCACCAATACCACCACCACCAATACCATCAATACCAATACTACCACCACCAATACCACCACCAATACCACCACCAATAAAACCACCACCACCAATACCACCACCACCAATACCACCACCACCAATACCACCACCAATACCATCAATACCACCACCACCAATACCACCATTACCACCAATACCATTACCACCACCACCAATAGCACCACCAATACCAGCACCACCAAAACCAGCAATACCAATACCACCACCACCAATACCACCAAAACCATCACCATCAATACCACCACCACAATACCACCAATACCACCACCAATACCATCACCAATACCACCACCACCACCAATACCACCACTAATACCACCACCACAATACTACCACTAAGACCATCACCACCACCACCACCAATATCAGAACCACCACTACCAATACCGCCATCACCAATACCGCCATCACCAATACCACCAGCACCAATACCCCCACCACCAATACCACCACCAATACCATCACCAATACCACCACCACCAATACCACCACCACCAATACCAGCACCACCACCAATACCACCACTACCAATCCAATACCACCACCGCCAATACCAGCACCACCACCACCAATACCAATAGCACGAATACCACCACTACCAATACCACCAATACCACCACCACCAATACCAATACCACCATGACCAATACCACCATGACCAATACCACCATCACGACCACCACCAATACCAATAGTACCACCAAATTTACCTCCACCAATACCACAACCACCACCACCAATTCCACCACCATTACCATCACCATCACCACCAATACCACCACCACCAATACCACCACAACCAATACCACCACCACCAGTACCAACACCACCAATTCCACCACCACCACCTATACCACCACCACCACCACCGATACGACCACCACCAATACCACCACCACCACCACCAATCCTATACCAACACCACCTCCAATACCACCGCCAATTCCACCACCACCACTACCACCATTACCACCACCACCACCACCAATACCACCATTACCACCAATACCATTACCACCACCACCAATACCACCGCCACCAATACCATCAATACCAATACTACCACCACCAATACCACCACCACCAATACCACCACCACCAATACCACCACAACCAATACCACCACCAATACCACCACCACCACCAATACCACCAAAACCATCCCCATCAATACCACCACCACAATACCACCAACACCACCACCAATACCATCACCAATACCACCACCACCAATACCACCACTAATACCACCACCACAATACTACCACTAAGACCATCACCACCAATGCCACCAATACCAATAGCAGAACCACCACTACCAATTCCACCAATACCACCACCACCAATACCACCACCACCAATACCCCCACCACCAATACCACCACCAATACCATCACCAATACCACCACCACAAATACCACGACCACCAATACCACCACCATCACCAATACCACCACCACCAATCCTATACCTCCACCCCTAGAATTCCTCCGCCACCACTACCAATTCCACCGCAAATACCACCACCACCAATACCAACACCACCAATTCCACCACCACCATCTATACCACCACCAATGCCACCACCACCAATACCACCACCACCACCGATACGACCACCACCAATACCACCACCACCAATCCTATACCACCACCACTACCAACTCCACCGCCAATACCACCACCAATACCACCACCACCAATACCATCAATACCAATACTACCACCACCAATACCACCACCAATAAAACCACCACCACCAATATCACCACCACCAATACCACCACCACCACCAATACCACCACCAATACCACCACCAATACCACCACCACCAATACCACTAGCACCAATACCACCATTACCAACAATACCATTACCACCACCACCAATAGCACCACCAATACCAGCACCACCAAAATCAGCAATACCAATACCACCACCACCACCAATACCACCACCACCAATACCACCACAACCACCAATATCACCAAAACCATCACCATCAAAACCACCACCACAATACCACCAATACCACCACCAATACCATCACCAAAACCACCACCACCAATGCCACCACTAATACCACCACCACAATACTACCACTAAGACCATCACCACCAATGCCACCAATACCACCACCACCAATACCAATATCAGAACCACCACTACCAATACCACCACCACCAATACCACCACCACCAATACCATCACCAATACCACCACCACCAATACCATCACCATCACCAATACCACCACCACCAATACCACCACCAATACCAGCACCACCACCAATACCACCACTACCAATCCAATACCACCACCGCCAATACCAACACCACCACCACCAATAGCACGAATACCACCACTACCAATCCCACCAATACCACCACCAATACCACCATGACCAATACCACCATGACCAATACCACCATCACCAATACCACCACCACCAATACCACCACAAATACCACCACCACCACCAATACCACTAGTACCACCAAATCTACCACCACCAATACCACAACCACCACCACCAATTCCACCACCACCAATACCACCACCACCAATACCACCACCACCAATACCACCACAACCAATACACCACCACCAGTACCAACACCACCAATTCCACCACCACCACCTATACCACCACCACCGATACGACCACCACCAATACCACCACCACCACCACCACCAATCCTATACCAACACCACCACCAATACCACCGCCAATTCCACCACAACCAATACCACCACCACCAATACCACCATTACCACCAATACCATTACCACCACCACCAATACCACCGCCACCAATACCATCAATACCAATACTACCACCACCAATACCACCACCACCAATACCACCACCACCACCAATATCACCAATACCATTACCACCACCACCAATACCACCAATAACATCATCAATACCACCAATACCACCACCAATATCACCACCACCAATCCTATACCACCACGAATACCAATTCCACCGCCAATACCACCACCACGGATACAACCACCACCAATATCACCACTGTGAGAAATTTGCCTGGTATATGCTGTCCACTAATTAAAGTGGGCACCTTGCACCAGTCCAAACGAACCTTATTGATGATTAGGTTAAAGACAACCTTTATAGAAAGCTATCCTAGTGGTAGCTGTGGAGAGAAGCCTTCAGGCTAAGTCTTGAAGGAATGTAAAGCAGCTTGTTTTACCAGTATATAACCTCTTGAGTGACCGAATGAAAGGAGAACCACATAAGGTATATATAAAATATATGTATTTATTACTAAACACTCTCTACTAACCTCTTTATGAGATTAGAGAACAAGACACACAATATTACAGTACTAGAACGACAGTAAATAGCACAATACACAGTGGGCTCCAGGGGGAGACAAACCATATACTAAGAAAGTGGTATAACAACCACGACTTGACTAGACACAGTGCCTAGAGCATGTAGAATCGCTGGGACCCCAAGGAACCACCCAAGGTAGTGACACAGGCAACCCACGGAGGACGGGTGCAGTGTGGGAACACAGACACGAGCTCCGTACAACTCTATGGGAAAGTCGCGGTTGGAATTTTAGAGTTTAAGGACACTTCGGAGAGGACTTCAAGCAAACCCAGCTAAACTTAGAAGGTTCAAAGGCCAGCGCCCTTGTGAGTACCGAGGTACCCGTGTTACCTAGCCCAGGGAAGCCGGGTGCATAGGGGTCAAGTGGTGTAGGAAACCCTCGTCATTTTCTATGCCGTGTTGCGAAGAAGAGCTGCTGCCATGGAGAAGAAAAGTGTCCGGTGTGATCCAAGCCTGGATCGAAGATGTGAAGAACCTGAAAGCAGAGGGGACAAAGTCTGGGTCACTTCACGTGACCAGGAGCAGAGCAATCAAATGCCCACCGATGTTGGGTGCTTCAGGTGCAAAGAGGTGAAGCTTGACTCTGCAGCCACGGGGACCAGGAGACATCGAAGGCAACCAGATTCTGCAGGCAAGCTGTCCCACAAAGGATGTCAATTGCTGAGGGGTCAGTTTCCGGATTGGAGACCAACAAGCCTTGGCAACTGCAACCCACGTGGTCAGAGTAATGATGCTTCTGTGAGGACCAGCAAGGTCCTGGGGAATCCCCAAGCAATAGAGAGTCAGGGCACGTCTGGAGCAACCAGGGAAGCCCATTGAAAGTTAGAGTTGCCTTCTTAGGGACCCACAGGTCAACGGACCAGGGATCGCAAAGAGACCTTGAGAGGAATCACAAAATGGCGACCCACGGAACACTCGTTGAGTGTAGGCCAGCAATCTTCAGTGTAGTTACTGCTTGGGGTCAGGGCTATAAGTAACCCAAAGCTCAGCCTCAGGGGTCACCGGAAAGCTGATGCTTCTGCAAATAGACGCGGTGTCCAGGGGTTCAAGTTGCACGGTCACCACAAGGGATACGGGCCTCAGACTTGCTGTGGGTACAGATCAACCTCTAAGACCTCTGGAACCCACCTCCTGTGTTGCAATATTCTTCACAGTCCTCAGGAGCTATGGAGATGCAAACTGGTCAGATGCATTTAAGGTGCCTGCCTTGCAGGAGAGTAACTCCTTTACTCCAAGGGAGATTCTTCAGTCATCCAGCGTAGTGTAGATCATGGAAGTACTTGGTTTCTGTAGCAGAGCTTAGTCCAGGTGTAATCTAAAGTCCTGTAGCCAGGGGTTCCTACTTTACACCCAAGGAAGGGGTGGGACAAACTCTGGAGACCCACCTATGGGAGGGTCAGGACAGAGGGGTGGCTACACCCATGTCCTTTATCCAGTTTCGCGCCAGAGCAGGGGCTGAGTGCCCCTGCAACCGGTTTGAGCTGGACTATGCACAGGGACACCAAATGTGCCCCCAGTGCAGACATCAAAGCATTCTTGGAGTGCACCCACCCAGCCGCAATACACTAAAGCCTGTCTGGGAGGTGGTCACACCTCCCTGTGACAGGAAACCTATTGTCAAGCCTTCCCCTGCCAGAGTTTCGTCCAGCAGCAAGAGGGCAGACTCGTGTCTGTGGCTGGCAGCATCCATTTTGTGATGCCAGGGCTCTGTGAAGCTGGTACCGGGTGTACCGGTACTGTCATATTTCTCCCTCTAGGAGGGAGGAATCATACCTCCCACACCAGTTACTGGTGTGGAGGTATGATTCCAAGGTGTTTGACACCAAACACGACATAATTCCTAGCAGCCATTTTAAAGTTAGCATTTACCGCGAGGTTATAATGCACTTAAGAGTATATGGTTGGCTGAATCACAGACAACCCTGGAATAGTGGTGCCGAAGGCTGCAGAGGGGCTCTGCTCATGCATGGGCACCCTCTCACATAAAACTCAGCACCCTGCATTCAGGATTGATAAGGCCTGCCACAGGGGTGACTGATAGGCTTATATGTGCAGTGATCAGGATAGATATAGTGAACCTATATCTAAGTAAGAGGTGCATGCACCACCTTACACAGGCTGCAGTAGCAGACCTGTGGTGTCAGTTTGAATGGCCTCTCAGGGTGGCATAATACATGCTACAGCCCCTGGGAGGCCTCTGGCGTACCTATGCCCTGGGTACAAAGTATACCATATAATAGGGACTTATAAGGGTACCCCAGAATCCAATCTGGAGTGTACCTAAAGCACATGCAATCAATTTAGAGGAGAAAGCAGATAGACTGGGGTCCTGAATAGCAGGATCCCAGTCAGACTAAGTCGAAAACAGTGAAACATCAGCAAAAAGTGGGGGTAACTACAAGAAGCAGATCCTACTCTCCTACACAACCCGCCCCCAAACATCAGGACATTAAACTAACCTTGACCAGTTGAGTCTTCATGTTCTAAGTGGAAATATCTTGAGAGTCCATCTGCATTGGCATGGTTACTCCCAGGTCTATGTTCCACTGTATAGTCCATCCCCTGTAGGGAAATGGACCACCTCAAAAGTTTGGGGTTTTCACCCTTCATCTGTTTTAGCCATAAGAGGGGCTTGTGGTCGGTCTGAACAATGAAGTGAGTGCCAAACAAGTATGGCCTCAGCTTCTTCAAGGCCCAAACCACAGCAAAGGCTTCCCTCTCAATGGCTAACCAATGTTTCTCTCTGGGGGTCAACCTTCTGCTAATAAAAGCTACTGGCTGATCCTGACCTTCATCATTCAATTGTGATAACACAGCCCCTACCCCCAACTCAGATGCATCTGTTTGGACAATGAATTGTTTAGAGTAGTCAGGACTTTGCAGAATGGGAGCAGTGCACATGGCCTGCTTCAGGTCATCAAATGCCCTTTGACAGCTAACTGTCCACTGAACTTTCTTTGGCATTCTCTTGGAAGTTAAGTCATTCAAAGGGGTCACTATGGATCCATACCCTTTGACAAACCTCCTATAGTACCCAGTCAGGCCCAAGAAAGCTCTGACCTGAGTCTGGGTGGTTGGAGCAACCCAGTCCATGATGATCTGGATTTTGCTCTGCAATGGTTGAACCTGGCCTCCACCCACAAGGTGGCCTAGGTATACAACTTGGCTCTGCCCTATCTGGCACTTGGTGGCCTTGATAGTGAGGCCTGCTTTCTGCAGGGCCTCCAAAACATTTCTCAGGTGGACCAGGTGATCCTCCCAGGTGGAGCTAAAGACAGCAATATCATCTAGATATGCTGCACTATAGGCTTCCAGGCCTGTAAGGACTTTGTTCACCAACCTTTGAAAAGTGGTAGGTGCATTCTTCAAACCAAAGGGCATCACCACAAATTGGTATTGCCCACTAGGGGTTGAGAATGCTGTTTTGGCTTTTTCATCCCCAGCTAGTCTGATTTGCCAGTAGCCAGCTGTCAGGTCAAATGTGCTGAGAAACTTGGCTGAGGCCAAAGTGTCTATAAGCTCATCTGCCCTAGGGATTGGATGGGCATCAGTCCTAGTGACTGCATTGAGACCTCTGTAGTCAACACAAAACCTCATCTCTCTCTTACCACCCTGGGTGTGAGGTTTAGGTACCAAGACTACTGGACTAGCCCAAGGGCTATCTGAGGGTTCAATCACACCCAAATCCAACATCTTCTGCCCTTCAGTCCTGATGCAGTCCCTGACATGGTCAGGTTGCCTGTAAATCTTATTTTTAACAGGCAGACTATCCCCAGTGTCCACTTCATGAGTGCACCAGGTAGTCTGACTTGGGGTCAGTGAAAACATATGTCTAAACTAGTTGAGAACTTTTCTGCAATCAGTTTGCTGCTGGTCAGTGAGGCTGCCTGCCAAGGCTATACCATCTACTGAACCATCATCAGGGTTCTGTGAGAGCAGGTCAGGGAGTGGATCACTCTCTTCCTCCTGTCCCTCATCAGTAGCCATGAGCAAGCCCATGTCTGCCCTGTCAACATATGGTTTGAGCCTGTTGACATGGAGCACCCTATGGGGGCTCCTGGGAGTTCCTAGGTCCACCAGGTAGGTAACCTCTCCCTTTTGCTCAATTATGGTATGGGGGCCACTCCACTTGTCTTGGAGGGCTGCTGGCACCACAGGCTCCAACACCCATGCTTTCTGTCCTGGCTGATAAACAGTCAACACAGCATTTTGGTCATGCCAGGCCTTTTGTAATTCCTGGCTAGCCTCAAGGTTTTTAGTTGCCTTCTTCATGTACTCAGCCATCCGGGAGCGGAGACCAAGTACATAGTCCACAATATCCTGTTTAGGAGGTTTGAGAGGTAACTCCCATCCCTCCTTCACTAGACACAATGGACCCCTAACTGGATGTCCAAACAGAAGCTCAAATGGGCTGTAACCAACCCCCTTCTGTGGAACCTCTCTGTAGGCAAAGAGAAGGCAGGGCAAAGCTATGTCCCATCTGCGCCTAAGCTTTTCGGGAGACCTTTAATCATGCCCTTTAAGGTTTTGTTGAGCCTTTCAACTAAACCATTGCATTGTGGGTGATAAGGGGTGGTAAATTTATAATTTACACCACACTCCTTCCACATAGCAGTTAAGTAACTAGACATAAAGTTTGCATCTCTGTCTGATACTACCTCCTTAGGAAAACCCACCCTGGAAAAGATTCCCAGGAGGGCCCTTGCCACCACAGGAGCTGTGGTGGTCCTGAGGGGAATTTCCTCTGGATACCTAGTGGCATGGTCCACCACCACCAGTATAAATCTGTGCCCAGATGCAGTTTGAGGATCAAGGGGACCAACAATGTCAATCCCTACCCTCTCAAAGGGAACCCCCACAACAGGTAGTGGTATCAGAGGGGCCTTTGTAGTGCTACCTGCCTTACCACTGGCTTGACAGGTGACACAGGAGCGACAAAACTCCTTGGTGTCTTCAGACATATGAGGCCAATGAAAGTGAGGGACAATTCTGTCCCATGTCTTGTTTTGGCCTAGGTGACCTGCTAATGGGATATCATGTGCTAGGATCAATAGGAAGCTCCTAAACTTCAGAGGTATAACCAACTTCCTGGTGGCTCCAGGCTTGGGGTCTCTACACTCTGAGTAAAGGAGTCCATCATCCCAGTAGATCCTATGGGAACCACTAGCACTCCCTGCAGCCTCAGCAGCAGCTTGCTGTCGGAGGGGTTCAAGAGAGGGGCAGCTCAGTTGCTCCTGGCTCAGATCTGCCCTGGAAGGGCCCCCTGTCCCCAAGAACTCAACCTGATCAGGCTCAAGTGGGACAGTTCCTTCTTCAGGACTAAGATCAGCACCCTCAAGAGACTGATCTGGATTCTGAGGCAGGGGGAAGACACTGCCTTAACCCTACTGCTCCTCCTCTTGGAAGGTGCCTGGTCCATTTTCCCAAGATCCAGGACCTGTTCAGTGTTAGACATTTTTGCCTGTGACCTGGTCATAGCAAAGACATCTGCATTGATACCCAACATTTCTGCATGAGTCCTGAGTTCCACTTCAGCCCAAGCTGAAGTTTCTAAATCATTGCCCAACAAGCATTCAACAGGGAGGTCTACACTTACCACAACCTTTTTAGGGCCAGTTACCCCTCCCCAGGAGGTCTGTCCTGTCATTGCTAGCATTGGTCACTTGGTACATCTCACCAAGTATGATTTGCTCAGGAGCCACAAGATCTTTTGTCACCATTGTGACACTTGCTCCAGTGTCCCTGAATGCCAAGGCCTCTTTTCCATTTATTATAGGCTGTTGTCTGTATTTGCCCAGATTACAGGGGCTTACAAATAAGGAGGCCATATCCATGCCTCCATCACAGATCAACATAGCCTGAGTTGGAACTCTGACTAGGCCAGAGTCCATCTCAGATCCCAGGGTTAACCCTACTACACCCTTATTTGGAACACCACCACTTGGAGCTGAACTAGGGGGAACAGTTGCCTTGGGGGCAGTGGTGGTTGGAATTGAGTCCTTGGACTTAGTACAATCACTTGTCCAATGGGTCTTCTGTTTACAGATTTGACACCATGGTTTCTTCTTGCCTTTTCGCTTGTTGGATTGTGACTCCCCACCAGATGCAGATTTTTGGGGCCCTTGAGAAGACTTCTGGTCTTTACCCTTCTCCCCACCCTTATCAGAGTTTTTAGAATCTTGTTTCTTGGAGTCACCACCTTGGTTCTGAACCTTCTGCTTCACCCTGGTTCTGACCCATTTGTCTGCCTTCTGGCCCAATTCTTGGGGAGAGGTCAGATCAGAGTCCACCAGGTACTGATGCAACAGTTGATTTTGACAGTTATTAAGGATCTGCTCTCTCATGATTAAATTATACAATCCTTTGAAATCACACACCTTACTGCCAAGTAACCAGCCTTCCAGAGCCTTAGTAGCCCAATCAACAAAGTCAACCCAGTCCTGAGTGTGCCTTTTGGGTATCTCTGAACTTTAACCTGTATTGTTCAGTGGTTAGGCCAAACCCATCAATCAGAGCACTCTTCAGGACTTTGTAATTATCAGCATCCTCTTCTCTTACAGTGAGGAGCTTGTCTCTACCTTTGTCTGCAAAGGAGAGCCACAAGATTGCTGCCCACTGCTCCTGAGGGACCCTCTGTACCTTACAGGCCCTCTCAAGTGCAGTTATCCATTTGTGGATGTCATCCCCACTCTGGTAGGGAGGGACAATCTTGTTCAGGTTCCTATGGTCATGAGTATGATCTCTACCTCTAGGGACACTGTGGCTGCCACCATGGGACTCTAGTCCCAGCTTCTGAGAAGCTCTCTGAAGCTCCAGGGATTCCCTGTCTAAGGCCAATTGCTCTCTCTTGATCCTGAGCTTAGCTCTCTCAAACTCAAGCAGTTGGCACTTCTTCTCATAAGAGGACTCCCTTTTATGAGAAGAAGTCCTATGAGAAACAGAGCTCCCTACAGATGTACCAGAACGATTAGATTCCAGAGAAGGAGATCTAGATCTTCTTGGTAAACTGTTAACCCTTCCAGGTGGGGTAAAGAGAGCCCCACTGGGGTCCCCTTCCTCACCTTCAGGAAGAATTGGATTTTCCAGGTTAGAATCAGTTTGATCCTCCTGGCCAGCATCAGAGTCCTGGTCATTGAGGTTTTCACTCCCTGGCCTTTCCTCTTCTGCTGTCCCACCCCCTTTGCCTGCCTCATCAGACCCTGAGGTCTTTCTGAGGTCATCTAAAAGCAAAGTCACTATAAGCTTTTGGGTGTTTGGGTTTTCCCCTGTCTTCAGTTTCCTTGATGCACACATGTTTCTCAATTCTTGAAATGTGAGAGGGTCATACTTAGTTGGCAAGGAGTCACTGACTTCAGGCCTTGAAGACATTCTAGTGTGGTGTGGTGTATGCACCTACCTACTCTAGTGGGAACTACTAAACTCTCTTGAGTTGGAGAAAGGGTGTGCTAGGCCCTTGACACCCAACTCTAAGTTCAGTAGAACTTCCTTTATTCTATACTTGATTTATATGTACCTAAGTACCTTTAGTGGTTTTCAGTTAGTCACTCACTGAGATTATCTGGTAAAACAATAGCAAGCTTGAATCCCAACCGCTGCACACCAATGTGAGAAGTTGGCCTGGTATATGCTGTTCACTAATTAAAGTGGGCACCTTGCACCAGTCCAAACGACCCTTATTGATGATTAGGTTAAAGACAACCTTTATGAAAGCTATCCTAGTGGTAGCTGTGGAGAGCAACCTTCAGGTTAAGTCTTGAAGGAATGTAAAGCAGCTTGTTTTACCAGTATATAACCTCTTGAATGACCAAATGAAAGGAGAACCACACAAGGTATATATATAAAATATATGTATTTATTACTAAACACTCTCTACTAACCTCTTTATGAGATTAGAGAACAATTACACAGTACTAGAACGACAGTAAATAGCACAATACACAGTGGGCTCCAGGGGAGACCAAACCATATACTAAGAAAGTGGTATAAGAACCACGACTTGACTAGACACAGTGCCTAGAGTACGTAGAATCACTGGGACCCCAAGGAACCACCCAAGGTAGTGAAACAGGGGACCCACGGAGGACTGGTGCAGTGTGGGAACACAGACACGAGCTCCGTACAACTCTATGGGAAAGTCGCGGTTGGAATTTTACAGTTTAAGGACACTTAGGAGAGGACTTCAAGCAAACCCAGCTAAAATTAGAAGGTTCAAAGGTCAGCACCCTTGTGAGTACCGAGGTACCTGTGTTACCTAGCCCAGGGAAGCTGGGTGCATAGGGGTCAAGTGGTGTCGGAAACCCTTGTCGTTTTCTATGGCGTGTTGCGAAGAAGAGCTGCTGCCGTGGAGAAGAAAAGTGTCCGGTGTGATCCAAGCCTGGATCGAAGATGTGAAGAACCTGAAAGCAGAGGGGGCAAAGTCTGGGTCACTTCACGTGACCAGGAGCGGAGCAATCAAATGCCCACCGATGTCGAGTGCTTCAGGTGCAAAGAGGTGAAGCTTGACTCTGCAGCCACGGGGACCAGGAGATGTTGATGACAACCAGATTTCGCAGGCGATCTGTCCCACAAAGGATGTCGATTACTGAGGGGTCAGTTTCCGGATTGGAGACCAACAAGCCTTGGCAACTGCAACCCATGCGGTCAGAGTAATGATGCTTCTGTGAGGACCAGCAAGGTCCTGGGGACTCCCCAAGCGATGGAGAGGCAGGGCACGTCTGGAGCAACCAGGGAAGCCCATTGAAAGTTAGAGTTGCCTTCTTAGGGACCCACAGGTCAATGGACCACGGATTGCAAAGGGACCTCAAGAGGAATCACAAAATGGCGGCCGACGGAACACTCGTTGAGTGTAGGCCAGCAATCTTCGGTGTAAGTACTGCTCGGGGTCAGGGGTACAAGTAACCCAAAGCTTAGCCTCAGGGGTCACCGGAAAGCTGATGCTTCTGCAAATAGATATGGTGTCCAGGGGTTCGGGTTGCACGGTCACCACGAGGGATACAGGCCTCAGACTTACTGTGGGCACAGATCGACCTCAGAGACCTCAGGAACCCACCTCCTGTGTTGCAATATTCTTCGGAGTCCTCAGGAGCTTCAGAGACGCAAACCGGTCAGATGCATTAAAGGTGCCTGCCTTGCAGGGGAGTAACTCCTTTACTCCAAGGGAGATTCTTCAGTCATCCAGCGTAGTGTAGATCGTCAAAGTACTTGGTTTCTGTAGCAGAGTTTAGTCCAGGTGTAATCTAAAGTCCTGTAGCCAGGGGTTCCTACCCAAGGAAGATGTGGGACAAACACTGGGGACCCACCCATGAGAGGGTCAGGACAGAGGGGTGGCTACACCCATGTCCTTTGTCCAGTTTCACGCCAGAGCAGGGGCTGAGTGCCCCTGAAACCGGTTTGAGCTGGACTATGCACAGGGACATCAAATGTGCCCCCAGTGCAGACATCAAAGCACTCTTGGAGTGCACCCACCCAGCCCCAATACACTAAAGCCTGTCTGGGAGGTGGTCACACCTCCCTGTGACAGGAAACCTATTGTCAAGCCTTCCCCTGCCGGAGTTTCGTCCAGCAGCAGGAGGGCAGACTCGTGTCTGTGGCTGGCAGCATCCATTTTGTGATGCCAGGGCTCTGTGAAGCTGGTACCAGGTGTACCGGTACTGTCATATTTCTCCCTCTAGGAGGGAGGAATCATACCTCCCACACCAGTTACTGGTGTTGAGGTATGATTCCAAGGTGTTTGACACCAAACACGACATAATTCCTTGCAGCCATTTTAAAGTTAGCATGTACCGCAAGGTAATAATGCACTTAAGAGTATATGGTTGGCTGCATCACAGACAACCCCAGAATAGTGGTTCCGAAGGCTGCAGAGGGGCTCTGCTCATGCATGGGCACCCTCTCATATAAAACCCAGCACCCTGCCTTCAGGATTGATAAGGACTGCCATAGGGGTGACTGATAGGCTTATATGTGCAGTGATCAGGATAGATATAGTGAACCTATATCTAAGTAAGAGTTGCATGCACCACCTTACACAGGCTGCAGTAGCAGACCTGTGGTGTCAGTTTGAATGGCCTCTCAGGGGTGGCATAATACATGCTGCAGCCCCTGGGAGGCCTCTGAGGCTACCTATGCCCTGGGTACATAGTATACCATATACTAGGGACTTATAAGGGTACCCCAGAATCCAATCTGGAGTGTACCTAAAGTACATGCAATCAATTTAGAGGAGAAAGCAGCTAGACTGGGGACCTGAATAGCAGGATCCCAGTCAGACTAAGTCGAAAACAGTGAAACATCAGCAAAAAGTGGGGGTAACTATAAGAAGCAGATCCTACTCTCCTACACAACCCCCCCAAACGTCAGGACATTAAACTCACCTTGACCAGTTGAGTCTTCAAGTTCTAAGTGGAAATATCTGGAGAGTCCATCTGCATTGGCATGGTTACTCCCAGGTCTATGTTCCACTGTATAGTCCATCCCCTGTAGGGAAATGGACCACCTCAAAAGTTTGGGGTTTTCACCCTTCATCTGTTTTAGCCATAAGAGGGTGTGTGGTCTGTCTGAACAATGAAGTGAGTGCCAAACAAGTATGGCCTCAGCTTCTTCAGAGCCCAAACCACAGCAAAGGCTTCCCTCTCAATGGCTGACCAACGTTTCTCTCTGGGGGTCAGCCTTCTGCTAATAAAAGCTATTGGCTGATCCTGACCTTCATCATTCAATTGTGATAACACAGCCCCTACCCCCAACTCAGATGCATCTGTTTGGACAATGAATTGTTTGGAGTAGTCAGGACTTTGCAGAATGGGAGCAGTGCACATGGCCTGCTTTAGGTCATCAAATGCCTTTTGACAGCTAATTGTCCACTGAACTTTCTTTGGCATTCTCTTGGAAGTTAAGTCATTCAAAGGGGTCACTATGAATCCATACCCTTTGACAAACCTCCTATAGTACCCAGTCAGGCCCAAGAAAGCTCTGACCTGAGTCTGGGTGGTTGGAGCAACCCAGTCCATGATGGTCTAGATTTTGCTCTGCAATGGTTGAACCTGGCCTCCACCCACAAGGTGGCCCAGGTATACAACTTGGCTCTGCCCTATCTGGCACTTAGTGGCCTTGATAGTGAGGCCTGCTTTCTGCAGGGCCTCCAAATCATTTCTCAGGAGGACCAGGTGATCCTCCCAGGTGGAGCTAAAGACATCAATATCATCTGGATATGCTGCACTATAGGCTTCCAGGCCTGTAAGGACTTTGTTCACCAACCTTTGAAAAGTGGCAGGTGCATTCTTCAAACCAAAGGGCATCACCACAAATTGGTAGTGCCCACTAGGGGTTGAGAATGCTGTTTTGGCTTTTGCATCCTCAGCTAGTCTGATCTGCCAGTAGCCAGCTGTCAGGTCAAATGTGCTCAGAAACTTGGCTGAGGTCAAAGTGTCTATGAGCTCATCTGCCCTAGGGATTGGATGGGCATCAGTCCTAGTGACTGCATTGAGACCTCTGTAGTCCACACAAAACCTCATCTCTCTCTTACCACCCTGGGTGTGAGGTTTAGGCACTAAGACTAATGGACTAGCCCAAGGGCTATCTGAGGGTTCAATCACACCCAAATCCAACATCTCTGGACTTCAGTCCTGATGCAGTCCCTGACATGGTCAGGTTGCCTGTAAATCTTATTTTTAACAGGCAGACAGTCCCCAGTGTCCACTTCATGAGTGCACCAGGTAGTCTGACTTGGAGTCAGTGAGAACATATGTCTAAACTGGTTAAGAACTTTTCTGCAATAAGCCTGCTGCTGGTCAGTGAGGCTGCCTGCCAAGGCTACACCATCTACTGAACCATCATCAGGGTTCTGTGAGAGCAGGTCAGGGAGTGGATCACTCTCTTCCTCCTGTCCCTCATCAGAAGCCATGAGCAAGCCCATGTCTGCCCTGTCAACATATGGTTTGAGCCTGTTGACATGGAGCACCCTATGGGGGCTCCTGGGAGTTCCTAGGTCCACCAGGTAGGTAACCTCTCCCTTTTGCTCAATTATGGTATGGGGGCCACTCCACTTGTCATGGAGGGCTGCTGGGGACACAGGCTCCAACACCCATACTTTCTGTCCTGGCTGATAAACAGTCAACACAGCCTTTTGGTCATGCCAGGCCTTTTGTAATTCCTGGCTAGCCTCAAGGTTTTTAGTTGCCTTCTTCATGTACTCAGCCATCCTGGAGCAGAGACCAAATACATAGTCCACAATATCCTGTTTAGGGGGTTTGAGAGGTAACTCCCATCCCTCCTTCACTAGACACAATGGACCCCTAACTAGATGTCCAAACAGAAGCTCAAATGAGCTGTAACCAACCCCCTTCTGTGGAACCTCTCTGTAGGCAAAGAGAAGGCAGGGCAAAAGTATGTCCCATCTGCGCCTAAGCTTTTCTGGGAGACCTTTAATCATGCCCTTTAAGGTTTTGTTGAACCTTTCAACTAAACCATTGCATTGTGGGTGATAAGGGGTGGTAAATTTGTAATTTACTCCACACTCCTTCCACACAGCAGTTAAGTAACTAGACATGAAGTTCGTACCTCTGTCTGATACTACCTCCTTAGGAAAACCCACCCAAGATAAGATTCCCAGGAGGGCCCTTGCCACCACAGGAGCTGTGGTGGCCCTAAGGGGAATTGCCTCTGGATACCTAGTGATACCAAAGGGGATGATGGATGGAGCGTTTGAGCTAATCAAACACTCACCCCCAGTCAACTGATCTGGGTTTAATCCATCATCATTCTTTAGCTCACTCCACCACCCCAGTTCAGACATGGCCATATGCAAATCAGTCTGACCCTGTGCCTCATGGGAACAGTCCAGCCCGAACTGCCAAGCCATGTCTTCCCTGGACCGGAAACAAGCATCCTGGGACCGGTTTCTGGCTATTCAGCCGTCATCAGCCAGGCTAGCTTGAATCCAGTGGCAAAGTGAGCAAGGGACCCACGTCTGGGCATACCCTGCCAACTTAGGGCGAACAAAGCGATACCAAAGGGGATGATGGACGGAGCGTTTGAGCTAATCAAACACTCACCCCCAGTCAACTGATATGGGTTTAATCCATCATCATTCTTTAGCTCACTCCACCACCCCAGTTCAGACATATCCATATGCAAATCAGTCTGACCCTGTGCCTCATGGGAACAGTCCAGCCCGAACTGCCAAGCCATGTCTTCCCTGGACCGGAAACAAGCATCCTGGGACCGGTTTCTGGCTATTCAGCCGTCATCAGCCAGGCTAGCTTGAATCCAGTGGCAAAGTGAGCAAGGGACCCACGTCTGGGCATACCCTACCAACTTAGGGCGAACAAAGCGATACCAAAGGGGATGATGGACGGAGCGTTTGAGCTAATCAAACACTCACCCCCAGTCAGCTGATCTGGGTTTAATCCATCATCATTCTTTAGCTCACTCCACCACCCCAGTTCAGACATGGCCATATGCAAATCAGTCTGACCCTGTGCCTCATGGGAACAGTCCAGCCCGAACTGCCAAGCCATGTCTTCCCTGGACCGGAAACAAGCATCCTGGGACCGGTTCTGGCTATTCAGCCATCATCAGCCAGGCTAGCTTGAATCCAGTGGCAAAGTGAGCAAGGGACCCACGTCTGGGCATACCCTGCCAACTTAGGGCGAACAAAGCGATACCAAAGGGGATGATGGACGGAGCGTTTGAGCTAATCAAACACTCACCCCCAGTCAACTGATCTGGGTTTAATCCATCATCATTCTTTAGCTCACTCCACCACCCCAGTTCAGACATGGCCATATGCAAATCAGTCTGACCCTGTGCCTCATGGGAACAGTCCAGCCCGAACTGCCAAGCCATGTCTTCCCTGGACCGGAAACAAGCATCCTGGGACCGGTTTCTGGCTATTCAGCCGTCATCAGCCAGGCTAGCTTGAATCCAGTGGCAAAGTGAGCAAGGGACCCACGTCTGGGCATACCCTGCCAACTTAGGGCGAACAAAGCGATACCAAAGGGGATGATGGACGGAGCGTTTGATACCTAGTGGCATGGTCCACCACCACCAGTATAAATCTGTGCCCAGATGCAGTTTGAGGATCTAGGGGACCAACAATGTCAATCCCTACCCTTTCAAAGGGAACCCCCACCACAGGTAGTGGTATCAGGGGGTCCTTTGTAGTGCTACCTGCCTTACCACTGGCTTGACGGGTGACACAGGAGCGACAAAACTCCTTGGTGTCTTCAGACAAATGAGGCCAATGAAAGTGAGGGACAATTCTGTCCCAAGTCTTGTTTTGACCTGCTAATGGGATATCATGTGCTAGTGTCAATAGGAAGCTCCTAAACGTCAGGGGTATAACAAACCTCCTGGTGGCTCCAGACTTGGGGTCTCTACACTCTGAGTAAAGGAGTCCATCATCCCAGTAGATCCTATGGGACCCACTAACACTCCCAGCAGCCTCAGCAGCAGCTTGCTGTCTGAGGGGTTCAAGAGAGGGGCAGCTCAGTTGCTCCTAGCTCAGATCTGCCCTGGAAGGGCCCCCTGTCCCCAAGAACTCAACCTGATCAGGTTCAAGCTCATCTGGGACAGTTCCTTCTTCAGGACTAAGATCAACTCCCTCAAGAGACTGATCTGGATTCTGAGGCCAGGGGGGAAGACACAGCCTTAACCCTACTGCTCCTCCTCTTGGAAGGTGCCTGGTCCATTTTTCCAGGATCCAGGACCTGTTCAGTGATAGACATTTTTGCCTGTGACCTGGTCATAGCAAAGACATCTGCAGGGATACCCAACATTTCTGCATGAGTCCTGAGTTCCACTTCAGCCCAAGCTGAAGTTTCTAAATCATTGCCCAACAAGCATTCAACAGGGAGGTCTGCACTTACCACAACTGTGAGAAGTTGGCCTGGTATATGCTGTCCACTAATTAAAGTGGGCACCTTGCACCAGTCCAAACACTACGGAGAGGACTTCAAGCAAACCCAGTTAAACTTAGAAAGTTCTAAGGCTAGCACCCTTGTGAGTACCGAGGTACCCGTGTTACCAATGCCACCATCGCCAATACCAGCACCACCACCACCACTACCAATACCACCACAACAAATACCACCAATACCACCACCAATACCACCACCACCAATACCAATACCACCATTACCAATACCACCACTACCAATACCACCACCAATACCACCACCACCAAGACCACCAGTACCACCAAGTCTATCACCACCAATACCACAACCACCACCACCAATTCCACCACCACCGATACCACCACCATTACCATCACCACCAATACCACCACCACCAATACCACCACCAACAATACCACCACCAATCCACCACAACCAATACCACCACTACCACCACCACCAGTACCAACCACCAATTCCACCACCACCACCTATACCACAACCACCAATGCCACCACCAATACCCCGCCAATACCACCACCACCAATACCACCCCCAATACCACCACCACCAATACCAATACCACCATTACCACCAATACCATTACCACCACCACCAATACCACCACCATTACCATCAATACCCTTACTACCACCACCAATACCACCACCAATACCAACAATACCACCACCACCATCAATACCACCAGCACCAATACCACCATTATCACCAATACCTTTACCACCTCCACCAATACCACCACCAATAACATCATCAATACCACCACCAATACCACCACCACCAATACCACCAATACCTTCAATACCAATACTACCACCACCAATAAAACCACCACCACCAATACCACCACCACCACCAATACCACCACCACCACCAATACCACCAAAACCATCACTACCAATACCACTACCACCAAAACCACCAACAATACCAATAATATCACCAATACCACCACCAATACCACCAATACCATCACCAATACCACCACCACCAATACCACCACCAATACCACCAATAGCACCACCACAATACCACCACTAATACCACCACCACCAATACCAATAACAGAACCACCACTTCCAATTCCACCACAAATACCACCACCACCAATATCACCACCACCACCAATACCCCCACCACCAATACCACCACCACCAATACCATCACCAATACCACCACCACCAATACCACCACCACTACCACCACCACCACCAATACCACCACCAATACCACCACCAAAACCAATGCCACCACCACCACCAATACCACCACCAATACCAATACCACCACCAATACCACCACCACCAATACCAGCACCACCAAAACCACCAATATCAGCAATACCAATACCACCACAACCAATACCACCACCAATACCCCCACCAATACCGCCACCAATAACAATACCACCAAAACCACCACCATCAATACCACCACCACAATACCGCCAACAATACCAATAATACCACCAAAACCACCACCAATACCACCAATACTATCGCCAATACTATATGAGAGTAGGATCTGCTTCTTATAGTTACCCCCACTTTTTGCTGATGTTTCACTGTTTTTCAACTTAGCCAGACTGAGGCCCTGCTAATCAGGACCCCAGTCTATCTGCTTTCTACTCTAAATTGATTGTAGGTACTTTAGGTACCCTCCAGATTGGATTCTGGGGTACCCTTATAAGTCCCTAATATATGGTATACTATATACCCAGGGCATAGGTACCCCAGAGGCCTACCAGGGGCTGCAGCATGTATTGTGCCACCCCTGGGTAGCCTTTTAAAATGACACAACAGGTCTGCTACAGCAGCCTGTGTAAGGTGGTATATGCACCCCTTACAGAGATATAGGTTCCTTATATCTCTCCATATCACTGGACATGTAAACCTATCAGTCACCCCTTTGGCAGGCCTTAAACAATCCTGAAGGCAGGGTGCTGGGTTTCATGTGAGAGGGTGCTCATGCATGAGCAGAGCCCCTCTGCAGCTTTCGGAATCTTCATTCCGGGTTTGTTTGTGATGCAGCCAGACCATATACTCTTAAGTGCATTATAACCTCGCGGTAAATGCTAACTTGAGAATGGCTGCATGGAAACATATTGTGTTTGTTGTCAAACACCTTGAAATCATACCTCCACCCCAGTAACTGGGGTGGGAGGTATGATCCCACCCTGCTAGAGGGAGAAACATGGCACCACCGGTACACCCGGTACCAGCTTAACAGAACCCTGGCATCACAAAATGGATGCTGCAGCCACAGACACAAGTCTGCCCTCCTGCTGCTGGACGAAACTCCGGCAGGGGAGGCCTGGACAATAGGTTTCCTGTCACAGGGAGGTGTGACAACCTCCCAGACAGTCTTTAGTGTATTGGGGTATTGGGGCTGGGTGGGTGCACTCCAAGAGTGCTTTGAAGTCTGCACTGGGGGCACATTTGGTGTCCCTGTGCATAGTCCAGCTCAAACCGGTTGCAGGGGCTACCAGCCCCTGCTCTGGCGCGAAACTGGACAAAGGAAATGGGTGTAGCCACCCCTCTTTCCTGACCCTCCCATAGGTGGGTCCCCAGAGTTTGTCCCACCCCTTCCTTGGGTATAAAGTAGGAACCCCTGACTACAGGACTTTAGATTACACCTGGACTAAACTCTGACACAGAAACCAAGTACTTCGACGATCTGCACGACGCTGGATGACTGAAGAATCTCCCTTGGAGTAAAGGAGTTACTCCCCTGCAAGGCAGGCACCTTCAACGCAACTGACCGGTTGGCATCTCCGCAGCTCCTGAGGACTCCGAAGAATATTGCCACACAGGAGGTGGGTTCCCGGGGTCTCTGAGGTCGATCTGTGCCCACAGCAAGTCTGAGCCTGTATCCCTCGTGGAGACCATGCAACCCGAACCCCTGGACACCGCAACCATTTGCAGAAGCATCAGCTTTCCGGCAACCCCTGAGGCTGAGCTTTGGGTTACTTGTAGCCGTGACCCAGAGCAGTAATTACACTGAAGATTACTGGCCTACACTCAACGAGTGTTCCGTGGGCCGCCATTTTGTGATTTCTCTCGAGGTCCCTTTGCGATCCCTGGTCCATTGACCTGTGGGTCCCCAAGAAGGCAACTCTAACTTTGATTGGGCTTCCCTGATTGCTCCAGACATGCCCTGACTCTCCATCGCTTGGGGAGTCCCCAGGGCCTTGCTGGTCCTCACAGAAGTATCTTTTCTCTTCCTGTGTGGGTTGCTGTTGCCAAGGCTTGTTGTGTTCAGTCCGAGCACCGACACCCCAGCACTCGACATCCTTCGTGGGACAGCTCGAATCCGGCTCCTGGTCATCCTTGACATCTCCGGGACCCCGTGGCTGCAGAGTTAAGCTTCACCTCTTCGCACCTGAAGCACCCGACATCGGTGGGCATTCCATTGCTCCGCTCCTGGTCACTGGCTAGTGACCCAGACTCTGTCCCCTCTGCTTACAGGTTCTTCACATCTTTGATCCAGGCTTGGATCACCCCAGACACTTTTCTTCTTCACGGCAGCAGCACTTTGCAGCAGATCGCCATTGAAATCAACGACGATTCCCGACACCCTTTGACACCTATGCACCCGGCTTCCCTGGGTGAGGTAACTCGAGTGCTCCGGTGCTCACGTGGGTGTTGGCCCTAGAACCCCTTAAGTCTAAAGGGGTTTGCTCAAAGTCCTCTCCTAAGTGTCCTTTTGCTTTAAAATTCCAACCGCGACTTTCCTCATAGAATCCTACGGCACTCGCGGCTGTGTCTAATCAAGTCGTGGTTCTTATACCACTTTCTTAATATATGGTTTGGTCCCCCCCTGGGGCCCATTGTATATTGTGCTATTTACTGTCGTTTTAATACAGTGATATTGTGTATCTTGGACTCTAATCTCATAAAGAGATTAGTAGTTAGTGTTTAGAAATAAATACATATACTTTATATATATATTGTGTGGTTCTCCTTTCATTTGGTCATTCAAGAGGTCATAATCTGGTAAACCAAGCTGCCTTACACTCCTTCAAGACTTAGCCTGAAGGCTGCTCTCCATAGCTATCACTAGGATAGCTTTCAATAAAGGTTGTCTTTAAACCTATCATCAATAAGGGTCGTTTGGACTGGTGCAAGGTGCCCACTATAACTAGTGGACAGCATATGCCAGGCCAACTTCTCACAAATACCACCACCACCAATACCACCACCAATACCACCACCCCCAATACCACCACCACAATACCGCCACTAATACCACCACCACCAATGCCACCAATACCAATACCAGAACCACCACCACCAAAACCACCACCACCAATACCACCAGCACCAATACCACCAGCACCAATACCACCACCAATACCACCACCACCAATACCACCACCACTAATACCACCAACACCAATGCCACCACCACCAATATCAACACCACCAATACCAATACCAGAACCACCACTACCAATACCACCACCACTACCAATACCACCACCACCAATACCCCACCACCAATACCACCACCAATACCATCACCAATACCACCACCACCACCAATACCACCACCGCCACCAATACCACCACCATCACCAATACCACCACCACCAATACCACCACCAAAACCACCACCAATACCACCACCACTAATACCACCAACACAAATGCCACCACCACCAATACCACCACCACCTATACCAGAACCACCACTACCAATACCACCACCAATACCACCACTACCAATACCCCCACCACCACCAATACCCCCACCACCAATACCAGCACCAATACCATCACCAATACCACCACCACCGATACCACCACCACCACCAATACCACCACCATCAGCAATACCACCACCACCACCAATACCACCACCAAAACCAATGCCACCACCAATACCACCTCCAATAGCAATACCACAACCAATACCACCACCACTAATACCACCAACACAAATGCCACCACCACCAATACCACCACCACCTATACCAGAACCACCACTACCAATACCACCACCAATACCACCACTACCAATACCCCCACCACCAATACCACCACCAATACCACCACCATCAGCAATACCACCACCACCACCAATACCACCACCAAAACCAATGCCACCACCAATACCACCTCCAATAGCAATACCACCACCAATACCACCACCACCAATACCACCACTACCAATCCAATACACCCACCACCAATACCAGCACCACCACCACCAATACCACCGCCAATACCACCACCACCAATACCACCATCACCAATACCACCACCAATACCACCACCACCAACAATACCACCACCACCAAGACCACCAGTACCACCAAATCTACCACCACCAATACCACAAACACCACCACCAATTCCACCCCCACCAATACTACCACCACTGTGAGAAGTTGGCCTGGTATATGCTGTCCACTAATTAAAGTGGGCACCTTGCACCAGTCCAAACGACCCTTATTGATGATTAGGTTAAAGACAACCTTTATAGAAAGCTATCCTAGTGGTAGCTGTGGAGAGCAGCCTTCAGGCTAAGTCTTGAAGGAATGTAAAGCAGCTTGTTTTACCAGTATATAACCTCTTGAATGACCAAACGAAAGGAGAACCACACAAGGTATATAAAATATATGTATTTATTACTATACACTCTCTACTAACCTCTTTATGAGATTAGAGAACAAGGCACACAATATTACAGTACTAGAACGACAGTAAATAGCACAATACACAGTGGGCTCCAGGGGGAGACCAGACCATATACTAAGAAAGTGGTATAAGAACCACGACTTGACTAGACACAGTGCCTAGAGCACGTAGAATCGCTGGGACCCCAAGGAACCACCCAAGGTAGTGACACAGGGGACCCACGGAGGATGGGTGCAGTGTGGGAACACAGACGCGAGCTCCGTACAACTCTATGGGAAAGTCGCGGTTGGAATATTAGAGTTTAAGGACACTTAGGAGAGGACTTTGAGTAAACCCTTTCAGACTTAGAAGGTTCTAAGGCCAGCACCCACGGGAGCACCGGAGTACTCGTGTTACCTCACCCAGGGAAGCCGGGTGCATAGGTGTCAAAGGGTGTCGGGAATCGTCGTTGTTTTCAATGGCGAGACGCTGCAAAGTGCTGCTGCCGTGAAGAAGAAAAGTGTCCGGTGTGATCCAAGCCTGGATCAAAGATGTGAAGAACCTGAAAGCAGAGGGGATAAAGTCTGGGTCACTTCACATGACCAGGAGCGGAGCAGTCGAATGCCCACCAATGTCGGGTGCTTCAGGTGCGAAGAGGTGAAGCTTGACTCTGCAGCCACGGGGACCAGGAGATGTCGATGATGACCAGGATCTGCAGGCAAGCTGTCCCACAAAGGATGTCGAGTGCTGAGGGGTCAGTTTCCGGATTGGAGACCAACAAGCCTTGGGAACTGCAACCCACGCGGTCAGAGTAATGATGCTTCTGTGAGGACCAGCAAGGTCCTGGGGACTCCCCAAGCGATGGAGAGTCAGGGCACATCTGGAGCAACCAGGCAAGCCCATTGAAAGTTAGAGTTGCCTTCTTAGGGACCCACAGGTCAACGGACCAGGGATCGCGAAGGGATCTCAAGAGGAATCACAAAATGGCGGCACACGGAACACTCGTTGAGTGTAGGCCAGCAATCTTCAGTGTAATTACTGCTCGGGTCAGGGCTACAAGTAACCCAAAGCTCAGCCTCAGGGGTCACCGGAAAGCTGATGCTTCTGCAAATAGACGCGGTGTCCAGGGGTTCAGGTTGCACGGTCACCACCAGGGATACGGGCCTCAGGCTTGCTGTGGGCACAGATCAACCTCTAAGACCTCGGGAACCCACCTCCTGTGTTGCAATATTCTTCGGAGTCCTCATGAGCTTCTGAGATGCAAACCGGTCAGTTGCGTTAAAGGTGCCTGCCTTGCAGGGGAGTAACTCCTTTACTCCAAGGGAGATTCTTCAGTCATCCAGCGTAGTGTAGATCGTCGAAGTACTTGGTTTCTGTAGCAGAGTTTAGTCCAGGTGTAATCTAAAGTCCTGTAGGCAGGGGTTCCTACTTTATACCCAAGGAAGGGGTGGGACAAACTCTGGGGACCAACCTATGGGAGGGTCAGGACAGAGGGGTGGCTTCACCCATGTCCTTTGTCCAGTTTCGCGCCAGAGCAGCGACTGAGTGCCCCTGCAACCGGTTTGAGCTGGACTATGCATGGGAACACCAAATGTGCCCCCAGTGCAGACATCAAAGCACTTTTGGAGTGCACCCACCCAGCCCCAATACACTAAAGCCTGTCTGGGAGGTGGTCAGTCACACCTCCCTGTGACAGGAAACCTATTGTCCAGGCCTGCCGGAGTTTTGTCCAGCAGCAGGAGGGCAGACTCGTGTCTGTGGCTGCAGCATCCATTTTGTGATGCCAGGGCTCTGTGAAGCTGGTACCGGGTGTACCGGTGGTGCCATGTTTCTCCCTCTAGTAGGGTGGGATCATACCTCCCACACCAGTTACTGGGGTGGAGGTATGATTCCAAGGTGTTTGACACCAAACACAACATAATTCCTTGCAGCCATTTTAAAGTTAGCATTTACCGCAAGGTTATAATGCACTTAAGAGTATATCGTTGGCTGCATCACAGACAACCCCGGAATAGTGGTTCCGAAGGCTGCAGAAGGGCTCTGCTCATGCATGGGCACCCTCTCACATAAAACCCAGCACCCTGCCTTCAGGATTGATAAGGCATGCCATAGGGGTGACTGATAGGCTTATATGTTCAGTGATCAGGATAGATATAGTGAACCTATATCTAAGTAAGGGGTGCATGCACCACCTTACACAGGCTGCTTTAGCAGACCTGGGGTGTCAGTTTGAATGGCCTCTCAGGGGTGGCATAATGCATGCTGCAGCCCCTGGGAGGCCTCTGGGGTACCTATGCCCTGGGTACATAGTATACCATATACTAGGGACTTATAAGGGTACCCCAGAATCCAATCTGGAGTGTACCTAAAGTACATCCAATCAATTTAAGGGGAAAGCAGATAGACTGGGGTCCTGAATAGCAGGATCCCAGTCAGACTAAGTCGAAAACAGTGAAACATCAGCAAAAAGTGGTGGCAACCATGCAGTCAGATTCCACCTTCCTACATAACCCCCCCCAAACGAAAGGAGATAAGGCTAACCTTGTCCAGTTGAGCCTTTATTGACTAAGTGGCCATATAAGGAAGAACCTGCACTAGCATGGTTACCCCCTGTCTTATGGTCCACTAAGCAATTCCTAACCCCAAGGGTATTGGATGATCTCCACCATTTGGAATTACTACCTGTGGTGTGTTTTGGCAAAGTAAAAGGCTGGTGGGGTGTCTGAGTATAGAAGTGAGGCCCTAATAAAGTTGGCCTCAGCTTCCTCAGATCACTGGTTACCATGGAGGCCTTTCTTTCCATGACTGAGTTGTATCTGACCCTAAGGGTCAACCTCTGGCTGCCTACAGTTGGGGGTTGGGTCCCTTTGGTTGGAACACTGGAGGGACATGGTAGGTTTAGAACCACTTGGTCCCAGGTTTGCCTTTGCCCAACAGAATCCATCTGGGGTGTTGTATTCCGCTTTAGGTGTCCGTATATAGGTTTTCCTGAAACATGTGCTTATATAGGCACAATTCGGATTGCCCTTATATAGGCATAAACCCAGTCCTTATTTAGGCATTAGCCATGCACTCCAAATACAGGCATGGTCACCGACATCCATCCACCCCAACGTCACAACGAGTTCTTAGAAACCAGACCCTTAAGCTCTTGGGAGTTCCCCTAGCACAAGATTATTGATTTCTCCAAGAACTCATCTATTATGCATGAACCACTATTCCTTAAGGGTTCATTCTTGACGTCTTCCTCTGTCCGACTTCACGTCAATGCTAACATTCCAAGGCACCTACCAGGTATAAATATACCTTCCCTTGCCCAAGCAAGTTAGAGGAGACCTCGACTTCAGAGGAGCCCGTATCCCGGCCTGACGCACTGAGAGGACGCTGTCATCCCTGCTCGCAGAGAATCCAGCTTCCAGTATTCTGACTCCCTTCGCGGGGTGTTAGAGTTCCAGATCCGGAAGGAGATTCCCACCTCTCTCATTCTCAAGGTATGGAGCTGACTAGAACCTAGAGGGACTCTTGGCATACTAGACTTAACATACTCTTAGTATACCATACTAGAGAATACTTCACCTACTTCTTACCTTTCCCTACACCTAGACTAGGTTAGGTACATTGGGGTAGAACTAGCTTAGAGAAGCATCGTATGAGTACTCGCATTTTTAGCTCATTTTATTTATGTATGTGAATATATGCTAAAAGATAATGCTAGCGCAGTATTATTTATTTCTACTGCTTACGCTGTACATTATATATCTTGCATACTGTCTTGTGATCATAACAGCTCATATCTCTTACACGAGAAACAAGACTTTTCAATAAAACCTTTTTATTGAAAAGCCTGTCTATTCTTTCTGTGTAACTCTGAGGAAACTAAGCATGCACGATTAGCTGAGTGAAACTGTTATCTATTGTTTCCACGATTCAGAGACGTGTTCCGATTCTAAAGGGAAACAAAGTTGTCATGTTTATGCGGTTGCCAGAAACTACTCCCTTCTTGTTTACAAGGAGTTTCTAGTGGCCTCTGAGTTAGCTGGTACAAAGTAATTAAGTTTAATATACTCGATAGGGACATACCGACCTCAGTCCTATGTCAAACCTATAGGGTATATTATTCCAATGCGCAGAGCCTATTAGGGAAATAGGAACTACCCTACATGGTGCCCAACGGTTTGGTAAGGCACTAATTTAATGCTAGATACTGAGTAACTCAGTCGTGCTTTTCTCTCAGAGACCCCTACTCACATACTCCATAAGACGTCTGGAGTGGGTAGGGTTAAATATCCACCAAAGCTAAATAGGACAAAAAACCTATAGATTAGCTATTTTGGTTTAATCAACGTTGAAGGATACAGTGTTCCAAAATATTGTGCACCTTATCTTTTGTTTCCTTGAAACTTGTACTACATTTTTCAAAAAACAAATGTCCAATCACGGGGACGATAACACCGGGAACGGTGTAGCTGCGGCTGAACCAGTCGTAACAGCTTTTAACTTTACCAGTTTAAATGAAACCGAGGAGGGTGTTATAGACATCGCTCCGAACTTAAGAAGAGCGATCACTCTAAAACTTATAAAACATGGCCTACCACCAAGAGGGGGTAGAGCAGTTTTCGTGATAGAGGCACACGAATCCTTTCAGACAGAGGTATTCTATTCATGGATAGTATTCCCAGAATCAAATCCAGTAACAAGAGTGTTTCACTTCTACAAAGAAGATGAACCACCAGAGGAATATATTCCTTTTGAGGATATTGAAATTCCACTAACATACCAGGAGCATCAGCTCTGGTTTAAAGGCGCTCTAAAACATCACAGAAACATTACCAGGCTCGGTCCACTAGGTAAATCAGGAGCAACATGGCCGATTCTAGCCGGCTACACTCCTCATCCTGACCTCGATATAATGTCAGACGAGGAATTACTTACTCAACTACAAGAGTTAATAAAAATTTACAGACAATTAGTCCAAAATGTCATGCAGACTTTCACAGTCCAACCACCATTGACCATTCCAAATCAAACCCCTCAACAGGGGAATACACTAAAAATTACACCACAGACTTTATACGCATTCATGGGTAAAATGCCCACAAAACGTGAGCAAATTCCATTCTGGATAGCTCAAAAAATTACTCAAATTGAAGCAGTATTTCCAAATACTAGCCCTTATGAGAAACACAGAATCCTAACAATCTGTTTACCAATGGGGATCACACCACAACTGGAAGACTGCACCACTTGGGGCTCAGTCTTTGCTGCCATCTATACTAAAACACATGGTGTTCCGTCAATTGCAGTAATACCAGATGTCCTGAAACAAATTCAAAACGAATACGGGGCAGAGCCAGCTCGCAATTTAGGTATGAAATTACTGAAAAACTTCGACCAGGTCTCAACAATAATATTATCTAATATTAAAGGAGAGGCAGCATCAGTGGTGATCCGCCAACGATTAAGGGAATTTGATGTTACAGAACATCAAACAGAACTACCCAGAATAATAGAACAATCTTATGCAGAATTAGGCAGAGATAGTTTGGGTGGAAAACCTTTGAAGCCAAAACTATCTGAAAGTCCTGAGAAGGACTCTATTAAACAAACTCCTACATCTTCTAAAAAGAAGTGGGAAACTAATAAACAAAATTCAAACGAGAAACGTTCTCAATCCCGAGGTAGGTCTCCTCAAACGGAGCCCTCTGAAAGGAGGTATAACCTCAGGAATAGGGATAATTTAAGAAAGCCTGACAGGTATCAAGATACTGATACACGTTCCTCTCGTACCTTTCAGATATCGTCACAGACATCAGAAAGAAGAGGACGGTCAGAACATAGAGAAGAAAGCGTGAAATCCAAAGACAACAAACACGTTCAGAAAAATAAATCAAAACCTCAATTCACAAAAAGAAGGTAGCAGGTCTGAAGATCAGACATGCCGAGAATACTGAGAACACAGCTCAAGAACGGAGAATGGGCTCAGACAATGCTGGACAGTGCAGCAGAAGTCACAATAGCTCGCCAGAACCTGAAGGAACTTCTGGAGACAGTGGACTTGAATGAGTACATCACAGTAGAGACTGTAGACACCAGGGTTAGTACTCCACAAAAGTTATATGAAATAACACTCCGAATGGAGGGAGACATACCAAGAAAAGTGAAAACACTTTTTTGGGAGAAACTTTCAAGGGGTTATGATATACTTCTAGCAGAAAAATACTGGCCACCACAATTTGTCAGGGAGTGCCCACATGGTGAGGACATTATTATGCCTGCCTTCTCCAACCATATTCCAATTCACCTAAAATATACTTATGCCAGGAAATGGGCAGTTGCCCAGGCCCCAGCATTATACAAAAATCATGTAGGATGGGATGAGGACTCAACTCACCACAAAATACAGTTGAAAAATGAACCTACTGCACAAAGGCAGTATCCAATAAAGCAAGAAGCTAAAAAACAGGTCAGGGAGATTTTAGATCAACTTGAATACCAAGGCGTGATTGAAACATGCACCTCCTCAATGAACAATCCTTTGTTTCCTGTATCCAAACCAGACAATACATATCGTCTAGTTTTGGATTACAGACACTTGAACACTTGTTCAAAAACATTTGCAGTACAAAATGCACATAGTACAGCATTAATGAATAACATTGTGCGTAAAAAATATAAAACCACATTAGACAATTCAAATGGTTTCTTTTGTCATAACATAGCACCTGAAAGCAGGTACTTAACAGCTTTCTCAATAATGAGGACCCAGATTCAATTTTGTAGAGTCCCACAAGGGTTCAAAAACAGCCCAGGGTTATTCTCAGCGAGGGTAACAGAGTTACTACAAATTTATGATAATGAGGCATTGTCATATGTCGATGACATCTATCTGACAGACGACGACCTAGATAGGCACTTGAACAGAGTCAGTACCATTATATTGGGCTTCGCCTCTGAGGTCTATAAATTCAACTTTAAAAAATCCAGAATTGCCCATCTCAATGTCCTTTTCCTAGGATATGAGCTTTCAAGTGAAGGCAAGAGCCTGGCAGCTAACTTTTTAGAAAAGTGTGCGCTGCTCCAACCTCCAAAAACGCTGAAAAACTTACAATCCATCTTGGGTTTCCTACATTTTGGAAGAACTTACATTCTAAATTACGCAGAAAGGGTTAAACCTCTCTACGAATTAATCAAACCTGATTTTTCAATCAGACATTGGACACAAGAACACACAGAAATCCTGCGTAGACTCCAAGCTAACATGTTAGCAACAAATCACTTACAAACACGCGTAAGTCAACGCAATTTAGTGATCCGAATAATTTTGGGTCAATGAGGATTCACCTACTTAACATTTAATGAGGGTGAAAAAGTACCAATAGCATACAAATCACATTTGTATACACAAGCAGAAATGCGCTTCACTTCAACAGAAAAAATACTGACAGCAGTTCAAACCGTTGTAGCAAAAGAAAGAGCTCTAGCCCAAGGGAAACGCATTATTGTCGTAACCCCAGTACCGGCCTTAGAGGCGGTCACAAAAGCAAGCATCCCAAATGCAAAAGCTTTACATCCTAGATGGATACAATGGGTTAATTCTCTTGCTGCAACAGATGTTGAATATGTTTTTGATCCTGATTTAAAAACACAAGCGTTCCTGCAATATGAACATGAATGTCCTCTGCCCACTGAAATTCTGCCTCTCGATCAGTATGAATTTATAATTTACACTGACGGATCCGCACAACCCGCTACAGGGAGTAAGCAAGCTTACAGTGCAGCATGCGCAATCGTTAAAGGTCGCATGCGCGATGGTAACTTCAGACCAATGGTCACTAAAACTCAATCTCTAGGAGATTGCACAGCTCAGCGAGCTGAACTACAAGCATTCAAACTGGCACTTGAAAGTACAGATCGCGAATTTCCCACACTAATAGTGTGCGATTCATTCTACTGTGTTCAGTCGTATAATGAATATAAACAAAATTGGCTTGAAAATGGGTTCAAAGATGCAAAAGGTGGCACAATAAAGCATAAAACGCTTTGGGAACAAGTAGTTCAGTTAAAAAACGAACTACCAAAAGCTCACGTGATACACACGCTGAGTCATCAACGTGATGGCGTTCACGTTGCAGGGAATTCATTGGCTGATGAAGCCGCAAAGGGGGCTGTTCAGAGGCTTCCGTAGCTGCGATCACTTGTTCAAAAACGAGAATAGACAGTGAGATATTGTTGGCTGTCAATGCTTCAAGCAAAGGCAGTGGTGCAGCGTTACCAAAGAAATTTCCACTCAAGTACTCTTATGTAATTGATGCAAACAATGTTCCTTTTGCTCGAATCCCTGGAGTGGGGGATAGGGTCATTCCAAACAAGGAACGTAGATTAGGACTGATCCTAGCAGCACATGAATGGATAGCCTCTGCCCATGCAGGTGTTTCTGCAACAGTATCTTTACTTAAACAAAGATATTGGTGGCCTGGCATTAGGAAACAGACCAAGAACTATGTTCTAGAATGTGAAATATGCCAACAGATGAAAGTCTCCACAGTGAAACGTCCTGCGCAGACACCCCTGTTGATTTCAGACAAACCATTAGCTTGTGTTTACCTGGACCACTGCGGTCCCTTGCAAAGGGACGGTAACTATAAATATATAATGGTCGCAGTGGATTCGTGCTCAAGGTTCCTATGGATATGGCCTCAGCGCTCGGCTGACGCTCGAACTGTTATAAAAGATTTGCGAGTCTTTATCGGCACATACGCAATTGGCACACTACATTCTGACCAGGGCCCTGCGTTTAGCTCTCGGGCTTACAAAGAAGCCATGGCCAGTTTGGGCGTTGCATTGCGGTACTCCTCTCCGTTTCATCCTGAGGGAAATTCTGTTGTGGAAAGGAAAAACTGGGACATAAAGCAGTCTATAACAGCTAGAGTATTAGGTTCGGGTGATGGGTGGGTCAAACATCTTTATGGGGTCCAACGCTCATTAAATAATTTGCCAAGAAGTTCTCTAGGGGGGGGTCACTCCATATGAGGTCCTATTAGGGTCAAGAATGTGGGTTCCTGATCTCGAATGTAAAAGCACAGTGGTGGAAAATAAACCCTTTGATATCAAAGATCGTTTGGCTGTTTTACAGGATCTAAATGAACTAAGATCGAAACAAAGCAACGTGTTCCTGAAGCCAACCACCACTGGGGAAAAACCGGCAGTCCCAGCAAGGCCTGTCTGGATCCCAAAAGTTGGGGATCTAGTCAGAGAGAAGATTGCGGACAAGAAGGAATTTGGACCTTCTTACAGACAACCAGTACCTGTCCTAGCCATTCACGGAACAAGAACAGTACTTCTGCCGCCCCTTGCTGGAAAAAAGGAGAAAAGATTTGTGTCAATCGACCTCATCAAACCACAGTATGTGGCCAATACTAAATAGTAGGCCTCGTGGACTCCGACCTAGTAGCAGACGCACTCCTCTCGCTACTATCCAAGAGGTTCAGACTGAAAGACTGATAACCATCAAGAATTCAGCAGTAACAGATGAAGGACTAAGCAACAATGCTATGGAACTCATCCCTCTTGAAACTCAAGTAACAGTTCGTCCAGATACACCTGTCTACACCAACGTGACAAGTGATCAACTGGTTCCAGCGATTTCAACAAATCCTGATGCAATTCCAACAATTGACAGAACTGCTTCTGGCTACTTCATTAACTTTGATACGTTTTCTCAGGATCCGAGTGAGCCTGAAACGTCGCCAGTATCAAAAACTTTCAAACAGCAAGTACAAGACTTTTTTCATTTTCTGAAAAAGACTTATCTGGTTTCACCATGGATTGAACTATGGATTATTTCTGGAATATTTTTCTTTCTGCTTTGGCTAGCTTTGGTTATGACTATCAGCGTGCTTATAAATGGCAGATACATCCGTTTGGACATTGAAAGTAAATATGTGAACTTACTTTTGAAACCACACAAATCATCCTATCGTGAAGCAAGAGACTTGTCAGCAGTGAACATCACAGCCGTTCCTATACAGGATGGTATAGTGTGGGACAAAACAGATTTCGATATCTTCGGCCCTACGGAACTTTTGAACATTCCACATTTATTTAAAATTTCACTAAGTGATTTTATTACCTCCAGTACCTATTCTGATGATTGGGACTTTGAGACTGTAAATGATATGATGTCTGATCTAGAAAAGTCTGCTGCATTCTCTAAGAATGAATACTTAGAGGGTTCATCAGACTACGACCAGCTTTATTGCTATAACCACTATGGTCATCATTTCTTGCATAAATCTGCAACACCTAGAAATGTGTTTATGTTTAACCAATGGGAGCATTGTCCTACACCACCAAAAGGTAGTTCAAAAACGTTTGCTAAAAAGTTTCCCTATTTTTCAGGGTACAATACATCTGATCCAGAAACATTTTACTATAAAAATGTAAACAAAACAGGACAGAAAATTATGTTAACTAATACAAAACAGATTTACTCTGCAGCATTTATTACCCAATTGTCTAGACATGGATTTGAATTTTGGAAAGACACAATAGACACAAAATCGGTCTGGGGTTCTAAAGATTGGCAAGTACAGGGGATAGAAGCTTTGTTTAGAGCGTGTATCATCCCTCAGCAAATAATGTTTTTGAATGACACTGTGCAACAAACGTCTTGCCTTGGTTTAGCCAAGATCAAAGACATGAAAACACCTTCTGTACCAACACCTGAAAGTAATGACACTACACAGGCAGCGGTTACAGTTGACACAATACTACAAACCAACAGAACAGATCCTGATTGGAAAAATTGGTTACTCTGGCCTACAGACACAAACATCTGTCAAGAAAGATTCCTGAATAGAAGACAGGGCTTTGCTATCCATAGGCCAGACCCACAATACGTTGAAAGACAACATCCGGGGGTAGTAACAACATACAGTGTAGGTAAATTGTGCCTCGACTGGCTACAAAAATCTACACTTGAGGATGTGAAACAACACTTATCTTTACTTAAAGAAGACGCAGACCTTAGGGAATTCTTGCTAGGACCAAGAAAACCTCGTCAAAAACGTTTCATACATGCCGGCATCTATGCTGCTTATAATGAAGTATGGAAGGTTTCGCAGGCAGAGGCCGCAGAACGAATACGTGAACTTGATCGTATTAACTTAGAGAAAACTCTCTCTGTGGTCGACAATGGGTTAACAACTTTGTCATCCAGAATTTATTCATTGGACAACATTGTATCCTCTGCTATTGACATACTGGAACAAGATTTAGCCATGTTACAACAAGGCCAATCTCAGTTACGTTCTATTATGTTATTAAGCTGGACGCTGCAATCTTTGCGTGCGGGCTATGTGCCTTGGCGTTTTATCAACACGTCGGCTCTGTTTGCAGAATACAATCTAACTGATAAACAGATCGAACTGGCACAAAGGGGAGCAAAGTATACAGTGCTGAGCAATGAAAAATTGGAAAAATTACCATTTACGGTAGCAGAAAAGCCAGCTACAGAATGGCTTATCCATGGCAAAATCACTCTGCCTGTCACTACTTTTCAGTTTCAGTATTGCCTCAAACAAATGCAAGCAGGCAAATATGAAAGGTTGGGTAAAGAATAAATTAAGATATCCTGGGTTTTACCTTACCAATACAAATGTTGGAGTGGGGATCGTGAAGTGTTTCTAAGCGGTACACACTGTGAAAATGCACTGAGCGGTTCACTCATATGTCAGGATATTTCTTTACACGGGGCTTGTAATGGTTCTGTGGCAAATTTGTCCTGCCACCAGCAGGGTACACCAGCTACTGTGATTAATCCAACGTTTGGCCAACTTTCTAACGGGAGTTACCTCATGTTGAATGATCAGGGTTGCTGTGGCATGTTGCCAGGCATCCCATATCTGGTAACGGTCGACTCCAGGGTTACTTGCTGTATGCAAGTATTGTTCCCCCCAATAGACACAGTCAGGGAGTCGCCTTTATGGCCTTCATTGAATGTTTCTTTTATATGTTTTGATACTTTAAGCAGAATGAAAGCCATGCTTTTGCAACAGACCATGCCTCTGACCTCAGCCAAAGAAATCTATGATTTACAAATTGCAAGGACTTCGGCTGAGATACAGGCTTTAATTTGTACAAACTGCCCTATACATTTCATAGAAATGATGGGACGTATCTTTAACATGTCTGATACGAGCGGTATTGTACATGTATTTAAGACCATCTATTAAGGACTGTTAGCACCCTTCCAGGCAGTCCTCGGAATCATCCCAAACTTCGCACATTCGGTGTTTGGTGGTGTGCCATTAATTCTAGCACTTGTTGCAGGAATCCTATTTCTATTCCTACTATTACGCTATGTCAAGCCTATCCACCGACATCACTCCGAGCGATGTGGAGAAAGCTCTCCTAGAACGGAAGTGCCGTGAGCGCATAGTGCAGCTTTTGGGCATGCCTCGTCTACAGGAACTTAATACAACATGGTTTCTGTCATTCAGACCAATCTGGCAAGATTGCATCTTACCTGTTCTACGCTGCCTGCTTTGCGGTGAAGAATGCATGCTAGACACCTGTCTAACACTCCCATCAGTCATGCCAACGGATATCGATACTCTGCTGGACCCGGTAACGGCCCATGCTCTGTGTTCCCAGAGGCTACCAATCCTGATGACGGCATTCATTGAGATCTCACAGACGCTTCCTGCTGCTGCTGAGGTACGAGATGGATCAACAGGCACACAGGTAACAACGGACGCGAACATTGCTGCGGCATCTTCTGCTGAAGGCTATGTTTCTCATCTCTGTGCAATTAACCTTCTGAACGAGGTGTTCCAAATGTCACCAACATCGGTAGACGATATTTTGTCTACAGAAATAGATGATTTCATGTTTACACCAGACCCATACACTGACTTTGATTCGGCTCAGTGTACCAGGGACGTAATGAATTTGGCCTTCATATTTTCAAAACTTGGAACTCTTCCTAAAATTGAACTTTTTCTTTTTCTTTATTTTTTGAAAATACATGGCAAAACAATCTGCTTACAGTAGAACTATTCTTATAAAACGGACTTCTTTGAATACTTCCAGTGACACAATGTCACCTTATTTGACTAAAAATTTCATTTAATACCATGATATGCAATGGCTTTGATTTTTGAAAACTTGTCAACCATTTCATCATATGTACATATTTCTGTTTATTCATTCATGTTGCATTTATTTCTAATATATGCTTAGAATGAAAAATTGCTTTAAAATATACAGTACCTATTGCATTACATGTTTTAGCAACAGTTCTTTTAAAAACTTCTTTTACTATGCTTTTAGAAATGTTTTTAGCAATATGTGGTACTCAAGTTTAATGTTTAGCATTTAGTATTATCGTTCATTCGAAAGTGGAGTGGGTGTTGTATTCCGCTTTAGGTGTCCGTATATAGGTTTTCCTGAAACATGTGCTTATATAGGCACAATTCGAATTGCCCTTATATAGGCATAAAAACCCAGTCCTTATTTAGGCATTAGCTGCACTCCAAATACAGGCATGGTCACCGACATCCGTCCACCCTAACGTCACAACAAGTTCTTAGAAACCAGACCCTTAAGCTCTTGGGAGTTCCCCTAGCACAGGATTATTGATTTCTCCAAGAACTCATCTATTATGCATGAACCACTATTCCTTAAGGGTTCATTCCTGACGTCTTCCTCTGTCCAACTTCACGTCAATGCTAACATTCCAAGGCACCTACCAGGTATAAATATACCTTCCCTTGCCCAAGCAAGTTAGAGGAGACCTCGACTTCAGAGGAGCCCGTATCCCGGCCTGACGCACTGAGAGGACACTGTCATCCCTGCTCGCAGAGAATCCAGCTTCCAGTGTTCTGACTCCTTCGTGGGGTGTTAGAGTTCCAGATCCGGAAGGAGATTCCCACCTCTCTCATTCTCAAGGTATGGAGCTGATTAGAACCTAGAGGGACTCTTGGCATACTAGACTTAACATACTCTTAGTATACCATACTAGAGAATACTTCACCTACTTCTTACCTTTCCCTACACCTAGACTAGGTTAGGTACATTGGGAGTAGAACTAGCTTAGAGAAGCATCGTATGAGTACTCACATTTTTAGCTCATGTTATTTATGTACGTGAATATATGCTAAAAGATAATGCTAGCGCAGTATTATTTATTTCTACTGCTTACGCTGTACATTATATATCTTGCATACTGTCTTGTGATCATAACAGCTCATATCTCTTACACGAGAAACAAGACTGTTCAATAAAACCTTTTTATTGAAACGCCCGTCTATTCTTTCTGTGTAACTCTGAGGAAACTAAGCATGCACGATTAGCTGAGTGAAACTGTTATCTATTGTTTCCACGATTCTGAGACGTGTTCCGATTCTAAAGGGAAACAAAGTTGTCATGTTTATGCGGTTGCCAGAAACTACTCCCTTCTTGTTTACAAGGAGTTTCTAGTGGCCTCTGAGTTAGCTGGCACAAAGTAATTAAGTTTAATTTAATCGATAGGAACATACCGACCTCAGTCCTATGTCAAACCTATAGGGTATATTATTCCAATGCGCAGAGCCTATTAGGGAAATAGGAACTACACTACAAGGGGAGGTCCCTATCCAATGGTAAGAGGGTTCCCTCAGTGTGCTGAGGAATTTTCACCTGGCTAGGGCTACTAGACTGGGTGCCCCTAATCTGTGGATGAGGGGGTTCCTCTGGACAGGGAACCCTTAGGGGCCACTGACCTCCCTGACCTCTGCAGCCCTGGGCTGACAGAGGGAGGGTAGAGAGGGGCAGGTTACCTGCTCCAGACTGGGTACCACCTTGGAAGGGTCCCCTGCCATCAAGGGTGTTGCCAGGCCAGGCCTGACCACCTCTGGGGCAGTTCCTTCACTAGGGGCAGGATCAGTTCCCTGAGGAAGCTGACCCTTACCTATAGTCTGGGGGGAAGAAGACTTTTCTTCAACCCTTCTGCTCTCTTGTGGAGTAGAGTGGGCCACTCTTTCAGGCTCCACTTCTCCAAAATTTCCCTGGGATGGGGCTGAGCCCAAACAGCCCCACCAACCTTCTCAGAGAGGCCCAACATTTTTAAATGGGCCTGGTATTCAACTTCAGCCCAAGCTGAAACCTCCAGATCATTGCCCAACAGGCAATCTACAGGCAAGTTTGGGGACACGGACACTCTTTTTGGGCCAGTGACCCCTCCCCGGCTGAGATTGACTATGGCCATGGGATGATCTGTTCTGATACCGTCAATGTTGGTCACCTGGTACTTGAACTCAGGTAAAAGCTGTTGAGGGGGGACTAGTTTCCCTGTCACCATGGTGACACTAGCCCCTGTGTCCCTGAAAGCCACAGCTTTCTGACCATTTATTAGGGGGTCCTGTCTGTACTTGCCCACGGTATTGGGACTCATAGTAAAAGTGGCAAATCCCATGCCACCATCACAGACTAAGGAGGCCTGTGAGGAGGACCTTGATAAACTGGGGTCCACCTCAGTTCCCCATGAAAATGCACCTAACTTTTTGGGTGCATTACTACCACCTGGGGGATTACTACTTGTAGTACCAGGAGGAGTGGTAGTATTGCTGGGAGGAACATTTTCCTTATTGCCAGCCTTGGAGCAACTGGGGTCATTTTCCAGTGGCCAGGCTTCTTACAGTTAGGGTTGAGTAAGTGTGCCTACAAGGGATTTATTTATTATACACTTTTGTACGTAAATTTATTATTCCAAGTTCGAGGCAAGTTTTAAAATGTATTGCTTGCAAAATAAATTCTTCAAAAATATTATAATCTCAATAATTGATGCATGAATTAAATAAAAAAACAAAAAAACAAAAAACAAATTAATCATTCATTTTGAAATATAAAAATATATCAAAAACACGGGTGTATAAGTTCAAATAATAATAGAATTTATCTCATATCAAAATAATAGCATACAAGGGTACAGAATCATCTTATATACAATGCAGCCGGAAGTTCTAGTCATATATACATTTCAAATATTTCTCAGTTGCAATTGTAGACACCTTATTCAGAAAATATATACAGGACAGGCAGACTGATTAGTTTATACAAATCAAAAGTGGCCTGAGTTATCGTTTGTGCAGAAAATAGGTGTCATGGTCGACGTTTCGGTCTATCACGCTGTCGTCCGCTAGACCATCTTCAGGACTGAGTAAATTAAAAGTAGGTTGACCCCTATTAAAACACGGAAAGAAATATAATAGTTACCGTGTACTTTTTTATTTCTTGTTTATGATTTGTCTAAAATAACACCCGTGTGAAAGACAGGAAAAGTGAGTGTGTTTTACTTAGAAAAAAGAGTTGAGTTCATAGTGAGTTGATCCCAATAAATAAAAAGGTGAATAAAATGACGAAAAATGTCACTTACTCTGAGATTAAGGCCGAAATTAATCTTTAATTGAAATTTTCCAAAACTTAAACAGCGAATTATATCCAATGTTTGTTTCGTGCCAACAAAAGTTCAATGGCACAGAAGTACCTATAACAGGTAGCACGATGTTAATCTTGCAGTTCAAAGGGTACCGATGTCAAGAATTGGCATCACCGTTTGAGGTTATCTTATGGATGATTATTTGGATAAAATCAAAAAATTTTAAGGTTTATAATGGCGTTCCTAGAATAGATCAAAATAACCGATAAGACTAATTTATAATGGCTGGATAAGAAATATATATATCAACAGTCAATATTTCTATCGAGAAAGGCCGATTGGTTGTTATATTAGCGAAAGAAGTCTTAATCTAGCTTATTGACCCGATTTAAAAACCTTAAAATTATAGAGAGTTTATTCTATAAATATGCCCATTGGTAATATGGGTCTAGTACATAGTCAGCGATCTACATGGAACTTATGTTTTAAGTTCCTGAACCAGTTTGAATTAATTGCAGTAAGTAGCACCCCGTAAGGTGAAAAGGCAACAGTCAGGCTCTTAAGGAAAACCTTAAGTAGAAGGCACAATATGGTGAGGCCTGAGGTACATTAATTTGCCAGCTTATAATAGATCGTAAATAAATGCTAAATAATAGACTTACTTGACCGAGTCAAGTGGCAAAGACTATGCAATTGTAGTAGTATCTATAAGGAAATTTCCAAAAAACCGCATTAATAGCTTATTTAAACAGAATAAGTAAGCGTACTTGAGTGTCGTGACAGCTTAGCTAGAATCATACCTGTCTAAAGTAGATTTCTTCCTCATATGTGGCAACGACTGCTCGCACGAAGGATCGGCATCAGTGTCGCTGAGCATTTTCATGCGTTTTAAATAGTCCAGTGTTTGGAGATCAAAAGAGGACTAGCGGAGCACGCCTGATTCAAATGTCTAACGGAATAGCGGCCATCTTGTAATGGCTCTGGTCTCCCTATTATGCCTTTCCATTACGTGTTGGAGATGAACAACGTTAAATTCTACAGAGAAAACGTCTTAATATTTACTGATCGTTATAATTTTTGAGAAAGTGGCGGTTTTATTTTGACATAGAGATTAATCTTAAAGTTAATTAACGCGCGTATCGCCAAATCTATGAGTTAAAAATCAAAGAATGATAGAGAGAAAGAATACAGTAATCGTCACCTTTGTGATAATAGAGTGCACATCAATTCACAACATAAAAACTTTTTTATGTCACATTGTCGGCTTAGCTAAGACAATTTCATTATATGGTTCACATACTAACAGTGGTACACATATTCATAAATCAAATCTATTTCATTTAAGAATGTATCTGGATATCATTATTTAAAACAAGCATACATTTGCTGATTAGCTGTTTGTCCATCAGTTGGTACAATGCAATAAAACTTTAATTTTACTTGTATTTATTTAATACGATATTATTATATATCACAAAAAACAGAGAGCTTGAATTTAAATGCACAAATTAATTATCACATGATGTTCGGATATTTGAGAACAGTCTCATTAATTCTTCCTTAATCTATAAAGAGTTCACATTTGTTTGAAAGGTGTTTACAAATAATCATATCTTATTTGCAACAATGTTGTTTGTACAAACAATGCAATTGCATCATAACCTCCTTACACAATTGGAATTCATGCAAACTGTTAAATTTCAGGCATGGTCCTTTTGGTTTTTGAACAAAAGTGTCAAGGAGGTTTTATAACGACTGTAATAAAGGTCTTCACAGATGCTCTAATTTTTTTACATCATACAGGCCAGGGTATGCCATTCAGTTGCTGAATTTAGACCTTTGTTAATGTTGTCAGTTCTGCAAATAAGTTTACTCTCCTTGAGAGTTAAAATGTGGTCAACATTAGGTTGTCTTTTGGTCGATTTTACTACCTCTAAGACCCACCATAACATCTCCTTTTCTGAGTGTCCAACTCGTAAATAATGCTCTACCAAGGGAGCATTCTCTACACAGCATCTAATGCGATATTGATGTTGCAGAATCTGTTTTTTTACCGCTTGTGTCGTCTTGCCTATATAATGAAGTCCACACGGACACTGAATGCAATAGACTACATTAGACGTATTGCAATTCGAAAATGTTTATTGTGTGATTGAGACATTATTTATTGTACAGGTTTTAGTCGTTTGCGTTGTATTGCATGCTAAACACTTGGTACATTTATAATGCCCAACAAGTGGTATTAACTGTCTCATATTATCTACAGTGATGGCCTCAGTTTTATCATATGCATGGACCAGACGATCTAGTAGATTGGTACCCCTCTTGAAAGAGAATAGTGGTTTGTTCATTAGTTCTGGTTGACCTTTAAGAAGTATCCAATGTTTATTAATTATTTTTTTGATGGAATTTGAGTGAGTCCCAAAAGTGGAGACACATACCAGCTGTGGCTCATTTGTACATTCTCTTACTGTCAGCAATGTTTCACGGTTATTATACCAGGCACGTTTCATCGATCTCTTTAATAGTTTACCTGGATAACCGCGCACCTTTAGTTTCTCTTTCAGTTTTTTTGCTTCACTGAAGTAGTCTAACGTGCAATTCCAACTTCTCTAAAGAAAAACAAATGGCATTACAAAATCTACAATCTTTGCCTATTGCCACAATAAAGCCAGTCTCCACTTTTGGGACTCACTCAAATTCCATCAAAAAAATAATTAATAAACATTGGATACTTCTTAAAGGTCAACCAGAACTAATGAACAAACCACTATTCTCTTTCAAGAGGAGTACCAATCTACAAGATCGTCTGGTCCATGCATATGATAAAACTGAGGCCATCACTGTAGATAATATGAGACAGTTAATACCACTTGTTGGGCATTATAAATGTACCAAGTGTTTAGCATGCAATACAACGCAAACGACTAAAACCTGTACAATCAATAATGTCTCAATCACACAAAAAACATTTTCGAATTGCAATACGTCTAATGTAGTCTATTGCATTCAGTGTCCGTGTGGACTTCATTATATAGGCAAGACGACACAAGCGGTAAAAAAACAGATTCTGCAACATCAATCTCGCATTAGATGCCGTGTAGAGAATGCTCCCTTGTTAGAGCATTATTTACGAGTTGGACACTCAGAAAAGGAGATGTTATGGTGGGTCTTAGAGGTAGTAAAATCGACCAAAAGACAACCTAATGTCGACCACATTTTAACTCTCAAGGAGAGTAAACTTATTTGCAGAACTGACAACATTAACAAAGGTCTAAATTCAGCAACTAAATGGCATACCCTGGCCTGTATGATGTAAAAAAATTAGAGCATCTGTGAAGACCTTCATTACAGTCGTTATAAAACCTCCCTGACACTTTTGTTCAAAAAACAAAAAGACCATGCGTGAAATTTAACAGTTTGCATGAATTCCAATTGTGTAAGGAGGTTATGATGCAATTGCATTGTTTGTACAAACAACATTGTTGCAAATAAGATATGATTATTTGTAAACACCTTTCAAACAAATGTGAACTCTTTATAGATTACGGGAGAAACAATGAGACTGTTCTCAAATATCCGAACATCATGTGATAATTAATTTGTGCATTTAAATTCAAGCTCTCTGTTTTTGTGATATATAATAATATCGTGTTAAATAAATACAAGTAAAACTAAAGTTTGATTGCATTGTACCAACTGATGGACAAACAGCTAATCAGCAAATGTATGCTTGTTTTAAATACTGATATCCAGATACATTCTTAAACGGAGTAGATTTGATTTATGAATATGTGTACCACTGTTAGTATGTGAACCATATAATGAAATTGTCTTAGCTAAGCCGACAATGTGACATAAAAAAGTTTTTATGTTGTGGATTGATGTGCACTCTATTATCACAAAGGTGACGGTTACTGTATTCTTTCTCTCTATCATTCTTTGATTTTTAACTCATAGATTTGGCGATACGCGCGTTAATTAACTTTAAGATTAATCTCTATGTCAAAATAAAACTGCCACTTTCTCAAAAATTATAACGATCAGTAAATATTAAGACGTTTTCTCTGTAGAATTTAACGTTGTTCATCTCCAACACGTAATGGAAAGGCATAATAGGGAGACCAGAGCCATTACAAGATGGCCGCTATTCCGTTAGACATTTGAATCAGGCGTGCTCCGCTAGTCCTCTTTTGATCTCCAAACACTGGCCTATTTATAACGCATGAAAATGCTCGGCGACACTGATGCCGATCCTTCGTGCGAGCAGTCGTTGCCACATATGAGGAAGAAATCTACTTTAAACAGGTATGATTCTAGCTAAGCTGTCACGACACTCAAGTACGCTTACTTATTCTGTTTAAATGAGCTATTAATGCGTTTTTTTTTAAATTTCCCTTATAGATACTACTACAATTGCATAGTCTTTGCCGCTTGACTCAGTCAAGTAAGTCTATTATTTACCATTTATTTACGATCTATTATAAGCTGGCAAATTAATGTACCTCAGGCCTCACCATATTGTGCCTTCTACTTAAGGTTTTCCTTAAGAGCCTGACTGTTGCCTTTTCACCTTACGGGGTGCTACTTACTGCAATTAATTCAAACTGGTTCAGGAACTTAAAACGTAAGTTCCATGTAGATCGCTTACTATGTACTAGACCCATATTACCAATGGGCATATTTATAGAATAAACTCTCTATAATTTTAAGGTTTTTAAATCGGGTCAATAAGCTAGATTAAGACTTCTTTCGCTAATATAACACACAATCGGCCTTTCTCGATAGAAATATTGACTGTTGATATATATATTTCTTATCCAGCCATTATAAATTAGTCTTATCGGTTATTTTGATCTATTCAAGGAACGCCATTATAAACCTTAAAATTTTTTGATTTTATCCAAATAATCATCCATAAGATAACCTCAAACGGTGATGCCAATTCTTGACATCGGTACCCTTTGAACTGCAATATTAACATCGTGCTTCCTGTTATAAGTACTTTTGTGCCATTGAATTTTTGTTGGCACGAAACAAACATTGATATAATTCGCTGATTAACTTTTGGAAAATTTCAATTAAAGATTAATTTCGGCCTTAATCTCAGAGTAAGTGACATTTTTCGTCATTTTATTCACCTTTTTATTTATTGGGATCAACTCACTATGAACTCAACTCTTTTTTCTAAGTAAAACACACTCACTTTTCCTGTCTTTCACACGGGTGTTATTTTAGACAAATCATAAACAAGAAATAAAAAAGTACACGATAAATATTATATTTCTTTCCGTGTTTTAATAGGGGTCAACCTACTTTTAATTTACTCAGTCCTGAAGATGGTCTAGCGGACGACAGTGTGATAGACCGAAACGTCGACCACAACACCTATTTTCTGCACAAACGATAACTCAGGCCACTTTTGATTTGTATAAACTAATCAGTCTGCCTGTCTTGTATATATTTTCTGAATAAGGTGTCTACAATTGCAACTGAGAAATATTTGAAATGTATATATGACTAGAACTTCCGGCTGCATTGTATATAAGAGGATTCTGTACCCTTGTATATTATTATTTTGATATGAGATAAATTCTATTATTATTTGAACTTATACACCTGTGTTTTTGATATATTTTTATATTTCAAAGTGAATGATTAATTTTTTTTTTTGTTTTGTTTAATTCATGCATCAATTATTGAGATTATAATATTTTTGAAGAATTTATTTTGCAAGCAATACATTTTAAAACTTGCCTCGAACTTGGAATAATAAATTTACGTACAAAAGTGTATATTAAATAAATCCCTTGTAGGCACACTTACTCAACTATACTATATTGCCCAAGCCGTCAAGGGTCTATTGGGTTGCCCATTGTTGTTTACATTGTTCTAGCGCAGACAGTAGTCTGTTGTGGGCCACTTCTTTAAGTGGTTGTTCTTTTGCTTAGTTAGTGAAATTAGAACACAATATATTGATGTCTGAGGCAGAGACCCTCTCATACACTGACAAATACATTTTGAAGATAGCAGGCGGTCCATCCCTCTTAGGCAACAGAGGACCGTCCACACAATTACCATATGAGTCTGACCTAAACCAACTTGAACGACTCAAAAAGAAACTTGTGCGTACAGAACTTCATGCAAAGTTTCTAACAGATTGCTTAAACTCAAATATAATTCCAACTGGTTTACAAATTCGCATTATCCCCATTATTTTTACAGAAGATGAGGATTTTAAAATAGGCTTTAGTTTGTCAGCAAACAAGTGCTCTCGTACGTGGATGGTCTTGAGCATAGAAACAGCATTAAAGCATATTAAAATCCTTACCAAAGAAATAGAAACGCTAGAAAAAAAGATAACAACTGACTCCACTATTACCAACAGTACATTCCTATTAGACAAAGTACAACAGACAATTAAGGAATTTGAGGAGTTCAATTCTCATAAAAAAACAAAAAAATTACAGAGAGACATCAAGGGATATAGTAAGGAGAAGACATATCCTTACTTAAATAAAGATTTCTATATCCCCCAGGGACCTAACCAACCAATCAGAAAAAGAACAACATTCTCTGATACAAATTCTGATACAGGTAGTGACCAATCAATAGACACTCCTTATCGCCACCATTACGAACAGCAACCATCTACATCACGGCAGGTTTTTTTAGGGTAGGAACGGAGGGGATCAGGTCCTCCTCGCAGACAGGGAACGGGGAAACGAGGATGGTACCGAAATCAATATACGCCGGGGTTCCGCCGAACGAGAAAACAATATTACGAATGGTAGGTCCCTCCACCACCATTCCTATCTTTAACTTGTCCTCGCATATATTATCACAACAAGAAATTGAGGTACTCTTTGCAGGACTATCCTTCGTTCCCACTTACAAAAATGATTTTTTTCAGACCAAGTTAGAACTTTATAAATTTTTCCGGTCTGTGAGGCTAAAAAACTTTTTTGCTAATAAACCATCTATACCGTACAATGGTATTACAGGTTTAAGAAATCCATCGACCTTCTTTCCTCCTAATACTTTGATTGCGAAAGAAATTATCACCTTCGAGAATGCAATATTGACAGAAATTGATAACCTATTTAAAGGACATATGCACTTTAAATCCAACTTCTCTAAAGAAAAACAAATGGCATTACAAAATCTACAATCTTTGCCTAATGCCACAATAAAGCCAGCCGATAAAGGAGGCGGCATAGTCCTCTGGGATAAAGATGCATATAGACAGGAACTACTAAAACAACTGTCAGTAACTGAACACTACAAAAAACTAAGAAGTAACCCTACTATTAGATTAACTGAGACCATCTCTAATCTGAGCAAACAAGGCTTTGATGGCGGATGGCTGAATGAAAAGGAAGCGTCCTTTTTGATCAATAAAGCACCAACAGTTCCAGCAATTTATATTTTACCAAAGATGCACAAAGATGCCACAAAACCACCTGGACGACCTATTGTGTCAGGGTGCAATTCCATCTTGAAACCCCTGGCACAATATGCAGACTTTTTCATACGTCCCTTTGCAGTTGATCATCCATCCTACATCAGAGACACCATGGCGGTCATTAACATCGTTGAGAACCATATATTCGATCCATCAACAGAATTGCTTGTCTCGATGGACATTGAAAGTTTATATACTAATATTCCCCAACAAGATATACTTTCAATTTTAGAAAATCTGTTGGAGACAAGACCAAGACCCCATGAGGTTCCAACTTCTTTCATTGTTGAATGTACCCGAATATCTCTATGTGAAAAAAAATTCTGTTTGAGGATACATTCTATCAACAGTTAAAAGGCGTAGCAATGGGCGCAGTGTACGCCCCTGACATAGCAAATATTTATGTATCTGCCTTCGAAAAAGAGAATGTTTTTTATACATCTAATCCTTTCTCAAATAACATCACTCGTTGGCTTAGATACATAGATGATGTTTTTTGATCTGGCGTGGCACTTAGGACCATCTAAAGGCCTTCCACAGCTGGCTAAATACCAAGAACCAACATTTAAAGTTCACTATGGAATTTGATCCTTACAATATGAATTTCTTGGATATCACAATCAAAGTAAATGATGAAAATTGCTTTTATACAACCTTATATACCAAACCAACTGCCAGAAATACACTCTTAAATTATAACAGTCATCACCCTCAAGCCCTGAAAGATGGCCTTCCCTTCGGGCAATTTCTGCCTCTCTGCAGGAATTGCACGTTAAAGGAAGACTACTTCAGTGAAGCAAAAAAACTGAAAGAGAAACTAAAGGTGCGCGGTTATCCAGGTAAACTATTAAAGAGATCGATGAAACGTGCCTGGTATAATAACCGTGAAACATTGCTGACAGTAAGAGAACGTACAAATGAGCCACAGCTGGTATGTGTCTCCACTTTAGGGACTCACTCAAATTCCATCAAAAAAATAATTAATAAACATTGGATACTTCTTAAAGGTCAACCAGAACTAATGAACAAACCATTATTCTCTTTCAAGAGGGGTACCAATCTACAAGATCGTCTGGTCCATGCATATGATAAAACTGAGGCCATCATTGTAGATAATATGAGACAGTTAATCCCACTTGTTGGGCATTATAAATGTACCAAGTGTTTAGCATGCAATACAACGCAGACGACTAAAACCTGTACAATCAATAATGTCTCAATCACACAAAAAACGTTTTCGAATTGCAATACGTCTAATGTGGTCTATTGCATTCAGTGTCCGTGTGGACTTCATTATATAGGCAAGACGACACAAGCGGTAAAAAAACGGATTCTGCAACATCAATCTCGCATTAGATGCCGTATAGAGAATGCTCCCTTGGTAGAGCATTATTTACGAGTTGGACACTCAGAAAAGGAGATGTTATGGTGGGTCTTAGAGGTAGTAAAATCGACCAAAAGACAACCTAATGTCGACCACATTTTAACTCTCAAGGAGAGTAAACTTATTTGCAGAACTGACAACATTAACAAAGGTCTAAATTGAGCAACTGAATGGCATACCCTGGCCTGTATGATGTAAAAAAATTAGAGCATCTGTGAAGACCTTTATTACAGTCGTTATAAAACCTCCCTGACACTTTTGTTCAAAAACCAAAAGGACCATGCGTGAAATTTAACAGTTTGCATGAATTCCAATTGTGTAAGGAGGTTATGATGCAATTGCATTGTTTGTACAAACAACATTGTTGCAAATAAGATATGATTATTTGTAAACACCTTTCAAACAAATGTGAACTCTTTATAGATTACGGAAGAAACAATGAGACTGTTCTCAAATATCCGAACATCAAGTGATAATTAATTTGTGCATTTAAATTCAAGCTCTCTGTTTTTTGTGATATATAATAATATCGTGTTAAATAAATACAAGTAAAACTAAAGTTTGATTGCATTGTACCAACTTATGGACAAACAGCTAATCAGCAAATGTATGCTTGTTTTAAATACTGATATCCAGATACATTCTTAAACGGAGTAGATTTGATTTATGAATATGTGTACCACTGTTAGTATGTGAACCATATAATGAAATTGTCTTAGCTAAGCCGACAATGTGACATAAAAAAGTTTTTATGTTGTGGATTGATGTGCACTCTATTATCACAAAGGTGACGGTTACTGTATTCTTTCTCTCTATCATTCTTTGATTTTTAACTCATAGATTTGGCGATACGCGCGTTAATTAACTTTAAGATTAATCTTGATGTCAAAATAAAACCGCCACTTTCTCAAAAATTATAACGATCAGTAAATATTAAGACGTTTTCTCTGTAGAATTTAACGTTGTTCATCTCCAACACGTAATGGAAAGGCATAATAGGGAGACCAGAGCCATTACAAGATGGCCGCTATTCCGTTAGACATTTGAATCAGGCGTGCTCCGCTAGTCCTCTTTTGATCTCCAAACACTGGACTATTTAAAACGCATGAAAATGCTCGGCGACACTGATGCCGATCCTTCGTGCGAGCAGTCGTTGCCACATATGAGGAAGAAATCTACTTTAGACAGGTATGATTCTAGCTAAGCTGTCACAACACTCAAGTACGCTTACTTATTCTGTTTAAATAAGCTATTAATGCGTTTTTTTGGCAATTTCCCTTATAGATACTACTACAATTGCATAGTCTTTGCCGCTTGACTCAGTCAAGTAAGTCTATTATTTACCATTTATTTACGATCTATTATAAGCTGGCAAATTAATGTACCTCAGGCCTCACCATATTGTGCCTTCTACTTAAGGTTTTCCTTAAGAGCCTGACTGTTGCCTTTTCACCTTACGGGGTGCTACTTACTGCAATTAATTCAAACTGGTTCAGGAACTTAAAACGTAAGTTCCATGCAGTTCGCTGACTATGTACTAGACACATATTACCAATGGGCATATTTATAGAATAAACTCTCTATAATTTTAAGGTTTTAAATCGGGTCAATAAGCTAGATTAAGACTTCTTTCGCTAATATAACACACAATCGGCCTTTCTCGATAGAAATATTGACTGTTGATATATATATTTCTTATCCAGCCATTATAAATTAGTCTTATCGGTTATTTTGATCTATTCAAGGAACGCCATTATAAACCTTAAAAAAATTTGATTTTATACAAATAATCATCCATAAGATAACCTCAAACGGTGATGCCAATTCTTGACATCGGTACCCTTTGAACTGCAATATTAACATCGTGCTTCCTGTTATAGGTACTTCTGTGCCATTGAATTTTTGTTGGCACAAAACAAACATTGGATATAATTCGCTGATTAACTTTTGGAAAATTTCAATTAAAGATTAATTTCGGCCTTAATCTCAGAGTAAGTGACATTTTTCGTCATCTTATTCACCTTTTTATTTATTGGGATCAACTCACTATGAACTCAACTCTTTTTTCTAAGTAAAACACACTCACTTTTCCTGTCTTTCACACAGGTGTTATTTTAGACAAATCATAAACAAGAAATAAAAAAGTACACGGTAACTATTATATTTCTTTCCGTGTTTTAATAGGGGTCAACCTACTTTTAATTTACTCAGTCCTGAAGATGGTCTAGTGGACGACATCGTGATAGACCGAAACGTCGACCACAACACCTATTTTCTGCACAAACGATAACTCAGGCCACTTTTGATTTGTATAAACTAATCAGTCTGCCTGTCTTGTATATATTTTCTGAATAAGGTGTCTACAATTGCAACTGAGAAATATTTGAAATGTATATATGACTAGAACTTCCGGCTGCATTGTATATAAGATGATTCTGTACCCTTGTATATTATTATTTTGATATGAGATAAATTCTATTATTATTTGAACTTATACACCTGTGTTTTTGATATATTTTTATATTTCAAAGTGAATGATTAATTTGTTTTTTGATTTTTTGTTTTTTTGTTTAATTCATGCATCAATTATTGAGATTATAATATTTTTGAAGAATTTATTTTGCAAGCAATACATTTTAAAACTTGCCTCGAACTTGGAATAATAAATTTACGTACAAAAGTGTATATTAAATAAATCCCTTGTAGGCACACTTACTCAACTATACTATATTGCCCAAGCCGTCAAGGGTCTATTGGGTTGCCCATTGTTGTTTACATTCTTCCAGTTATGGCAATAAGGTTTCTTTTCAGGGGAGGAAGGAGTTTGGGACCCACCCCCAGGAGAGGACTTTTGGGGCCCTGTAGGGATTTGGCTTTTGATTTATCCACACCTTTCTCTTGGTTTTTGGAAGAATCTTTCTTCTGGTCACCACCCTGATTCTTTGGCTTTACTCTGGTTCTGACCCATTTGTCTGCCTTCTTTCCCAATTCTTGGGGAGAGGTCAGATCAGAGTCCACCAGGTACTGGTGTAAAAGCTGGTTTTGACAATTATTAAGGATCTGCTCCCTCATAATCAAATTGTACAATCCTAAATAGTCATGCACCTTGCTGCCATGTATCCAACCTTCCAGAGCCTTAGTAGCACAATCTACAAAGTCAACCCTGTCCTGAGTCTGTGCCTTTTGGGTGTCTCTGAACTTTAACCTGTATTGATCAGTGGCTAGGCCAAACCATTCAATCAGAGCACTCTTCAGGACTTTGTAATTGTCAGCATCCTCTTCTCTTACAGTGAGGAGCTTGTCTCTACCTTTGTCTGCAAAGGAGAGCCACAAGATTGCTGCCCACTGCTCCTGAGGGACCCTCTGTACTTTACAGGCCTTCTCCAGTGCAGTTATCCATTTGTGGATGTCATCCCCACTCTGGTAGGGAGAGACAATCTTGTTCAGGTTCCTATGGGGATGAGTATCTTCTCTACTCCTAGGGACACTGTTGCAGCCACCATGGGGCTCTAGCCCCAACTTCTGAGAAGCTCTCTGAAGCTCCAGGGATTCCCTATCTAAGTCCAATTGCTCTCTCTTGATTCTGAGCTTAGCTCTCTCAAACTCAAGCAGTTGGCATTTCTTCTCATAAGAGGATGCCCTTTTATGAGAAGCAGAGGACCCTAAAGACGTACCAGAATGATTAGATTCCTGAGAAGGAGATCTTGATCTTCTTGGTAGACTATTAACCCTTCCAGGTGGGGTAAAGTGAACCCCACTGGGGTCTCCTTCCTCACCTTTAAGAAGAATTGGATTTTCCAGGTTGGAATAATTTTGATCCCCCTGGCCAGCATCAGAGTCTGGGTCATAGTAGTTTTCACTACCTGGCCTTTCCTCTTCTGCTGCCCCACCCCCTTTGCCAACCTCATCAGACCCTGGGGTCTTTCTGAGGTCATCTTCAAGCAACATCTTTATGAGATGTTGGGCGGTTGGGCTTTTCCCTGTCTTCAATTTTCTAGAGGCACACATAGTCCTCAACTCTTGGTATGAGACATGGTCATACTTAGTTGGGAGAGATCCACTGGTTTCTGCCCTTAAAGACATGACTAGTGTGGTGTGGTGTATGCACCTACCTACTCTAGTGGGGCCTACTAAACTCTCTTGAGTTGTAGAAAGGGTGTGCTAAGCCCTTGACACACAACTCTAAGTTCAGTAGAACTTACTGTATTCTAAACTTGATTTATATGTACCTATGTACCTATAGTGGTTTTCAGTTAGTCACTCAAAGAGATTATCTGGTAAAGCAATAGCAAGCTTGAATCCCACACGCTGCACACCAATGTGAGAAGTAGGCCTGGCATATGCTGTCCACTAGTTATAGTGGGCACCTTGCACCAGTCCAAACGACCCTTATTGATGATAGGTTTAAAGACAACCTTTATTGAAAGCTATCCTAGTGGTAGCTATGGAGAGCAGCCTTCAGGCTAAGTCTTGAAGGAGTGTAAAGCAGCTTGGTTTACCAGATTATAACCTCTTGATTGACCAAATGAAAGGAAAACCACACAAGATATATATAAAATATATGTATTTATTTCTAAACACTAACTACTAATCTCTTAATGAGATTAGAGTCCAAGATACACAATATCACAGTATTAAAACGACAGTAAATAGCACAATATACAATGGGCCCCAGGGGGGGACCAAACCATATATTAAGAAAGTGGTATAAGAACCACGACTTGACTAGACACAGTGCCTAGAGCACGTAGAATCGCTGGGACCCCAAGGAACCACCCAAGGTAGTGACACAGGAGACCCACGGGGGACGTGTGCAGTGTGAGAACACAGCCGCGAGCGAGGATTCTATGAGGAAAGTCGCGGTTGGAATTTTAAAGCAAAAGGACACTTAGGAGAGGACTTTGAGCAAACCCCTCTAGACTTAAGGGGTTCTAGGGCCAACACCCACAGGAGCACCGGAGTACTCGAGTTACCTCACCCAGGGAAGCCGGGTGCATAGGTGTCTAATGGTGTCAGGAATCGTCGTTGATTTCAATGGCGATATGCTGCAAAGTGCTGCTGCCGTGAAGGAGAAAAGTGTCCGGTGTGATCCAAGCCTGGATCGAAGATGTGAAGAACCTGAAAGCAGAGGGGACAGAGTCTGGGTCACTAGCCAGTGACCAGGAGCGGAGTAATCAAATGCCCACCGATGTCGGATGCTTCAGGTGCGAAGAGGTGAAGCTTGACTCTGCAGCCACAGGGTCCAGGAGACATCAAGGACAACCAGTAGCCGGATTCGAGCTGTCCCACAAAGGATGTCGAGTGCTGGTGTGTCGGTGCTCAGATTAAACCCAACAAGCTTTGGCAATGGCAACCCACGCAGGAAGAGTAAAGATGCTTTGGTGCGGACCAGCAAGGTCCGGGGGACACCCCAAGCGACGGAGAGTCAGGACACATCTGGAGCAACCAGGGCAGCCCAATAAATCTTAGTGTTGCCTTCACAAGGACCCACCAGTCGACGGAGCAGGGATCGCGAAGGGACCTCAAGAGAAAACACAAAGGCCCAGCTCACGGAACACTCGTGGAGTGTAGGCTGGCAATCTTCGGTGGAATTGCTGCTCGGGGTCAGGGCTACAAGTAACCCAAAGCTCAGCATCAGGGGTCGCCGGAAAGCTGATGCTTCTGCAAATGGTTGCGGTGTCCAGGAGTTCGGGTTGCACGGTCTCCACGAGGGATACGGGCCTCAGTCTTGCTGTGGGCGCAGATCGACCTCAGAGACCTCGGGAACCCACCTCCTGTGTGGCAATATTCTTCGGAGTCCGCAGGAGCTTTGGAGATGCCAACCGGTCAGTTGCATTAAAGGTGCCTGCCTTGCAGGGGAGTAACTCCTTTACTCCAAGGGAGATTCTTCCGTCATCCAGCTTTGTGCAGATCGTCGAAGTACTTGGTTTCTGTGTCAGAGTTTAGTCCAGGTAAAATCTAAAGTCCTATAGTCAGGGTTTCTACTTTATACCCAAGGAAGGGGTGGGACAAACTCTGGGGACCCACCTATGGGAGGGTCAGGAAAGAGGGGTGGCTACACCCATGTCCTTTGTCCAGTTTCGTGCCAGAGCAGGGGCTGAGTGCCCCTGCAACCGATTTGAGCTGGACTATGCACAGGGACACCAAATGTGCCCCCAGTGCAGACATCAAAGCACTCTTGGAGTGCACCCACCCAGCCCCAATACACTAAAGCCTGTCTGGTAGGTGGTCACACCTCCCTGTGACAGGAAACCTATTGTCAAGCCTTCCCCTGCCGGAGTTTCGTCCAGCAGCAGGAGGGCAGACTCGTGTCTGTGGCTGGCAGCATCCATTTTGTGATGCCTGGGCTCTGTGAAGCTGGTACCGGGTGTACCGGTGCTGTCATATTTCTCCCTCTAGGAGGGAGGAATCATACCTCTCACACCAGTTACTGGTGTGGAGGTATGATTCCAAGGTGTTTGACACCAAACACGACATAATTCCTTGCAGCCATTTTAAAGTTAGCATTTACCGCGAGGTTATAATGCACTTAAGAGTATATGGTTGGCTGATTCACAGACAACCCCGGAATAGTGGTTCCGAAGGCTGCACAGGGGCACTGCTCATTCATGGGCACCCTCTCACATAAAACCCAGCACCCTGCCTTCAGGATTGATAAGGCCTGCCATAGGGGTGACTGATAGGCTTATATGTGCAGTGATCAGGATAGATATAGTGAACCTATATCTAAGTAAGGGGTGCATGCAGCACCTTACACAGGCTGCAGTAGCAGACCTGTGGTGTCAGTTTGAATGGCCTCTCAGGGGTGGCATAATACATGCTGCAGCCCCTGGGAGGCCTCTGGGGTACCTATGCCCTGGGTACATAGTATACCATATACTAGGGACTTATAAGGGTACCCCAGAATCCAATCTGGAGTGTACCGAAAGCACATGCAATCAATTTAGAGAAGAAAGCAGCTAGACTGGGGTCCTGAATAGCAGGATTCCAGTCAGACTAAGTCGAAAACAGTGAAACATCAGCAAAAAGTGGGGGTAACTATAAGAAGCAGATCCTACTCTTCTACAACCACCACCACCATTACCATCACCACCAATACCACCACCACCAATACCACCACCAACAATACCACCACCACCAATACCACCACAACCAATACCACCACCACTACCACCACCGCCAGTACCAACACCACCAATTCCACCACCACCACCTATACCACCACCACCAATGCCACCACCACCAATACCACCACCACCACTGATACAACCACCACCAATACCACCACCACCAATCCTATACCACCACCAATACCACCGCCAATACCACTACCACCAATACCACCACCACCAATACCACCATTACCACCGATACCATTACCACCACCAACAATACCACCACCAATACCACCGCCAATGCCACCAATACCATCAATACCAATACTACCACCACCAATACCACCACCACCACCAATAATACCACCACCACCACCAATACCACCGCCAATACCACTACCACCAATACCACCACCACCAATACCACCATTACCACCGATACCACCACCACCACCACCACCAATACCACCACCACCACCAATAATACCACCACCAATACCACCACCACCACCACCAATACCACCACCACCAATACCATCAATACCACCACCACCAATATCACCACCATCAATGGCACCAGCACCAATACCACCATTACCACCAATACCATTACCACCACCACCAATACCGCCACCAATACCACCAATAACATCACCAATACCACCAATACCACTACCACCAATACCACCACCAATAATACCACCAATACCAATTCCACCACCACCACCAATATCATCAATACCAATACTACCACCACCAATACCACCACCAATAAAACCACCAATACCACCACCACCAATATCATTACCACCACCAATACCAATACCACCACCACCAATATCAGCAATACCACCACCACCAATACCACCACAACCAATACCACCACCAATACCACCACCACCAATGCCACCAATACCAAAACCACCACCATCAATACCACCACCAATACCACCACCAATACCAATACCACCACCAATACCACCACCAATACCACCACCACCAATACCACCACCACCAATACCACCACCACAATACCACTACTAATACCACCAACACCAATGCCACCAATACCAATAACAGAACCACCACTACCAATACCACCACCACCAATACCACCACCAATACCAGTACCACCAATGCCAGTACCACCAATGCCACCACCACCACCAATACCCCCACCGCCAATACCACCACCAATACCACCAATACCATCACCAATACCACCACCACCATTACCACCACCAATACCACCACCACCAATACCACCACCAAAACCAATGCCACCACCAATACCAATACCACCACCACCACCAATACCACCACCACCACCAATTCCACCACCACCAATACCACCACTACCAATACCACCACAACGAATACCACCAATACCACCATCACCAATACCACCACCACCAATACCACGGCCACCACCAGTACCACCACCACCAAGACTACCAGTACCACCAAATCTACCACCACCAATACCACATCCACCAGCACCAATTCCACCACCACCAATACCACTACCACCACCACCATTACCATCACCACCAATACCACCACCACCAATACCACCACCAAAAATACCACCACCAATACCACCACAACCAATACCACCACTACCACCACCACCAGTACCAACACCAACAATTCCACCACCTCAACCTATACCACCACCACCAATGCCACCATCACCAATACCACCACCACCACCAATATGACGACCACCAATACCACCACCACCAATCCTATACCAGCTCCACCACCAATACCAATTCCACCACCAATACCACCACCACCAATACTACCACCACCACCACCAATACCACCACCACAATTACCACCACCACCAATACCATTACCACCACCACCAATACCACCACCAATACAACCACCACCAATACCATCAATACCAATACTACCACCACCAATACCACCACCATGAATACCACCACTACCAATACCACCACAACGAATACCACCAATACCACCATGACCAATACCAAAACCACCATCACCAATACCACCACCACCAATACCACCACCAATACCACCACCACCACCAAGACCACTAGTACCACCAAATCTACCACCACCAATACCACAACTACCACCACCAATTCCACCACCACCAATACCACCACCACCATTACCATGACCACCAATACCACCACCACCAATACCACCACCACCAATACCACCACCAATACCACCACCACCAATACCACCACCAACAATACCACCACTACCACCACCACCAGTACCAACACCTATACCACCACCACCACCAATACCACCACCACCACTGATACAACCACCACCAACACCACCACCACCAATCCTATACCACCACGAATACCAATACCACCGTCAATACCACCACCACCAATACCACCACCACCAATACCACCACAATATATTAAGAAAGTGGTATAAGAACCACGACTTGACTAGACACAGTGCCTAGAGCACGTAGAATCGCTGGGACCCCAAGGAACCACCCAAGGTAGTGACACAGGAGACCCACGGGGGACGTGTGCAGTGTGAGAACACAGCCGCGAGCGAGGATTCTATGAGGAAAGTCGCGGTTGGAATTTTAAAGCAAAAGGACACTTAGGAGAGGACTTTGAGCAAACCCCTCTAGACTTAAGGGGTTCTAGGGCCAACACCCACAGGAGCACCGGAGTACTCGAGTTACCACAATGAATACCACCAATACCACCACCACCAATACCACCACCAATAGCATCACCAATACCACTACCGCCAATACCACCACCAATACCACCACCAATACCACCACCACCAATTCTATACCACCACCACCAATACCAATTCCACCGCCAATACCACCACCACCAATACCACCACCACCAATACCATCAATACCAATACTACCACCACCAATGCCACCACCAATAAAACCACCACCACCAATACCACCAATACTACCAACAATACCACCAATACCAATACTACCACCACCAATACCACTACCACCAATACCACCATTACCACCAATACCATTACCACCACCACCAATACCAATACCACCACCACATAACCACCACCAATACCAGCACCACCAAAACCACCAATACCAATACCACCACCATTACCACCACCACCAATACCACCGCCACCATACCACCAATACCACCAAAACCAACACCATCACCAACACCACCAACAATACCACTAATACCAATACCTCCACGAATACCATCACCAATACCACCACTAATACCACCACCACTAATACCACCACCACCAATACCAATACCAGAACCACCACTACCAATACCACCACCACAATACCACCACTAATACCACCACCACCAATGCCACCACCACCAATACCACCACCACCAATACCAATACCAGAACCACCACTACCAATACCACCACCAATACCACCACCAATACCAATACCACCAATACTACCCCCACCACCAATACCACCACCACCACCAATACCACCACCAAAACCAATGCCACCACCAATACCACCACCACCACCACCAATACCACCACCACCAATAACACCACCACCAATTCAATACCACCACCGCCAATACCAGCACCACCACCACCAATACCACCACCACGAATACCACCACTACCACCACAACGAATACCACCACCGCCAATACCAGCACCACCACCACCAATACCTCCACCATGAATACCACCACTACCACCACAACGAATACCACCAATACCACCACCACCAATACCACCAGGACCAATACCACCATTACCAATACGACCACCACCAATACCACGGCCACCACAAATACCACGAACACCAGTACCACCAAATCTACCACCACCAATACCACAACCACCACCACCAATTCCACAACCACCAATACCACCACCACTACCATTACCATCACCACCAATACCACTGATGGAGCAAGGACTCGAATATGAGACTTGTTCAGAAAACAATCCTCTCGATTTAACTCACTAGCGAATTACTAACAACGTGTTTTGTGATTAATAATACGCATTTCAGTTACATACGGGAGAAATTGAAGCTTGCCTATGTGTTTACTAACTGCAATAACATGGACGTAGGACTAAAATGCATTCTAACACGGGATCTTTACTGCGCATGCGTCTACTGCATCTACGTAGTGTGACGTGTTGACGCTTGGAGGGAAATTCTGGCGCTTGCGCAAAGAACTAAAAATGGCTGCTTAAAAGCTCACATGCATGGCACCTGCTTGCTGAAATTAGAAAAATAAGTTTTATACTAATGCAAATGCAGAAAGAGAAATAATAAATGGTATGGGCTAGAGTAGAGGTTGGTGGTATACAGTGAAATCATTTATTTTCGAGAATAACATTCTCTCTTTTGACTTTATTATTAGTACGTATTTGGGACTGTCAAAGTTGTCCGAGTCGAGCAGACTGACGTTGTGCGACGCATGCGCCCTGGTGTGAAAGTTCGGACAGATGACTAAGGACTTGTCACGCGTCCAAGGTCGGCGGAGATGTGCCCTGGGAACATGTGTGAAGAGTTCATATGAAGGAACTGTATTCAGAAAGTTGATACATTTGTAATAATAAAGTTTAAAGATGTATGGGAAAGGAAGGGCGGATTAAAAGTTTGAGGGGAGGAGTTTGAGAAACAATGGTTTAAAGAAATAAATGAAGTATAAGCATGGTGTGATGATCATCCCCCCTCGCCTGTCCAATCAGAAGTTAGAATTTTGCAAAATCAAAACATTAATGGGTGGTACATGATTATGGAAGGGTATAATTGAGGTAGTCTAGTTAGCGGAAAGAGAGCATTCTTGGGAGTTCTTTGAGAATCATTGATTACGGATTCGGGGTGTGCTGAGGCGATGAAATGCTGATGAAGAAATCGAATGCAGAACCATCTACTTAATTTGGGTGGGTTAGAAAGAAGATCGCGGAAGAACCACGAGGAGGAAGAGAGTGTCAGAGAGGGGTGCGACGTAGTCGTCGGTATCTAGAGAGGTGAAGTATCCTGTCCTGATTCCTGTCCTGAAGCCTTTGTCTCCTGATCTGTCCTGGGGACCCTTACCAGCCCTTTGGCCAGGGGGTTGGTCTTCACACCATACTTTGGTAATTATGAATTCATTGTCTTAATAAATGCTCTTCTCTCTCTATCCTCTCCTTTCTGAGCATAGTTGTTGTGTGAAATCTGAATTACTGTTATTTCTAAGGAATTTTGATTGAATTTGGCACTCTTGTGAATGAGGGTGTTTGTACTGAAACGCTTTGAGATGGTTCCCAAACAATTAATTTAGATAAAGATTTTAAAAATTACCGAGTCTGTGATTATTTTTATCAAGAAATGTTTAATCAAATTATGTTAATTATCACCATCAACTAGTTCCACCTAAATGGTCCATTGACCAGAGGAAAGAACTCTTTGATCAGTGAAAGGTTTAGTTAGAGAAGAAATAACTAAATCATGAGGTATGAAAATTATAAAACTATAAGGTTTCCAGCGGTCTACTTGGTGATATAGTGTGAGAGAGTTATATGGGCCCAGGTGAGTATATGGTAGTAGAGTATCTGTTACTAATACGCCGCTGGATCAGTTTTCTGGTAGCAGAGCTATGGTTTTTAGTGATTAGTTTGGTAATAAGTATAGATTATTGATTTTTGATTTATGTTTTAACAAAAGAGTTTGCGTCCTGTTTTTATGTCGTCTGGAAAATTCCCGGGGAATGAATAGCGGGTGGCGATAGAAACCACGCTGCAGTGAGGTTACTCGTCTGTTGGAATAACACTGAGGAGCTAGGGAAAGCTAGCAGTGTTAAAGTAGGGACTATTTTTCTGTGTTGAAGTGAGAGCGATTGATAGCAAAGAGTTCGCTACTGAAACTTTAGGCGTTATATCACCTAGTAAGGGTAACCCTAAAGGAGTAGTAGGTTCTTCTAACCTAGATTGACAGCAAAAGGAGTTCGCTGGTGAAACATCGGTCTCAAAATTCCCTAACGGGTGACACCGGAGGAGTAGCAGGTTCTCTGGAGCTTAGGTGAAGAGTAAGCGGGAGGTTTTACTCGCAGTAAAAAGAAATAAACTATCCTTTGATTTAGTGGAACAGACAGAGTAGCGAATGTTTTTACGTCGTTATTAACAAAGAAATTTAAGGAGAATATCGAGAAGTAAAGTTTCGTATTACCTTGCAAAGGGAGGGTCAGTTGCCGGAGTGGTGCTGACGTCACTGTGAGCCGCGCTGGGATTGGTAGATACAGCGGGCGTGTGACTGGAGGAGCTTTGTAAAGGAGGGGTGAGAAATAGCAGGAGTTGGACTGACGTCACAGAGAGCAGCGCTGGGATTGGTAGACACAGCGGGCGAGTGACAAGAGCCGTATTGTAAAGGAGGGGTCAGTAGTGAGGAGCAGAACTGACGTCAGGAAAAGGCCGCGCTGGCAATGGTCAGAGTACGAGTGTGAGCCTGATTTGATTGGATAGTCAGTTAGAAGCCTCGCTAGAATTGGTGAAGAGAAGATTGTATGCGGGAGTTTGATTTGACAGTAAGTGCAAGACGTACAGGAAGGAAATTTCAAGGGTTTGCAGAATACAGTTTCCTACACCGATCCTCAAGAATGTATGGAGAGAAAAGAAAGATGTCATTTTTTAAGAAAATAAAGAATTTCTTTGTAAAAGATAAGCCAGTGTTGACTAGAGAGGGAATTCCTATTCCACCACCGAAGACACCAGCATCTTTCATGATGATGGAGAGAGGATATCATACTTGCGTGTGGTTGGAAAACTGGACAGAGTACACGAAGGATGATGGTGTGTTAGCGTTTCCTAAAGATGGTACGTTTAATGGGAGGATTCTTCAGAATGTGACATTGAAAATGAATTAGTTAGAACCTAGACCTAGGTTAACTCAATATGAGGCTTTGGAAGAATGGGAGACTGAGTCATATGAACGAGAGAAATGCAGAGGTGGAAGATATAGAGGATTTTTCCCGAGACACTTGCATGAGTCACGAGAAGGGCAGATGAAACAGTGGAGGAGAGCTATGGTATCAGAAGGGTTATATCCAGTGTTGATGGTTGAGGAACAATCTGGAGGAAAGTGTAAGGAGAAAACAAAACATTTGAACACAGCGGGATATGGTGAATCAGATGATGAGTTACTGGAGGATATTTTAGTGAAAAATCCACCACCGTATCAAGAAGCAGCTAGTAAGGTTGTCCCAAGTGCGCCAGTAATGGGAATACCATTAACTCCACAGATTTTACATGAGACATCATACAACAGAGTATTGCAAGATAGTGAAAGAGAAGCTTTGAATAAAACTAGGGAAGAACTGGTTCAAAAGATAAGTCAATTGAATTTAAATACTGAAGTTTTAACAGTACCAGTAACCATTGGTCCAGTAATCCCATTATATGGGGATAATAAGATTTCCCAGAAACCACAACTTGTGACAGTTCCATTAAATAGTCCTAGAAAAGAGATAGTAATCACAGATGATCAGGTAAGCGAAAGTGAGTCAGTTATTTCATTAATGGATCTCCCTATTGTGGAACCTCACACGGAAACTCCAAAGAGAGTTACGCCTATGAATTTGAGAGAAAGAAGACCTTTAGTTCCGGCTGGAACTACAGGCACATCAGTAGTCACCTCTGAAGAAATAGAAAGGTGGGCTCAGGAAAGAGATAATCAGAACCCAAAACCAAAGCTTTTAGATATCAGCAGATTAAAAGTAGAATTGGAAGAGATGATGACCGGATGTGTAGGTACAGAAAGATTAAACGTTTACAATGATGAGGAATTATTGTTTTTATGTAAGAGTATAACTAGGAGAGCAAGAATATTTCATGAGAGACTAACTGAAATTGCTTCGGAGAGTGGAATAGACATAGGGAAATCAAAATTGTTACAGAAACCCTATCGAGTGGATTTTACTGATAAAGATTTAGAAAGTGTAAATGCTTCCTGGTAAAAGGCTGCAGATAAAAGAATTAATGAACATTTTGCGAAAGTGGGGAGACATTGATAAATGGAGAATTAGATGGATAAGAAAGAAAGAAGAGGTGCATGCGAGAGAAGCAGCAGCTGCATTTCCAGTAAGAGAATCAGGAAAAGTGGAAAAATTGTGTCCAATGAGAGAGGTTCCAGGAGGTGGATATGTTCATGTTCTATGGAGTAGACAAGATATTTTATCATTTACAAATGATTTCCCAAAATTGAGAGAAAAACCAGTTGAGTGGTACAAACAGGTAGAGAGGTTCGTGAAGGTTTCAAAGGTGTTATTGAAAGACTTGGATGGTCTATTTGATATAGTGGTACCTGCTGATTTATGGACAGAATGTAAGATTACAATTGATTGGCCTAATGAGGAGTATCCTAGAGATGCAAAAACAGGAGCGCCTTCGGAAGAGGTGATGAAAAGTATCACCAAGTGATTACGTATCTGAAAGGGAAAATCCCTCCTAAAGAAACAGATTGGGTAAAAATAGATAGAACAACTCAGGAACCAAATGAGTCTGTACATGCGTACTATGAACGGTTATTACAGGTGTTTAAGCAGTATAGTGGTTTCGAGAATGTTGGTGACAAAGATATGGGACATTTTGTGTATCGGTTTGTATATGGCTTGAAACCAGAAATTAGTCAGATGATACAGCAGCACATGTTGTGTTGGCAAAGCAAGACAGTGGATGAAATTCTAAAGTACGCGAAATATTGCGGAGATGACATTGAGGCCAGGCGTAGGAAGCTAAAGGAGAAAATGATGTGGGCACAAGTAAAATTGGCAGAGCAGCAGGAAGAGAAAGCAAATGACCAAAGTAATAATCAAGTGAAAGAACAGAGTCCGAATAATCAAGGAGCGAATGGTAATAAATTTAAGGGACGAATGGACAGAGAAGAAGCGAAAAAGAAGTTTCCTTGTCATGCGTGCGGAAAGCTTGGACATTGGAAGAACGAGTGTAAGAGTATTCAGAATAATAAGAATAATAATGGGCCAAATCAAATTTAATTGCACAGATGCAGAATGAAGTACTTATGAATCAGCAGCAACGGGTAGTTACTCCACAATATCAGGTGCTACCAGCTCCTATGCCAAATTTTGTGAACCATCAAAGTTTCAGTGCGAACACCGGATTTCAAGGAGAAAGTGGTAAGAATAACAGAACAATTGCACAATATTTTTTACAGAATGATGAAGAACATTCAGATACCGCACAATGACAGTGCCTGAGGGGGGAGGAAGAGGAGTGCGTGCTTGGCGCATCCTTGCCGGTAGATCAGTCAGGTCCATTCGTTGATGGGAGAGTAGAAGGTAAAGACATTACTTTCCTATTGGATACTGGTGCTACCAGGTCTACTGTGAGAACAGCAGACATCCCAAACCTACCCCTCTCGGGAGAGACAATCCAAGTAGTAGGCGTATCCAACCAACAGATTAGAACCCCTATCACAAAACCAATGGAGGTGCACATTGGAAATTTCAAAGAAATGCATCGATTTGTAGTATGCGATTCCAGTCCCGTAAATCTGTTGGGGAGAGATCTTTTGTGCAAGATGAATTGCACGATCTATTGTACACCGGATGGTGTTGCTTTCCAAACCCCCGATGAGGATGTTGTCTATAAAATGATGCTGATCAAACAGGGAACAGAAGTAGATGAAATGTTTTCATTAATAACTGAGAATGAATTGCCGGAAGAATTAAGAATGACAGTTAATCCAGAGGTGTGGGATTTTACAGGAAAAGACATTGGGCTAATGAAGAATATAGACCCAGTTAAAGTGACAGTGAAGGAAGGTGCAGTATATCCAAATACCCGACAGTACAAAATGAGTCCAGAAGTAAAGGCAGGAATCATTCCAGAAATTGAACGAATGGTTAAACAAGGTATTCTAAAAGAAGTGATGGGTAGTCCCTGTAATTCGCCAATAATGGGACTGAAAAAGCCTAGCAGAAAATACAAAATAGTGCAAGACCTACGGAAAATAAATAAAATTGTAATTCCCTGTTGTCCAATTGTGCTAAATCCAGCAGTGATCCTTTATCAGATACCGTGGAATGCAGGATGGTTTACAGTAATTGATTTATGCCAAGCGTTCTTTTCTATTCCTTTGTACCCAGACAGCCAGTATCTTTTTAAGTTTAAGTTTGAAGATCGTATTTATGCATGGTGTCGTGTTCCTCAAGGGTACACAGAGCGTCCTTCAATTTTCAATCAGATTTTGAAAAAGTGGTTGGAATCGTTGATCATGCCTGGAAATTCTGTTCTGGTTCAGTACATTGATGACCTATTGGTGGCATCAAAAACACGAGAAGATTGTGTCACAGATACAATTGCATTACTGAACCATTTGGCTGAAGGAGGACACAAAGGGCCATATGTATCAAAATGTTCATTTGCGATTCTCAAATAGCGATTTTTTGCGAATCGCTATTTGAGAATCGCAAACGCTATGTATGTAGGATTTGCAAATAATTTTGCGAATCCTACATATTCCTTAATTGCGAATTGCAAATTGCGATTCGCAATTAAGGAATACCTCCCCATTCATTCCTATGGGCTAGAGGCCCATAGGAATGAATGGGAAGACATTCTCACTTTGCGATTAGCAATTAGAGAATCGCAAATTGAGAATGCAATTTCAAGGTTGCAAGGGTGTCAAAAGGACACCCTGTTGCACCCCTGAAATAAGCATGGGTGCACATGTGGCGCACAGACAATCCCAAAGGGCATGTATGTGCGCCACATTGCACTTTGAAAAATGCAAAAAAGTGCATTTTTCAAAGAAATCGTAAATTACCACCAACTTGAAGTTGGTGGTAATTTCCGATTCCTTAAGGCCAAATTGCACTTTTTTGTGCTTCTTACATTGCATTTAAGGAATCGCAATTTGGGATTCCTTAAATGCAATCGCAGAATAGGGAATCGCAAATTTTGCGATTCCTTATTTTGCAAGGCAGTTTTTCATTAATACATACCACTAAGCCCAATTGCGATCGCAAACGCCGAAATTCTGCGAATTTCGGCATTTGCGATCGCAATTTGGAATGATACATATGGCCCAAAGAGTCTCCAGAAAAATTACAATTCTGTCGACAAGAAGTAAGATATTTAGGGCATAAAATAGAAAGAGGAGTTAGAAAAGTGACACCGGAAAGAATAAAAATAATCAAAGAAATGCAATTGCCACAGACTCAGAGAGAAATGAGAATGTTTCTGGGAGTGGTTGGATATTGTAGGCAATGGATTAATGGTTTTCTATGTTAGCAAAGCAATCAATACAGATGATCCGGAAGCGAGCAAAAGATCCAATTGATTGGAATGATGACTGCCTAGAGGCATTTGTGAAATTAAGAAATTGTTTGTGTGAGGCTCCTGCTTTGGGCATACCTGATTATTCAAAAGATTTTGCTTTGTTCTGTTGTGAAAGAGAAAATTGTGCACTTTCAGTTTTAACACAGAGACATGGATTGAGTCGACGTCCAGTGGCATATTTTTCAGCTACATTGGACCCAGTAGCTTCAGCATTGCCTGGCTGCTTAAAAGCAGTAGCTGCTACTTGTATGAGTCTGGAGCAAAGTGAGTCAATAGTGATGGGACATCCAGTGAAAGTCTTTGTTCCCCACTTAGTCGAAATTCTTTTGACAAGAACAAGAACACAGCACCTCACCCCTTGTCGTTTGACAAAGTACGAAAGAGTGATTTTGGGAGCTGAGAATGTGACTGTAATAAGGTGTACGATTCTGAACCCAGCCACTCTATTGCCAGACCCCTGTGATGAAGAAGTGAAAGATGAAAGTGATCATGATTGCTTGGACGTGACTGAGTTATGCACGAAGCCCCGCCCAGATATAAGAGAGACACCTTTGAAAGAGGCTGATCATGAGTTATTTGTAGACGGCTCCTGCCTTAGGACACAAGAAGGGGATCTAAGTGCTGCATATGCTGTTTGTAAAATTTCGGGGGTAATTGAAGCATCCTGGTTACCTGGGGTCAAGTCTGCACAAGTAGCTGAACTGATTGCCTTAACCATGGCATGTAAAAAGGGGAAAAATTGGAGAGTAACCATATTTACGGATAGCCAATATGGTTTCGGGATTGTGCATGACTTTGGCCAGCTTTGGATGCAAAGGGGATTTCTGACTTCCTCAGGATCTCCTATCAGAAACAGCAAAAATGTAAAGGATTTATTGGAAGCAATACAATTGCCAAAAGAGATAGCAGTTGTAAAATGCGCTGCACATTAGTCAGGAAATGATTATGTGACTGCTGGCAATAATTATGCTGACCAAGTGGCGAAATACTGTGCTAAAAATGCAGTAGCCATAAACAGAAAAATTGAAACGGGTGAAACCAGATGCCAACTTATGTACTTCTCAGTACCAGAAACATGGGATGAGATTAGACAATTGCAGGAAGAAGTTGAGGAAAAGGAAAAGGAAATCTGGATAAAGGCAGCCTGTACCAAAAGACCACATGATGAGGTATGGGTGTATCTAGATGGAAGACCAGTCATGCCAGATTGTTTGCTTTAAAAAATGGCGAGAGTATACCATGGAGCAACACACATAGGGAGAGATTCAATGATCAGGCTATTCAGACAGAGTTGGTATAATCCAAAGTTCAGGGTAGTCGCAGAGAGCCTTTGCCAAAGATGCTTAACCTGTCAACAGCAGAACCCAGGTAGAAAGACAGTGGTAAGCTGGGGGAAAATCGGAAAAGCAGAAGGACCCTTCACCAGATTGCAGTTAGATTTCATTGAATTACCTCCATGCAATGGATTGAAATATGTACTTGTCATAGTATGCCTTTTCTCAAGATGGGTGGAGGCCTACCCTACTAGAAGAAATGACAGTCTTAAAGTTGCAAAATTGTTGTTGAGGGAGTTAGTGCCACAATTTGGTTTTCTGGTCACTTTGGAATCAGATAGAGGCCCTCATTTTAATAATGAAATAATTCGATTAATCTGTGCTGCGTTTAAAATTGAACAAAAACTGCATTGTGCTTATCTTCCAGAGGCTTCTGGAGTTGACGAGCAAATGAATGGCACAATCAAGTCAAGATTGGGAAAAGTGTGTGCATCCACATAGCTGAAATGGCCAGATGCATTACCTCTTGTATTGATGGGTCTCAGAAGTATTCCAGACAGAAAAACAGGAATGAGTCCACATGAGGTTCTCATGGGAAGAGCCATGAGACAGGCATTTATTCCTGGAAATAAACTAATGAGTATAAGTGATGATCTGGTATTGGACTATTGCAAAGGATTGGCTGAAATGATGCGTTCTATCTCTCACCAGGTTGGATAAGATGCAGTTGAAAGACAGCCAGACCAAGCGCATGATTTGAATCCTGGAGATTGGGTGCTGGTAAAGAAACATGCAAGAAAATCGTGCCTAGCACCAAGGTGGGATAAACCACTGCAAGTCATACTAGTCACTACCACAGCAGTGAAGTGTGCAGGTTTGCCCAATTGGATTCATGCCAGCCATACCAGAAGAGTTCCGAACCCATCAGATCAACAAGAGCCACCACTGACTGAGCAGGCTGAAGCGTCAGAAGTTGTAAACTGTGAAATTGAAGAATCTAGAGTGATAGATTCTGAAAGACAACCATATGACGAACAGCCCGAGATAAGTCAGGAAGAATGGATCCCAGTGATTGAAATAATTGATGATGTTGTTGAAACTAGAAGAAGAACAGAGCTGAAAAGATAGGAAAGTAGTCAGGAAGAGACAGGGGAAGAAGAACACACTCAGGTGAAAACAGAAAGTGACACAAACAAACCTGAGGAGGGAAAAATAGAAGAAGACGTTCAGGCAGAAGAGGAAAAGTTTGAATTGAGACCTGAACAGGACCAGATAGAGTTAGAAGAACAAGTTCAGGCAGAAGAAGAAAGGTTTGAACTAAGTCCTGAACAAAGTCAGATAGAATTAGAAGATCAAGCTCAGGAAGAAGTAGAACAAAATACAGTAGAACCTGAGCAGGAGGAAGCAAGAGAAGGTACAAGCACAGAAAACAGAGAAACAGAACAGATTGTGCCTAAGATAAATGAAATAAAAAGAACTTTACAAGGAGATAAAGAAGGTGAAAACGCAGTACAAATCAAAAGAGTTAGAAAGGGAGACAATTGGCCAACTGGAGTAAAGAAACTAAAATATCATTTGAGAAAATCTGAAAAGAAACCAGAGCAAGTGAACGAAATCACAAGTCAAACAAAACATAAACAAACCTTAGCAAAAATAACTAGAAGAAGTCCAAGGTTGAGAAATTTAAACAGGAGATACAAGGCTCCAGAGTGGACCTACGTCATTCTCGAAGAATTTGAGTCCGTGGATCTGTCTGATGAGACAGAAGAGGTTCATATTGCACAAATTGATGAAAGCAAATTGAAACCTCCTTAAGAACAAAAAAAAAAAAGAAAACAAAAAAAAGAAGGCTAAGACTGTAAAAAGAAAAAGATAAGAGAAAAGGAATTTTCTCAGGAACAAAATGGCAGATGTTGAAGTTATCGGAAAACCAAAATGTGGATTAAAAAGAAAGTGTTTTAGATTTTGTTTTTGTAGTATTTTATTAAGAGCATTAGGATGGTTATTCCTAACAGTAGGAGTACCTTTTATAATGAAGACAAGTGACAAAAATAACACAGATACTAATGTTAAGGTGGATAGAATAAGAGAAACTAAAATAGAAATAGGGGTAGAAGATGAAACAAACTATCATAACGAATCAGACTATAATACGTCCTCTAATGTGTTTATTAAGTTGTTGTTTCAATATGTTAGTACTATGGAGATTAATAACTGCTACGTGTGTATGAAGTTACCCTCATCAGTATCAGAAGGAAAGACCTGTCACCACATACCCTTAACCTATGGGGCCCGATTCACAGAACTAACTTACGTCAAAAACGTAAAGTTAGTACTTTTTGGTATTCACAGAATACACTTACTCATTTTGGTATTCACAGAATGCACTTACTCATTTTGGTATTCACAGAATGCACTTACTCATACTAACTTTATGTCCGCACTCGGGCCGGAGATTCCGGCCCTTTGGTGGAGATTCCGGCCCGATGGTGGAGATTCCGGCCGGTTGTGGAGATTCCGGACATTTGAAAGAAATGTCCTGGAAAGCCTGTGTGGCTCCTGGCATGAGATGCTGGCTCTGTGACTTGCTGAAATGGGCCAAGGCTGAAATGGACATCATCACACTGAACCAATTGCAGGGTGGTATGGACCTGATTGGGGCTATCTGGGACATATATGTAACAAAACTTGAAGGTAAAAATGATAACAAGACACCTTGCCAGGTACAGCTATAAAGAGTACAAATTACATTGACACGCCTGATGCCACACACGTGGTACAGTACAATAGATATGACCACACACACAGTGCACCTAACTGATCGGCGACCCTAGCATTGCAAGACCTAACCATTTACCTAAGCACCTGCTCTATCTAGATGTCAGTTGCCACCACTAGTACCCTTAAACTACCTTGCACTTTAACAATACTGACTTTGATGAGATATGTTTGCATCGCTGAAATGTTCATTATGTACTAATATATGTGCTAATATATATGTAAGGATAATCTTCTCCATGCTAAAGAAGCAACGCTGTTATTGTTGTAAAACCACACCAATGATATGTTTATACAGGAACAGACCTACACTGATGTTATTTCCTGTATAAAACCATTATTTATATATTTTTTAAAAGGATATGTTCTAACTTACATTTTCACCTAACTATAAGGTCTCTTTAACATTTGGTTTTTTCATTGAAAAAATATATTCTCCATGAAACATTCCCAAAAAGTGCTACTTTTTGACTAGTTTGCGCATGGAAAATTTCGGGGTGATCCGTCAAGCAGGAGCCAAGAAAAAAGGGGATCCCAAAACGTATTTTCCCTATTCATTTTCCCATAGGAACTTTAGGTACAGCTTATGCCATGGACTGATACAGGCCCAGAAGTCACATTCTTCTGCAACATTCCTAAAATGGGGCTGCCCACCGAGATACAGAGTGGGCTGATTAGCGTAGTGGGTTTAGATATCAAACCCTGGCAGGAGATACAGGCTCACATCCTTCACTATCACAAACAGAAGCAAGAAAAGGATAGAGAAAAACAGGAGCAGGCCCAAAGAGGCACCGCAAAACTGGTTCAATACAAACTGAAAAAGACAGCCCTCAAGGGGGGCAGTGATGAGCGCAACCGTGCAGATGGTACCAGTCTCAATGGGGGCTCCACCGCAAAACCACAGAAGGTTCCAAACAAGCTATGGCAGAAGAGGCCAGACAGGTCCGCAGCAACCAGACCCTAGGGAGTGCTAATATTGCCTCATGCCAGAGCCTCTGGCGGAGAGGTGGCATAAGGCATACCACAAGCAGCAAAAGCAGCAGAGCCCAATGAACCAGGGCCAGCCACCACAAAACCCCACAAACATTTTGCCTCCGCATCAAGCACAGGAGAATCAGAATACACCCTACGTCCAGTTGCAGGAAGCCCACCAGTCGCCACACAGCCACTACAGGGATCTAGCCATAGGGTGTGCACATGGCAGGAGCAGCCACAGACAGGGAATCCGACACAATAGGGGCTGGGCCACAACACCCGCAGGTAGGGGGGACAGTGTGAGGAGGTAGCGCTTTCACGCAATCAATGAAGGAAAAATTAAAACCCCCAGACCCAAACAACTTAAAACCCAGTGATTAATCCGACACCCACTCACCATCCTCCCCTAATCAACTGCCAGATCAAAAGGGACTAAAAGACAACAGTGATAGTTCCATTTTTTTTTTACTTGTGTCCAGAAAATCCAGAGCGGCTGAGAGGTGTGTTGATTGGGGGCCCGCACCAAGTTTGTCATCGAAGGGTGGTCTCAAGGGGCCCCACTCTGCTGCTGGTCCCCCAGGGCGGTGTTGGCTGGCCACGCCCCAGAGGCAGGGCAGTCTGTTGAGGGGGCATGATCAAGAACTGTTTAAAAAGAGCCACCCAATTCCTTTGACCAAAGTCAAATGGGGCGCGTTGCGAAGAGCAAGCCAAAACGGTCTCCCACCAGATTTTGTTGCAACGGCTGGAGGAGGCGGGGATTTTCGGGTTCTGCCATTGACTGGTTCGCCTCCTTCCTCTCCGAGATGACCTTTCAGGTGTCGGCCCCCCCTTTTTGCTCTCGGATTCATACTATTCAACAAGGGGTGCCACAGGACTCAGCATTGAGCCCTACGCTGTTCAACCTTTATGTTCAACCTCTAGCAGCAGTGGCTAGGAGCAGAGGCCTGACATTGGTATCGTATGCCGACGATACACAGTTGGTAGTGGCACTCTCTGGCAACTCAGCGCAGGATGCCTCCACGTTCCGGAGCGATCTCATGGCCATTACCGAGTGGATGTCTGCCAACTGTCTGCAGCTTAACGCAAGTAAGACTGAAGTCCTGTTGGTTGGGCGGGATGATGAGCTGTGGAGTGAGCATTGGTGGCCTACAACCTTGGGCCGTGCTCCCACCCCCAAACAGATGGTAAAGAATCTGGGTGTTTGGGTGGACTCTGCTCTCAGCTTTCAGTCCCAAACTAAGAAAGTGGCGGGGACCTGTATTGGTATTTTGCGGGGGCTTAAACCTTTGTTAGGTTACTTCGATCCATCCACGCGACAGGTTATCATCCAGGTTGCCATTCTGTCGAGACTTGATTAGGCCAGCTCGCTCTATTTGGGGACCAACAAGTCAGAGATCTTAAGATTACAGAGGGTTCAGAATGCGGCGGCCAGAACTCTTCTTGGCCTCCCGAGAACTTGCTCTACCTCTGCTGCCATTCGCCGACTACATTGGTTGCCAGTGGCCAGACGTGTGGAATTTAAGTCCCTTTGTATTGCTTTTAAGATCCTGAACTCTTCTTCCCCTGGCATTCTGGCCACCCTGCTCTCGCCCTATATTCCCTCCTGCCAACTTCGTTCTATGGGCCAACAGTTGGCGGTTGTTCCTAGGGTAAGGAGAGCACGGGCTGGGGGGCACGCCTTCCGCACATTGGCAGTCAAACTTTGGAACTCTCTCCCACTGTCCATTCGTAGCCTAAATAATTACTTGGCATTCCGTAAGGCAACTAAGACTCATCTTTTCCCTTCACTGTAGGTCCCTTTGCCTTTTTTGGTGGTCTTCTCCATTTGACTGTTATTAGCGCCGGGACGCCCCTTTTCTGGGGCAGCTGTGCGCTCTATAAACTATATAACATAACATAACATAACAAAACGTCCCCATTCTCGGGCACCATGTCCGGAGCCAATGTTTCCATCGTGGCATGTAGTCCCAAGAGTGCCCCTAAATGCCAGAATCCTCCGCACCAATGGAGACCCCCTTTTCATTTCTAAAATGAAGCTATCCTCGGTGGCGGGAACAAGGATTCCCGTAACCCTGGAATGGTAAAACCCTAAAAGACTCAAAAGTCACAATGAGGAGCCAATAAATGGCAAGACCTCAGTATGATGTCGAGCCCAAGCATTCAGTTTGGGGGGAAGGGCTTCACCAGGGTGACCAGGTGACCCACATTTAGGGAGGCAGTCCCGATTTTTTCATCGTCACCTGGCAGACCTTTACAATTTTTTTGTCAAAAGTCCTGGGGTTTACATTTTTGGCGTTACGAGGCAAATACTAGTGTAGCCTGCCTTCTTCTATGTTTTGTGAACTGTCCCGTTTTGGATTTCAGAAGTCCTGTCACCATGCCACACCCTTCCAAACAAGAGGTTCAACAGTTCATTAGGAAACATATCTTCGAGGAGATCCCAGCCACAAGCTAGCGACAGTGGGTCCACCAGTACGCTTAGAGTTATCGGGGTGTGGTCCGAGGGAGAGGGGAGTGCCAGTGAGGGGGATTCCAAATCTCCACTCCGGCTCCAGACGAACATAGGACACCCGGTGCAGTCACCTCCATACCAACCATAGTGACTAACGGTGTTCCAACCTTGCAGGCACCATCCCGGGAAAGCGGGTGGCCCGATCTCAGACATCATGAGGCAGCATAGATGGGAAAAAATGGGTCCTCGGAGCAGCCTGCGACCCTCTCCCCCGCAGGACAAGTAAAGCAATAGATTATGCAAGACTCAGAGAAACACCCAAAACTACAGAAACAAATGTCCAAATCTAGCCCAAAAGAAGGTTCCAAATACAACGGTGGGGTCTAGACCAGCCAAATCTAGATACCTGGATGACACGAGGGAGGGCAACGCCACGTTATACATCACGTGAGAGGTGCACACGTGCCAAAACGTGCTCACTACACAAGGCAGACATTAGCAACTCCCATGGCAATATGCCCCCTCTTCCCACGTGTTCCACTAACCTAAAGCTGTATTCACCTCAACAGGGCATAGCAAACGCAACTAAGAGTAGAATCAAAAGATGTAGTCCCCAGACAAGAATATAACAACTGGAAGTGGATGCACAGCAACCAGACTCTTAGCCATTGGGCGAAGGGCCTATGACAGAAATTAGCACCACCGTAGGATTCCAACTAAAAGCCACAATTCCATCACTCTTCGTGTTCATGAGATCATCCCACATTCATATTAAGCACCAATTTAAGCATCCAGTTAGGATTGGAGGGGGGCTCAACGACTTATAAAAAGATTTGATCCATCTAAATAACTAATAAACACCCTTACTCCCTGAACTTACTAAAATATACCCAACAGTGGTTCACCTTCTGTGCCCCACTAGATCGTGACTGGTGGAGTGTGGAAAATCACAGGGACTCTGAAAACTGTTAACTACAGAGCTGGTGTAACATTCCTGAGTTTACAATCAACGACGTTATTTCAAAAGCATGTAATGAAGAAGTGCACCAATGTGACGTGTCGAAAACTTTCACTAAGCAAGAAACAGAAAAAGGACAATTTTCACACTTATGCCAATGAAAGGAGGAAAAACCCACAGCCTGCTTAACACCGAGTGGGTGCACCGTTCCTTCGTGTAATTGATCCCTTCCACGGAGATGAAATCCATGAACTAAACTTTGTGAACATTTTCAAATTGGGTAGAAGAAAAACAGCCACCGGAAGAGCACAGACAGCTCCGAAAGGAATCCCATCTCAAATGACCATACGACGACAAATGTTATGTATATTTCTGTACATATGTACCCTACAGGAAGCTGATTCTTTATGTGATATGTCAATAATCTGATATACCGTGTAAAGAGTACAGGGGCTCCCTTACTAGTGGACAGTGCTTGCCATCCAATCCCAAAGTGCTCTATTAGGGGGTAGTTCGCCAGCACCCGCCCCGCCAAACCACCGCCCAGGAAAGAACCCAACTACCTCAGATGCATCCTCCTCAACACCCGCTCCGCCCGCAAACACGCCATCGAACTCTGGGACCTTCTCGACTCAACCTCCCCAGACGTCGCATTCCTGACGGAGACCTGGCTGAATCCCGCTTCAGCCCCCGACATCGCCATTGCCATCCCGGACGGATACAAGATCACCCGCAGGGACCGCACCAACGGAGTCGGAGGAGGCATCGCCATCGTCCACAGGAACACCCTCAGAGTCTCAACCAACACCGACGACACCCTCAGCACCGCCGAACACATGCACTTCCAGATCCACACCGATCCCAACACCACCCTCAGAGGAACCCTCATCTACAGACCCCCCGGACCCCGACCACAGTTCAGCGATTCCATCGCTGACTTCGTCAGCACACACGCCATCGCCTCCACGGACTACATCCTCCTCGGGGACCTGAACTTCCACCTCGAGAACAACAAGGACACCAACTCCACCACCCTGATCGACAACCTCGCCACCCTCGGACTCAGACAGCTCGTGACTACACCCACCCACGCCACCGGCCACACGCTCGACTCCATCTTTTCCGCAAGCCCACACGTCTCCTTCAACCACACCTCCGAACCCCACTGGACTGACCACCACTGCATCCACTTCACCTACAGGAAGCCCACCACGCACCACCGCACCGAACAAATGCCTCGCCGCTGCTGGAGCAGAGTCACGGAAGACCAGCTAACCACAACCCTCGCCCTGAGCCCACCCGCCGAACCCTCCGACCCCGACACCGCCGCCCGCAACCTCAGACAGTGGATCGACGACTGCGCCAACACCCTCGCCCCGCTCAAGAATCCGCCCAACAGCCACACCAGCAAGAAAGCCACCTGGTTCACCGAAGACCTCCAGGCCTCCAAACGAACATGCCGAAAACTGGAGAAGATCTGGCTCCACGAACGGACAGCGGACAGCTACGCCGCCCACAAGAGCGCCACCCGCAGTCACCATCACCTCATCAGATCCGCCAAAAGGGCCTCACTCAAAAACCGCCTAGACAACAACGCACACAACAGCAAAGAGCTCTTCAACATCGTGAAGGAACTCTCCAACCCCAGCTCCAACACCAACGACATCCAGCCGTCGCGAGACCTGTGCGACTCACTGGCCACCTTCTTCCACCGCAAAATCGCCGACATCCACGACAGCTTCAACACCACGACCGCCCCGGCAACCACCGAGACCACTGCCCCCACAACCACCAACCGCCTGCTCTCCTGGACCAACATCAGCGACGAGGTCACCAGCGAGATCATGAACACCATCCATTCCGGTTCACCGCTAGACCCGTGCCCTCACCACATCTTCAACAAAGCCAGTACAGCCATCGCGCCCCATCTCCGGAAAATAATCAACATCTCCTTCGAGACAGCAACCTTCCCGGAAAGCTTGAAGCACGCCGAGATCACCGCCTTACTCAAGAAACCCAAGGCAGACCCCAAGGACCTCAAGAACTTCCGACCCATCTCTCTGCTCCCGTTCCCCGCGAAGGTCACCGAGAAAATCGTCAACAAACAACTGTCCCGCTACCTCGAGGAGAACAACATCCTGGACACTTCCCAGTCCGGCTTCCGCAGCAACCACAGCACCGAAACCGCCCTTATCGCCGCCACCGATGACATCAGGACCCTGCTAGACAACGGAGAAACAGCAGCCCTCATCCTCCTGGACCTATCAGCCGCCTTCGACACGGTCTGCCACCACACACTACGAACACGCCTTCACGACGCCGGGATCCAAGAGAAGGCCCTGGACTGGACCACATCCTTCCTTTCCGGCAGAACACAAAGCGTCCGCCTCGCCCCCTTCCGATCCAAGGCCACCAAGATCATCTGCGGCGTACCCCAAGGCTCCTCCCTCAGCCCAACGCTGTTCAACATCTACATGGCACCCCTCGCCCACGTCGCCCGACAGCACAACCTCAACATCATCTCCTACGCCGACGACACCCAGCTGATCCTCTCCCTCACCAAAGACCCTCACACCGCCAAAGCCCACCTCCACGAAGGAATGAAGGTCGTCGCCGAATGGATGAGGACCAGCCGCCTGAAGCTGAACTCGGACAAGACGGAGGTCCTCATCCTTGGTTCCAACCCTTCAGCCTGGGATGACTCCTGGTGGCCAACATCACTGGGAACAGCCCCGCCACCCACCGACCACGTACGAAACCTAGGGGTCATCCTCGACCCCACCCTCTCCATGACTAAGCAGGTCAACGCCGTTTCCTCATCCTGCTTCAACATCCTCTGAATGCTCCGCAGGATCTTCAAGTGGATCCCCACCGAAACAAGAAAAACAGTCACCCAGGCCCTCGTCACCAGCAGGCTGGACTACGGAAACGCCCTCTACGCAGGAACGACGGCTAAGCTCCTGAGACGGCTGCAACGCATCCAGAACGCCTCTGCACGTCTTATCCTCGACATCCCCCGATGCAGCCACATCACACCCCACCTGAGAGACCTGCACTGGCTCCCTGTCAACAAGAGGATAACCTTCAAGCTCCTCACCCACGCACACAAAGCACTCCACAACTCCGGACCAGCCTACCTCAACAGACGACTCAGCTTCTACACCCCCACCCGCCAGCTCCGCTCGACCAGCCTCGCCCTCGCCACAGTCCCCCGCATCCGGAAAACGACCGCCGGCGGCAGATCCTTCTCCCACCTCGCCGCCAAGACCTGGAACACCCTCCCCACCAACCTCCGACAGACCCAAGACCTACTGGCCTTCAGAAGACTCCTCAAGACCTGGCTCTTCGATCAGTAGCAGCACCACCCCCCTCTTCCCCCAGCGCCTTGAGACCCTCGCGGGTATGTAGTGCGCTTTATAAGTGACATGATTGATTGATTGATTGATTGTGGTCGAGCAGCCTTAGGCTTAACACAGAGGAGTGTATGACATTTGCAAATACACACAGTGATTAATAAATGACAACATGACTCAAGAAGGAGATCCACACCGATTTATAAAAATAGCAAGTATATTTATATATGCTTTAGACACCAAAATCAGTATGATCAGCAAGGACGTTTTGCAAATACAGTAGAAAACAGTTGCAGACAACAATGTTTAAATACCATCAAGTATTTACAGTGATGGTCAAGGTAGAATACACGGCGGTTAACTGCATCATTGTCCAACAATTTAGTATTGAAGGCAGTGGGGAAATCGGGTGACAGGCAGAATCACAGGAGCAGGGTCGTGTCTGACGTCAGACCCAGTTGCTGTAGAGTGCCCTCTTGTTGAAGTGAAGACTAAAGGGGTCATTGTCGAACTGGCTACTAAAAAACCTTGGAGGTAACAAATGGAGTTGAAAGGGACCTCACAGGCTGGGGATCGTTGGGAGTGAGGTAGGGGCTTGGACCATCGGTGAGAGCCAGCTACCACTCTTGGAGTGCTCTTGCCACTTCGCTGTGCGTCACCACCTCGACGGAGCCAGCGGTGAGCACTTTTTAGCTGCATCAGACTTGGCCTACGGTGTACAATGGACTGGTTTCACCAATCCAAGGGATTTCCTGGTTCTTTGGCAAAGGCAGGCAGGCAGGCCTCCCAGGTTTCTGGAGTACAGCTGCATGATGAGATGCCTTTGGTGCAGGAGTTGGAGACAACAAACAGGCAGGCAGGATTGGTGCTAGATCTGTAACACGTCCTCTTCTTATTGCTCTATGCAGCTCTTCAGTGTCCTTCTTCTTCTTAGGTGTGCAGGATCTGCCTCTCTGGTGCCAGTGGCTGCCATAAATACTGAATTAAGGAGCGTTAGGGGAGTGTAGGGTGATAGCCAATGGGCTACTGACCTCTGAGGGTCACTATGCCCCCTATAGGACCACTTCCTGTGGGAAGTGGGCATAACCGTGTCCCACAATTCCTAGGTATGCCATTACAAAGATGGCTACCTCTGAAGAATTGTGTCCACCTCATAGTTAGCCCACCTTAGGGGTGGTACTAGCCTGGGGTTTGCACGCCTACCTGACTAGCTAATTTTTCTGCTTGTCCAGGTGCCATGTGGGCTGGGGATGGGGGTGGTGGCTTCCTATCCTGTGAGGGGAACCAGATTTGCATTCCAAAGGCGGCAGCTCCTTTGAAACTTGCCAGCCCAAGGAGGCTAATCAGCAGGTCATCCTATGGGAGGGGGTGTTACACCCTCTTCCCGGACAGGCTTTTGTTCTGGGTCTCCAGAGAGCAAAGGCTATCACCTTAGGTGGTCAGAACAGTGTCTCGGGTGGCAGGCTGGCAGAATCCATGCAGCAAGCACACCAGAGGCTAGTAGATTTTCAGGGGGCACCTCTAAGGTGCCCTCTGAGTGCATGTATTGATAAATCCAACATGGCATCAGTGTGGGTTTACCAATAAGAGATGTTTGGTACCAAACATTCCTATTTTCAGTGAAGCCATCCTATAGCTGGGAAACTCGTTTTTATCAGTGTCCAGTACATGGTTTAAGATGGCTTCCATGGTCACTTGCACTTGCACTGTCAGCGGCCGTTTGGGGTGTGGATGGGCCTCTACCCTTAAAAAATACAGTGGCCTGGGGAGGGGGCCACATACTCCCTCCCCTTAAAAATACTTTAGGCCTTGGTGGTGGGGTCCATCTTGACTAACACAGCCTGAGGAGGAGAGCTGTATGTCCCCCTTCCCTTACATAATACTTCAGGCCCGAGGCATGGGTGTGAGAAGTTGGCCTGGTATATGCTGTCCACTAATTAAAGTGGGCACCTTGCACCAGTCCAAATGACCCTTATTGATGATTAGGTTAAAGACAACCTTTATAGAAAGCTATCCTAGTGGTAGCTGTGGAGAGCAGCCTTCAGGCTAAGTCTTGAAGGAATGTAAAGCAGCTTGTTTTACCAGTATATAACCTCTTGAATGACCAAATGAAAGGAGAACCACACCAGGTATATATAAAATATATGTATTTATTACTAAACACTCTCTACTAACCTCTTTATGAGATTAGAGAACAAGGCACACAATATTACAGTACTAGAACGACAGTAAATAGCACAATACACAGTGGGCTCCAGGGGGAGACCAAACCATGTATTAAGAAAGTGGTATAACAACCACGACTTGACTAGACACAGTGCCTAGAGCACGTAGAATCGCTGGGACCCCAAGGAACCACCCCAGGTAGTGACACAGGGGACCCACGGAGGACGGGTGCAGTGTGGAAACACAGACGCGAGCTCCGTACAACTCTATGGTAAAGTCGCAGTTGGAATTTTAAAGATTAAGGACACTTAGGAGAGGACTTCAAGCAAACCCAGCTAAACATAGAAGGTTCTAAGGCCAGCACCCTTGAGAGTACCGAGGTACCCGTGTTACCTATCCCAGAGGAGCCGGGTGCATAGGGGTCAAGTGGTGTCGGAAACCCTCGTCGTTTTCAATGGCGTGATGCGAGAAAGTACTGCTGCCGTGGAGAAGAAAAGTGTCCGGTGTGATACAAGCCTGGATCGGAGATGTGAAGAACCTGAAAGCAGAGGGGACAAAGTCTGGGTCACTTCACGTGACCAGGAGCGGAGAAATCGAATGCCCACCGATGTCGGTGCTTCAGGTGCGAAGAGGTGAAGCTTGACTCTGCAGCCACGGGGACCAGGAGATGTCGACGATGACCAGGATCCGCAGGCGAGCTGTCCCACAAAGGATGTCGAGTGCTGAGGGGTCAGTGTCCGGATTGGAGACCAAAAAGCCTTGGCAACTGCAACCCACGCGGTCAGAGTAATGAGGCTTCTATGAGGACCAGCAAAGTCCTAAGGACTCCCTAAGCAATGGAGAGTCAGTGCACGTCTGGAGCAACCAGGGAAGCCCACTGAAAGTGAAAGTTGCCTTCTTAGGGACCCACAGGTCAATGGACCAGGGATCGCGAAGGGACCTCGAGAGGAATCACACAATACCAGCCCACGGAACACTCGTGCAGTGTAGGCCAGTAATCTTCAGTGGAAACAATGCTCGGGGCTTGAACTACAAGTAGCCCAAAGCATAGCCTCAGGGATTGCCTAGAAGCATATGCTGCTGCAAATGTGCACGGTGTCCAGGGGTTCGGGTTGCACGGTCCCCACGAGGGCTGCGGGTCTCAGGTTTGCTGAGAGCACTAGTCGGCCTCGGGGAAGCTTGGAAACCCACCTCCTGTGTTGCAAAATCTTCGGAGTCCGTCGGGAGCTGCGTAGATGCAAACCAGTCATATGCGTTGAGGTGCCTGCCTTGCAGGGGAGTAACTCCTTTACTCCAAGGGAGATTCTTCAGTCGTCCAGCAAAGCATAGATCATCGAAGGCTACTTGGTTTCTGTAGCAGAGTTTAGTCCAGGTAAAATCTAAAGTCCTGTAGGCAGGGTTCCTACTTTATACCCAAGGAAGGGGTGGGACAAACTCTGGGGACCCACCTATGGGAGGGTCAGGACAGAGGGGTGGCTACACCCATGTCCTTTGTCCAGTTTCGCGCCAGAGCAGGGGCTGAGTGCCCCTGCAACTGGTTTGAGCTGGACTATGCACAGGGACACCAAATGTGCCCCCAGTGCAGACATCAAAGCACTCTTGGAGTGCACCCACCCAGCCCCAATACACTAAAGCCTGTCTGGGAGGTGGTCACACCTCCCTGTGACAGGAAACCTATTGTCAAGCCTTCCCCTGCCAGAGTTTCGTCCAGCAGCAGGAGGGCAGACTCGTGTCTGTGGCTGGCAGCATCCATTTTGTGATGCCAGGGCTCTGTGAAGCTGGTACCGGGTGTACCGGTGCTGTCATATTTCTCCCCCTAGGAGGGAGGAATCATACCTCCCACACCAGTTACTGGTGTGGAGGTATGATTCCAAGGTGTTTGACACCAAACACGACATAATTCCTTGCAGCCGTTTTAAAGTTAGCATTTACCGCAAGTTTATAATGCACTTAAGAGTATATGGTTGGCTGCATCACAGACAACCCCGGAATAGTGGTTCCGAAGGCTGCAGAGGGGCTCTCTGCATGGGCACCCTCTCACATAAAACCCAGCACCCTGCCTTCAGGATTGATAAGGCCTGCCATAGGGGTGACTGATAGGCTTATATGTGCAGTGATTCGGATAGATATAGTGAACCTATATCTAAGTAAGGGGTGCATGCACCACTTTACACAGGCTGCAGTAGCAGACCTGTTGTGTCAGTTTGAATGGCCTCTCAGGGGTGGCATAATACATGCTGCAGCCCCTGGGAGGCCTCTGGGGTACCTATGCCCTGGGTACAAAGTATACCATATACTAGGGACTTATAAGGGTACCCCAGAATCCAATCTGGCTAGGCTGGGGTCCTGAATAGCAGGGTCCCAGCCAAACTAAGTCGAAAACCAGCAAAACACCAGGAAAAAAGTGGGGGCAACCATGCAGTCAGATTCCACCTTCCTACAATGGGGTCCCAAGGGCAGAATATGGCCTCAGAAGGGGGTCCACATGCCCCCCCTCCCCAATAAAAATAAACATGGGTCATCCTCCATGGCCCACCCCGAAGGGGGGGGGGGGTTAAAAAAAAGTACGGAAGCCAGCAGGTTTAGGCAGTATTGTGCCAGGGAAACCTACAGTATAATACAAATTAGCACCATTATGCCAAAGTGAGCAGTAAACCAGCTGTGGGTGACATCATGGCATGCATGCATCTCACATCTCAGCAAGAATTGTCAACATTCTATCAGTGCCAATAGTATGACAAGTGTGGGCACTAATGGGATTGTAGTCTAAATGTATGCCAGCGCTCCCAGCACTACTATCCCATGGTCGTTAAATAGGTCTTCCTTCATTTTCCCTATCACTTGGGGTTAAAGCTGACTTCGGACATATTCTAAAATAATAGCAATTCAATCTTAACTGCCCTGTGCCAATTTATTCTATTTTTCAGTGCAGGAAGGCAGTAACTGCCAAGGGCTACCCAAAGCTCATTTAAAGTGGTAAGATCGTAGACAACGTTTGACAAGTGATAGTGCTGCAGAACAATCAGTAACCCATCACCTAAATAGGTGGGTTTCCTGATGTGAAGCTTCCCCTTACCAAATTATAATGAGGACAGTTGACTTCACCAGAGACAGAGGGTTTACTGTGGTATATTGTAGGCATCCAAAGCAGGAAACTGATGGGTAACTGATGGCCCTAGCATGATGGTTGGGATTTCTCGCATATTGTGGCCATCCAAGGTATATTTGTGCCCATCTGTGGAATCATATTTACCCTGACAATAATTATGGCAATTCTTAGCATTCTGTGGGCATCCATGGCATGAGAAAGTCCACTCCTGGACTATTGCTTGCCCGGGAATATTAGCATTAATACCTGACACAGAATGGTAATATATGGTTTCTTAAACATTTTTTTGAGTAATTTATGCAGAAAAGGCAGTTTTTGCCACCACTTTCTTGGGGCAGGTGAACGCCCAGCACTATTGGGGACTGTCACCACACTTGACACATCTTGAAAAGATTGCAGTATTTCATAAGTGAGGCTTCAGAAATCAGTTCCTTGCAATTTATTGTGAAAATACTGCTTTGTAATTACTTATTTGGTTCCATTTTTAGGTCAAGCGAATCTGTCTGGCTCTGAAAGACCTATTGTGGTACAGAGCAGTGTTGTCAGTGGCAGCTGGTGGTCTTTGAAACTAGTACGGTGTAAATAGCAAACCCTCACAGCAAGTGGATGAACAAGCTTTACGTACCCGAAGGGTGCATTTTGTTGGATTCTTCCCCAGAGAAGAAATAAGCATTGGTAAAGCCAATTGGTCTCACCTTTGGCTCCTTCTGACTATACCAATCCTTTTTGGAGGTGCTGAACAGCACTGGTAAAAAAAACCTGTACTGTTTAGTGTTTAATATCAGCAAAAAAATGAAAAAGTGTGAAGACGCGTTCGCTGATGGTAGTCACGTCATTCTGTAGGTGTGCCTGTGTCATCACCCATGCGTATGTATACAGAATGATGTGGATGTCATTTTCTTTTACTTTTTAATTGACCGATCTAAGATGGCACGCGCTCCTTTAATTGGTCACAAAAAACACTGTTTAACGGCCGGAAGCAATTTGATCCCTTGCCTGCCCCAAAAAATATTACAAAGTCAGTTGAAACAAAGAATGGCGACAGTGGGGGGAGGAGAAGCAGGTGGACTGGGTGGGTTTGGCGAAAGCAACAGGATGTGTGATGGGTCACGAGGAAAAGAGCAACATGGGGCGGAGAGAATTACACAAGGGAGACAGCAACATGGGGGCAGGAGAGAAGCATAAAAGAAAATAGCAACACGAAGTGCAGGCATAAGCAGGAGAAGAGTGAGTAGCTACAAGAAGGTGAGAGCAGTCAATGAGTGTGGTGGGGGGCAGGAATTTGGGGGGGGAGAGAAACACAAGAAGGTGGAAGCAGGAAAACACATGCACTCTGATAGAGAAATCAACTATAAAAAAGTAGTTCCCTAAAAGTTAACAGTAGAGGACACAAGTCAGCCAGTAAAGAGGATGTTAAAGAGGTTATGCTCCTGGGTTGGGCAAAGACAAAATGGACAAGGAAAGCCATCAATGAAGAAGCAAGTAATGAAAGTGCCAACCAATGAAAAGTAATGGGCGGACTGTAAGCCTCTGTAAGCTCTTGTTAGGTTCACAATGTTTTTTAGTGACGAGATATGTTAATGAGATTAATGGTGGCCCCATGCACCAAAGGGCACGCTTATGTCATGCCATTTATTTATCATGTTGTCTGTCATCTGGGTCAGAAGCCACATGAACGTTTCCACAGATCTGGACTCCATTTCTTGTCATAAGATTCATTCCATTGTAGGGCCAAAGGTCACGTTATGTAATTTCTGGTGATTTGATCACAATGAGATTTTTTTTTTTAACCTGATAAATTCTACCCTTTTTGGTATGGAATGCTAGTAACTATGAAGTGCCCATTGCCTACGCCACCTGCCCCCTTCTCCAAAACAATGTATCTGTGAATTGCTGCGCATACATGTTATAGGAACTCACATGCAAGAATCTACACTATAGTCCAGGCTCCTTCTATTATATGCACAGAGGCGTCCTCACTGGGCGAGATACTATGGGATGACGCTTTCTGTGATATCACTTTCTATTACAGTAATTCCTGGGGCATCACAATAGGCAAAGTTAGAGTACTGTAGAACTTTAGTGAGTAGATGATTGTTGTGTCACACATTTCAATAATAATATTACCCGTTATTAAACCTATAAGCTGGAAGAATTCCGAAGGAAGTGTATATAAAACATATTTTGTGTGCCTCACTTCCATTTACAGGTGTTAGTCCCTAGATATGGAGACCTTTAGCCAGGATGGAAACTTTTTCATCACTGATTCACAGAGTTTTCTCATAAATACAGTATCACGAAAATAGCTTTTACAAGGAGGCCACGCAACGGATTTGCAGGGATAGTCGTAAGAGCAGAGATACATTTTTAAAAGGGGTTCCCTCCTAATGGCTACAGAAATACTTACAGGGAAATAAGTAAACACTGTAAGCAACCATTTAATGAAGTACAGAAATCTTTACTCAGAGCACATGGCCCTATAGAGAGGCCCTCAGTGAACAGAGGTGACACTTCATGGGATAAGTACAAACGCCGCACCCTCAGTAGCAGGTACATCTGACTTCCCAAGTCTCAGGGAGAGGGTTTTTGTGGTGTCCACTGTGAGCTGTATCATAGGCATGTAAATCCTCTCCACATGGTTATTATTTCACATCGAATGAATGAATGTCGACTCCGTCCACACTTAGGTAGTTGACCACTTCCAAATCCAGCCGGTTTGGGAACGGAATGACATGATTATCCTGCAAAGTGATCAGCAGTTCGTCCATTCTATATTCTACGGTTAACTGCAAGGGGTGAGAAAAAGTAGAGTTCAGTGTTAAGGTAACATTCCATGCCTCAGTTTGTGCCAACCAGGTCTAAGCCGACCACTCAATCAGCACTACTCCAATGAGTCTTTTTCTCCAGACCCGCTCTCCTCTGCCGCTCCACCCAAAAACCTTCAGTCAGTGAACATCTATGTTTCGTTGACTCTTTTGATCAACCAGGGCTTTCTCACTTCCACCTGCTACAAGTTTCCCCAAGAATTATCTTGAAATCTGCCCACATCTTACGTTCAGATTCCCTTGTAAAGGGATGTGGAAGATGTAAACACATGTCCCTGCTGGAAGAGGGCTGGAAGCTTGTGCATACATGCCCTGGTAGAGGAGGATACGGGAAGCTCGTCCATGGATGTTTGCAAATACTTGTCCATAGTGATGGAGGGCATGGGAAGCTTGTAAATACATTTCATAGTTAATGATAACTGAGGAAGTTAGTAAATTCATGTCTGTTTGAAAAGGACACAGGAAGGTTATAAACATGCCTCCATGGTGAAGAAAGGTTGTAGTAGAATTTAAATATGTGTTAACGGAGGAGGATGACTGTGGAAGCTTGTAAATGCATGTCACTGGTGGAGGACTGTGTAATTATGTACACACACGTCATTGATACTGGGGGAATTGGACAGCTTGTATATTCATGTCAGAGACATATTGAGATTTGCATGAACAATGTCCAACCACTGGGATCTGAAACCTATGTCTAGGCTGCAGACTGTGTCCTTTCCATTCCTTATTTCCAGTTAGCTGCATTGATGGTTTCAATTTCAAAGGAGACAGGCCCTCTCATTGAAGAAGCACTTCCACTATGAGAATAACAACTTATATAAGGCAGCAGAGCCAATTTAGAAGAGAACAAAATGGAGACCAAATACAACATACACAGCTAACAAAGAGGATAAAAGGAGTCCACATCACATAGCCCTCAGGGACCCCCTCACTGGCCTTCCATACAAGAATAGGCATGGTGGATATGAGATGGAGAGGAGAGGAGCTGCAGTGCCTTGCAAGTTAATGAGGTGACCCCTCACTGTCAGAAAGGCCTGCTCAAGGCAAAGCTGATGAGATCTACCTGAGGCCGCCTCAATGGACTGAGACGTCCAGAGGTCTCAAGATACCAGCAACTCAGCAAGGCAGAATAAAGATCAAAGACAAAGTATGGCTTGAAGTACAGTAGTTGCATCTTCCATTAATCCGCAAAACCTGAGATGAGCCTAAACCTGACCAACATTTCTGTTACTCCCACCTCCATCCAGTCCCGGAGGTTTTGCTATTCAACCCTGACATTGAGGGCTGTGTTTCATTAAACATGGCCACTGTTTTGATTCTAGAGTAATTTGAAGCATCTTTCCAGGACAACGAATATGGAGATAATATCCTTTAAATTTGTGATGGGACCCAAGGCCTAAATCTAAGTTCTGAATTTAGTCTGTTTGAGACTTTGGGCCCAGTGTGCACCCCCTGTTTCATGGGGAGCCCCTGGTACATATGGAAACCTGACATAAATCACATTTTAAGATATGGACTCCTAAAGTTTGGTATCTCTAGAGGGATGTCAAAATCGGTGCTGGATTCCTAGAAGATCCAGTTAACTGGACACTGAGACTTTGGTTGAACTGATGTTGGCAGTCTGAATATGGCATGGGCGAGCCATCTGTTCTTGTGCTGAGAAATATTAAGGATTACAGCAGCAGTATTGAGGTCTACTTTGGAACCTGGTTGAAAGGTGCAAAACTGAATGTTGAGACTGCATGAAAGGGTGGACAGTAATGGACTGGGGTCCTCCCTGCGCTAGCACACTTTTGACTGTGCCAACGCACACACCCTTGCGCCATAGTGCACGGTTGTGTGCTGTCTTTAAGGAATAGTTTTTGCACCGAATGGTGACTCTTCCAGCACAAAAACTATCCTTTAACACTTTTCTTGCTTTGTATATGTGCTGTACAATGCAGCATGCATGCAAAGTAGGTAAAACGAGGAGAAGTGAAAATTGGATTTTGGTGCAAATCCCTGTCTATAATTGTTTGTAGATAGGGATTTAAATCAAAACCCATCAGCTGAACTCAACTTATTAAGGAAAGTTGAGCTAGCCCCTTGGTGACCCTCACGGGTTGATACCAAGCAAATGGCAATAGGTGTTTAGTGGACTGCCAATAGGAGAGATCAGAAGGGGCAAGTTGCACAACCGACTGAGCCATTTGGGGGAGAAACATCCTCAGCAGCACAGCCAGAAGTCTGAAAAGAATGCTCAGTGGCAATTCCTGGACCTCTGCCTAAGAACAGAAGCTGAATTAGCATAAGTGTTTCCATCAGGGTCAAATGGGTAATTGGGACAAGGACCCCCCAGATTTCCTCCCATTAAGTGTTTGTCTAGACAAGTCTCTGGCTCCCATCTCCATATAGGCAGGGGCTTTTCTGACAGTAAAGAGAAGCACACCAGTGTTCCAGAGGAAGTCGCTATCGTGAATGTGGATGCATCGGAAATGGTTCGTGAAGTCTGCTCAAAGGTGCCCCTGCGCATACACAAGAAGCTCCACATTGCTTATATGGATAGGCAGAGAGTTCAGTTCTTCAGGACCCTTATACAAGTATGACCATATGAGAAGACATATCTGTGGCCCCCAAGAAGCGCAGTAGTGGAGCAAGTGGTATGGTCAGGAAAGCCACCAATTAAATCTTTTCTTTCCCTTTGTTGCACAGACAACAGCAGGGGGAGAGAAGGTAGTGAAACTAGTAGGATTGACCAAAGGTTGAGAACAGTGAATACAGTCCTGACCTAGCTCAGCTAAAAAGCAGTACACCCACACTGTTCTACGAACCCTAGCGAGAGTGGCTGCTATCCTATTACCACTCTGAGCAGTGCTTGCACTGGTGGTAGTATTTTGTAGTTCTGGATTATAGACCTTCTTACCTGCACTTCTGGTGGCAAATGTACCTGCTAGCACTCCCCAGGAAAGGTGGGATCAGTCACCCATAACTGGAGTCCTTGACTCATTTTTGCAGAGGGAACATGGTGTATGTGGAGTGTGTTTCACCCACGCGTACTCAGGGATCACAGTATGATCGTGTGGTACCAGAATACCATTGTCAAAATAATGTCTGAACTAAATATTGCCTACAAACATATCGGCCAACTGCAGTTAATAATAGAAAATCTGTACCCAATGGAAACTTATATATCTTTGTAACAATATTTGGGGCATGTCAGACGGTATTTCGCAATATTCTGGTATACAGCAGTGAGTGATGTATCCACATCATGGTTACAAGCAGACTTGTCTTGTCCTTTGTGATTGTGACATTCTTCATATTCATTTATCCAGAGCTCCATCTCCAGAAACACATACTGTCTAAAGACACAGCTTTCAACTGTGCAGTTGCAGTTGGGCCTGGCTGGCCTAAGACACTGCCGGGCCTGGCCCCTATAGCTGTGTGTATCTACCAGGGTCAGCTGCCCTTAGGCAGGCCCCTGGGTCTGTAATCTCGGCCTGGGTCTGTGAACTCTGCACCTAAGAATATTGTTTTACTTTATGGGTCTCAGGTCTCAGATCTCAATTGCACACTGGCCAAATGGTCAGTGGATGCTGTACCTGATCTTCATGCCCACAAGACATGAAGTGGCCCACCAATTACAGCATTTTTTGCTGGGGTCCAGGTTTATGATCTCTGAAGCTGTATTGGACAAAAGGAGAAAATGTTGTCTTGCCCAATGGACTTTCTACGCTCCACAAACATGGACAATCTGCTAATAAACAGTCCAGTTAGTTCTAAAACTAACCCCTTAAAGTCAGGGCACTTTTGTAACAGAAATATATCGAAAAACATTGAAAAAAAACACCAAATAGGGAAAAAAGACACTACTCTAATTAAAGTTCAAATTTCATGGCAAGTTTGGTGTAATTACATTTAGACATTTTTGCATTATTGAAGTGCATATATTTCCATGGGTATTGTCCAAAATTTGATCAAATAGTGCCAAAGTTGGGGGGGGGGCGTGGCCTGGAGTCAACAGCAATGGCCGCACATTAGTGGGCTCGGTAGCGTAAAAAGCCCGATATCCATCTGAAAATCCGACCTTGTGCAGTGCAAAAGGGGTGATGAAGTCCATCGCACCCCGGGGGAACGTAGAAACGGACGAAAATCCCAGTTAAAAGTGAGCGCTCGGAAGACAAGCATTGGCATAGCCAATAGGTCTCGCCTTTGGGACTTATAAGCTTTTAGCCATGCAGCACACTATCCTGGTTGCAGTGCCTCCAGGGTTTGAATAGCTATGCAATTACTATACACTGGGTCATGTAGTCTAATTTAGGAATACAAATAGAGCCAGCAAATAGAAAGCCCAAAAATGTGATTGAGGTTGCAGGCCTACCCTTGGGCTATTTTCTCCATAATAGTGAGAATGCCTTCACTCATTACCTGTAGCAATTCTGCAGCCAGGGTGTTTTCCCGCACAATTATAGATTTCCTGTATTTGCCACATAAACCATCATCTGCAGATTTTGACAAGAAATGTTTTGTTTCTAGTGCAAACGTAGTGTTTCCGCACAGTGTAAGGCCCTTCACAAAGGTTTACTGCTCATCTTTCCGTAGCTTGTTAATGTACTTGGGTGTTAAACTGGTACTAATTAAGTGAAAGCTTTACTCAGAACGTGTTAACATGTGCAAAAATGATAAAATAATTAAGTAATACTAACGAAATCTGAGGAATGGTTTGCTTTTCTTGCTGCATAATATAGTCAACCCTCCCGCATGATGTGGTCATCTCCTGCTGCATAATTCCAACGCTCCTGCCTGTAGCCTAGGATATCCCACTGGAACTTACAACTGAACAATAAAAGAGTGATGGAGAACCATACTTCCCTGAAATCATGCTTGCTTTTTTCCACCATCTAGCTTTATTTGTAACAGGACAAAGAACAGAAGGCCTTGCCACAGTGCACGAATGGTAAACCAATGGTAGTTATATTACAATACCAAGGAATAAAGGTTTCACTACACTGTTTTAGAAACGGTATTGCGTTTAAATTGTGCGCACATTTGCTGCTGGGATGTCATCAATGACGTCTTCAGAAATGAAACTGAAAACGAAGAGAGAAAAATAATAGAAAAGCCTGAACAAGTTGAGGTGCTTTAGAAAACATTAACGCTCTGGCCGCTGCCCCGCTGGAGATTCGATGTTCAGAACCTCAAAAACATTCAAGGATCAAAAGAAAGTAATAGGAACGACTATTGTGCCTAAATAAAAGCTTTCTGTAGACACTTTTAGAAAAAAATTATTTATCAATAGCATGATGCGTGGCAGCTTAACTCGGCAGGCGACCAACCCATGCAGAGACTGAGCCTGCCGGTACAGTAAAATGGTTGTGGATTCCTCTGTACATACACACCGAGAGTATTTTTGTTAAAAGAGTAAAATAAGTAGAAGCTTGGTTTATTTATATTTCCCCGCGAAAGGGTACAATGCACTTCTCGGGACAAATTGGGTGCATCAAAATAACAAAAGTATAAAAAAATAATCAAAAAGTATCCCCAGTTCGAAAGATCGATGAAGCACATAATTTCTGTGACCTGTGCCTCTCCCGCGCTCACAAGTGTTGGTAAATAAATGGGGAGCCCAGGGGCCTGGCCACGTCACTTGGACCCTGAAACTAAAATGCTTGCCTGCAAGACAGTAAAGTCCAGAGAACATAACGGAAGCGGGGATGGTTCTTGCTAACTTTATTATACATCCATATGTGCAGGAGAACAGGAAAATGGTTGCTCAGGGAATGATTTCGCATCTGTGGTGGATTGTCACTCGGTTTTTCAGGTCATGACGTCACTGACCTGATGAAGTGCGCTGATGCCATAAATGTTGGTGTTGTTTAGTAGGTCGCTCTCGCTTTTGCCCTGCAGCATGGCTTCGGTGTCTTCCAGGTAGCCAGCTGCGCAAGCTGGCAGGAATTTGGCAGCCCCGTTGAAGCGAACGGCTCGGGACTTAATATGGAGAACGGGAGGGGTGTGGGAACAAAGATAACATGGACAACGGGAGGGGGGCGGGAACAAAGTTAACACGGATAACGGGAGGGGGGCGGGAACAAAGTTAACACGGACAACGGGAGGGGAGCGGGAACAAAGTTAACATGGACAACGGGAGGGGGCGGGAAAAAAGTTAACAAGGACAACGGGAGGGGGGCAGGAACAAAGTTAACACGGACAACGGTAGGGGGGCGGGAAAAAAGTTAACACGGACAACGGGAGGGGGGACAAAGTTAACATGGACAACCGGAGGGGGGCGGGAAAAAGTTAACACGGACAACAGGAGGGGGCGGGAAAAAAGTTAACACGGACAATGGGAGGGGGGGAACAAAGTTAACACGGACAACGGGAGTGGGGCGGGAAAAAAGTTAATACGGACAACGGGAGAGGGCGGGAACAAAGTTAACACGGACAACGGGAGGGGGGAACAAAGTTAACACGGACAACGGGAGTGGGGCGGGAAAAAAGTTAACACACAACGGGAGGGGGGCGGGAACAAAGTTAACACGGACAACGGGAGGGGGGCGGGAAAAAAGTTAACACGGACAACGGGAGGGGGGACAAAGTTAACACGGACAACGGGAGGGGCGGGAAAAAGTTAACACGGACAACAGGAGGGGCGGGAAAAAAGTTAACACGGACAATGGGAGGGGCGGGAAAAGAGTTAACACGGACAACGGGAGGGGGTGGGAATAAAGTTAACACGGACAACAAAGAAAGTTAACACTGACAACGGGTGTGGGACTAAAGGCAACACAATCTACGGTGGGAGGGGGGGCGGCAGCAAAGTCAACACAGATGGCCTCCATGATAGCAGCAGTGCTCGGAAAATGAATGCAGAGGCAAAAGAAAACAAGCATTTGCAATGCAATAGGACTCGCATTTACGCGAGACCTATTGCATTGGAAACGGGAGTGCGGGCGGGCGAGAAGGCACGAACGGGAGTGCGGGGGGCGTGGGGGTCGAGAAGTCACGGACTGCGGGGGGTGCACGGGAAGAAAATAGTTATCGAAGTAAAGGGGCCAGTAGCCATGGAAGGATACAAATGACGACATGGCCGTCATGAGGAGGGACTAACAAGCCTAAAACCAATCGGAAGGCAGCATTTAGGACCTAAGCCAATGAAAAAGATGGGCGGAGAGTGGGCGGAGCTTCCACGCCATACTGAATACTGCATGCCTCGCAAAGCATGCAGCGCATGCGCGCTGCCGCTATAGGCTCGACCTAAAAAAGCAGAGGCCGTGAGAGGCTTACAAGCTGAGTGGACCGCGACTCGGAATCAAAAGGAGATGCCGTAGCCCAACAGAAGCGTCTGGCATGGATCAACAGGGAACCGGGTGAGCCTACTTTCCCCCTGCCCAACTCCCGCAACCTGGATTGTATTGGGGCCACAAGCGGGGGACGAACGTCACTGATGCCCCCGAGGGCCTGACAGTGAGAAGCGGGGCCGGGTCGGCCCGCAAAGAAAGACTGTGGGGGTGGAGCTGGTGGAGCCATCGAGAAACGGCCAAGCCCTGGGAGGGCTGCGGGCATGACTGCAATGCTGATGATGGCCCGGGTAACCCAAGCTGGGGCATAAAGCTGGACATAGACGGACAGAGACGTGAGAAACGCTCCGGATTTCATCTAGAGAGGAGACACTGCGAGGCTGGAAGTAACTGGTAGTGACCTGCATCGTGGGACCTGCACGCCACGAGACCGGAGATCTGAAATGGAGCGGTGGGGCGAGCGACTGGCGGGGAACACTGAGTGCCAGCTGAGTGTGCCTCTCCCTTTCCCTTCCTGCAATCCTAATCAAGCAGGGGCGGTGAGCAGGAAACGGAGATCAACAGGGTCCCCAGAGGCTCACACCTGAAAAGTGGGACTGGATCAAGACAGCACCGGGACAGAGACCGTGTATAAAGCCTTTGCAGGGAAGGACAGACCACTCAGGACCAACCGTGCCCTGAGAGAGAGTTGCAGGCCCAATTGCAAAGTACACAAAGACTAGACAATTGATGCTTGGGTGCAACGTTGGATCAGGGCAGCCGCAACTGGGAGAGAAGTGTCTGATTGCACCTCAAAGAGGCAAAGCAGTGAGGGTGAGTGCATTTGGTAGCAGACGGGCTCGTACAACACGTTGAAGCGGACTGAGAGTGTGGTGGGGGAGGGGGGAGGAAACCCTGGACACCCGAGGCCCACCAGCACGATACAGAGTATGAACTCGAAGAAGCACCCAGATAGAGAGACGGCACATCACCTATGGATTGAGGGGCCGGCCGTCAAAAGAAGATCGCCCCTTGAATATACAACGACGAAGGGGAAAACTTGGGGACTGGCCTGCCAGACGGGAGCCCAATATCCCAAAAGGGTGAAAGCGGTGTTGGAGAGTGTAGTCAGACACAGTGCTGGAGTGGTTTCGACACACAAATAGAGACGATTATAAAGGACATGGTGAAACCAAAGAGCCCTATGACAACCCAAACAAATGAAATGGATAAATACGCAGTCGCAAAACCTCTGACAGCGGACATGGGGGCCCAGGTGGAGGAACTAGGAGCAGCGGAACCATCACTAACAGCCATCATGGTGGCCATAACGGATCTAAAAGGAGTACTTGAGCCCAAAATAGTTACTGTCATGGTAGAAATAAATCTCTTCAGGGCCGACATCAGGAAAATATCCGAAAAAGTGACGATGGCGGAAGGAAATATTACGCAGTTGCAGGCCGCCACACAGGGTCTAGCGGAACAAATGAAGAATCTCAAGCGACAGCAAGATGCCCTAGCAGCAAAACTCGAAGACCAGGAAGGGCGAGCGCGACGAAACAACCTACGGGTGGTAGGTGTGCCAGAAGGGATAGAAGGACCCAGTGTAGAATTCTCATCACACAGCATTTGTGCCCAAAACGGATGTCAAATTTTTTCACCATTGAACGAGCACACAGAGCCCGGGCCCGAGACCAAGACCAGGAGCGCCTCCTCAGACGATAATCGCCAAAGTCCTAAATTTTAGAGACAGAGATGTGATATTACAAACGGCCAGAACTCATGGAGACCTTAAATATGAAAACGCAACAATTCAGTTTTTTTCAGAATTTACACTCCAGGTCCAAAAGCTGCGTCGCAGTTTTGAGGCAGTAAAGAAAGAGCTGCGAGCCAAAGACATTAAATACCTGATGGTTTATCCGGCGCGACTGTGGGTAATGGCAGAAGGGAAGTCCTGGCACTTCAGCACGCCAGAAGAGGCCTGGGAGTGGCTGCAAGGACGGCGAGTAGTGAAGCAAAAGGTGGCAAAGGCCAAGGAGCAGTGGGGACCCCAGGGCCTGGGGGACGCAGAAAGAGAGGCGAGATTTGGCCAGAAAGAGGACGATACAGGGTGATTAAGCGAATGGACACTGCTCGAATGGCGCAGTGGTGGTTGGTCTTGAGTGGGGGGGACCTGGGGAGGGGGGAGTGACAACACATGGAAGACACTGGGACTGGATATGTCAATTGAGACACTGTACAAGGTAACAAACTTTAATTGGATTGAAGGGGCTGGAAGCGTGGCGAGAACGGGGTAGATAAAAGACTCCAGCCTACCCTAGCGTCAACCAAGTTCAATGGGGCGACAGGCTCTCTGCAGGTTGGGGTGGCGGGTAGTTTTAGACCTGTCAAGCAGGGAAGCAGGGTGGGGGGTGAAGTTAAGAGGGATAGAAACCCACCAGGTGGGTGAGTTCGTTAGAATAGTTAGTAGTTCTAAGCTCAGTAATAAGACACACAATAATGCACGAGGACACATGATCGAGAGTTGTCAGGTACAGGGAAGCCCTTTACGTAGGCAGATACAGGGTAATATGATGAGGTGTACATGCGTGTGGGGGCCCGGTGGGCTGAGAGATCATATTCAAGACAACATGACCATCTTCCAGGATGACACTTACAATTTTGACTTGGAATGTTAATGGATTGGGTAGCAAAGTGAAGCGAATGCTAGTGCTACAGTACCTTCGTAGGCATGGCCCGGACATGGTCCTGCTTCAGGAAACCCATCTACAAGGTAACCACTGCAAGGCAATGGATAGATATGGATACAAGCTGCAGGCACATGCCGGGTATACAACGGGTTCCAGGGGAGCGGGGATTTTAGTTAAGTCATAAGTCCCATTGATAGTGAATAGATGCTGGCTCGACAAACTCAGAAGATATGCAGCGATCTCAGGTACTTGAGAGGGGAAAATTCTAAATCTCTGTTCGGTGTATGTCCCTCCGCGGTTACATACCGATACCTTTACACAGCTGGGAAACACCATCCTCGAGATGCCTCTAGGCATGCTTGTTCTCGGGGGCGATATGAACGCCGTCATGGACCCGCAACTAGACTGATTGATAAGGGCAATTTGGGCACTTAGAAAGGAACCACTAAAGGGATTTATAGATGCAATGGGCATGACTTACCTATGGTGGGCTCAAAATCCATTGAGTCGACAATACACACATACCTCAGCGGCACATAAAAGCCACTTCAGATTGGATTACATCTTCACCTTTACATCAGCGGTGGGACAATTTAGGGAAACAACACTCAAGCACGTGGTATATCTGACCACTCACCAGTCGTAGTACAACTAAAGGGACCAACTAGGAACAACACATTGCCTCCGCGGATTGATCCATGGCATTTCAGAAATAAACCCTTCGCCCAGAAGGTACAGACTCATACCACACAATATTTTGAAGTTAATGAGGGCTCGGTGGACTCGGCCTCCACACTGTGGGAGGCGTACAAGACAGTGATTAGAGGGTACATCCAGGCACAAATAGGCATCTATAAAAAAAAAGAACAAAACAAAGAGGAGGAAAACTTGGAAACAGAAATAAGCCAATTCGAGAAAGAAATAGGGGAGGATAGAAATGTCGACGAGTCAGTGGCAAGACGACTTGTTCTCAAGCGACAGGAATTAAAAGATTTGGGGGATACAAGGCGAGAGCGCAGGCACTAGTTATCCGGAGGAAACTCTATGACGTAGGAGATAAGGCCAACAAAATGATCACTTGGCTGGAGCTAAGAGATAGAGATAGAAGTTGGGTCCTAGAAATACATAACTAGGGGGAGAAATTAAACACACAGGTAAGGAAATAGCAGAGGAATTCGCAAAATATTATGAAGAAATTTATACCTACTCTACGGATTGGTCTAGAGAGGACTGTGAGGAGCTGCTACGAGAGATGAATCTCCCAAGGTTAGAGAAGGAAGACAAGCAGGTCTTGGAGCAAGAAATCTCGGTGGAAGAGGTAGGGAGCGCCTTGGCAGACCTCCAGTCAGGAAAAGCAGGTGGTCCTAATGGGCTACCAGTAGAGTTATACAAGAGCGTGGCGAGCAGGGTTGCTCCTCATCTTTTAAAAATGTATATAGATTCGAGAGAGAAAGGGGAACTCCCCTTAGATCAGCGCACAGCTACAATAGTAGTAATTCCCAAAAAAGGCAAATCACCATTTGAATGTGGGTCATACAGACCGATATCCCTATTGAACACTGAGGTGCTAGCTAAGGTACTAGCCAATAGGCTAAAAACGGTCATTTCCACACTGGTCCACCCCGTTCAGTCAGGGTTCATGCCCCATAGGAGCACGCGACTTAACCTACGAAGGTTATATGGGGTACTACATTGGACCAAAACGTCGCAGGAGAGAGATGCAATGCTCCTATCACTGGATGCCCAAATGGCATTTGATAGTACTGAATGGCAGTTCATATTCGCCACCCTGGAAAGACTAGGATTTGGACCACAATTTTGTTCCTGGGCAAAACTCCTGTATCAAGACCCACAGGCTAGGGTGAAAGTAAATGGAGAGGTGTCTTGCTCCTTTCCCCTTCGAAAGGGTACACTGCAGGGATGCCCGCTATCGCCAATGATCTTTGCTCTAGCACTGGAGTCCCTAGCAGCATGGGTCCGGAACGATCCAATAATGCAGGGGGTACCGGGAGGGGGGAACTGGGAGGACAGAATATTCCTGTATGCCGACTACATACTCCTGTACTGGTCAACCCATATAGATCGGTACACAGGGTTCTTCATATTTTCCAACTATTCGATAGCTACTCTGGATACACAATAAATTAGACAAAATCCCTAATTTTCCCACTGGCATGTATGGTTCCGCAGAGACTGGTAGACACTACCCCCTATTAATCAAAACAAAGTTGACATATTTAGGCATTCAGATATCCACAGAGGAAGAGGATTTCTTAACCGATAACTTATACCCCCAACTACAGAGACTTGGCAGTGACGCGGAGCATTGGAGGAAACTGCCGGTATCCTTGATGGGTAGAGCAGTCATTTTTAAAATGATGTCACTGCCCAGACTATTGTATATGCTGCAGAACACCCCATACATGATACCTATGAAGCTGTTCCAAGATATAAACAGCGAACTGCGTAAACTCCTTTGGGATGGAGGAAGGGCTGGGATAGCCCTATGTAAGCTTCAGAGGGGAGTCTATGAAGGAGGGCTGGCAATCCCAGTTATAAACAAATACTATTGGGCCTCGCCATTGATAGTTGTTAACGATTGGACATTTACGGATCGTGGAGACCCGGCATTCAGGGCAGATCATTGGGCAATGGGGGAGAGGGGACACCTTGCAGCACTATACTGTAGACGCAGGGAAAAACAGCTTCCCCCGCACACGCAGACGGTGATACGAGTCTGGAGAGAAGCGACAAAACACACTGGTTGGGATAGAAAATTAACAGGAAGAACGCCATTGTGGGATAGCGACCTGAGGTGGGGGCACTGAGAGGGACCTTAAAAAAATGGGAAGTGCTAGGGATTGAAAGGTTAGAAAACATATGGAGAGGACAGAAACAACTTACTTTCCAAGAACTTAAAAGCGAATATGAACTGGCGGAAACAGAAAGATATAAATACATGCAATTAAGCCATGCTTTACGCCAACATCTTAGAGAGGGAGAGACCCTTCCAGACTACTCACCCCTGGAAGATAGACTACTGATGGACCCAATGGAGACAAATGCCACCCCATTGACATACAAAAAACTAGTATACAACTCTCCCAACCCGATAGACCCCCTGCGGATAGCTTAGGAAGAAGATTTAGGAATGATAGAAGATGATGACTGGGAAGAGGCAATACAGAGTCCCCAGGAAGTGGCCGTTACAGACAGGTTCCGTTTGGTTCAATTGTGCATACTTCACAGGTCATATGCCTCCAGGACGCTACTGTATAGACTGGGACATGGTTTGTCCAACTACTGTGCTACGGAATGTGGCGAAATTGGTTCCTTCTTTCATATTATGTGGGACTGTAAATATATCAATGAATATTGGAAGGCTGTAACGAGATTTATGACTGAGGTCACGGGATCGAGATTCCAACAGAGCCACGCTGGCTGCTATTGTATGTTACAGGGGAGGAAAAATGGCCTAAATATACGACCATATGGTTAAGAGTGGTTGCGATGGTAGCAAAATGAAATATAGCTAGGAAGTGGGGTGTGAGGCACACACCGGATCTAAGGGAATGGGATAATGATCTGGTTTAGTGCTGCAGGGCGGAGAAGGTGATATACAAAGCCAGAGGATGTCCACACAAATGGGATACAATCTGGGGGGATTGGAGGGCGTATCGAGGGTACTAAGGCGAGATGAGGGGGGGCTAGACACTAGATCAAAGAATAGACGTTGCTAATGATAGCTTTGGGTTTGTCAAGAGACACGAGAATTGTATTTACCTGAAAACAAAGAGATGATAACATTGGACTGTATAATCCTTGCATTATGATTGTATGATCTGTACTGAGCTTTTGTTCAATAAAAAGAGTTTAAAAAAAAAATACCATATGCACCCAGTCGCTAAAGCCAAGCACATAACATGTAAAAATATGCATCATGTGAAAAATGGCGAAAGGTCCACATGTTCCAACCCTTATGGGTCAAAGCAAACAATATTATCCAACACCCAATAGGTGATGGGTAGAAGGCTTGAAATTTGTCTAACCTCTGACAATCACTCGTGGTAGTATCCCAACCTTTGTTCTTTTGCTCACTGAGGCATTTCAGTTTGGAGCCAGCCATATGCAAATGAGTCTAGACCCTGCTCCAATAGGAACAGTCCAGCCCACATTTCCAGGCCAGGTCTTCTCTGAACCGGAGCACAAGCAACCAAAGACTGGTTTCGCCGTGAGTAGGACTCTTAAGCCAGGTATAGATTGGTTCCAGTGGCACGGAACCCACGTCTGGGAAAACTAAGGTTCCAAGGTGGGAAAAAGAATAATGGGTTAGTATGCTACCCAGAGCGATTGCCAGTGGTTAGAAAAATTGCAAGCATTCTTTTCATCACATTTTGTGAGTGTGATAAACCAATATTATCCAGACAGGAGTAACAAGTATAATATTTATTAACATTTCCATACCTACCATAAAAATTCCTCCCAGTGATAGACAAAGAGAAGGGTCTATCGAAAATAGTAAGAGTAAATATCAAGAAAAGAGATACATGGATGTGGAGAACAATACACCCAAGGACGACAGATTTGCAAATTATTCCTATTTGAAACGGAAATGTACCCATTTTCTTCAACCTTATTTTCATCTCAAATTTTATTTTTTGAGCTTGAAAAGCTTGTGTATGACAATATTCTATGACTGAAATTCTTTATGAGTTATCACCCGGCTATTGTCACCTATAATAAACATTACTTTATTTTTTGTGCCTGATAAATACATATCATCTGTATTAGTCTGAGGTTTATGAAGATGCTGTGGCAAGATTTGGCTAACTATTGTCACTGATTTTCAATTATAGTGTTCAGGATTTGCGTAGCTTTCAGGAGGATGATTACTAAATAAAGCGAAAAGATTAAGCTCTGCAGAGTGGTTTGGGACTGTTATGTGAATATAGTGTCATCATTAGAGACTAATTAGCTAGAGAGAAGAAACTTAGGGACAGATGTACAAAGCAATTTTGAGGTCGCAAATGACCCAATTGGTGGAATCAGCCCGTAATTATTTTTTTAAATGTACAAACACCAAATTGTGATTAAGTAACATGTTAACAAATCGCAATTGCGCTTATGAACCAATTCCGATATGTAATTTGGAAGGTGCGTGTTTAGGACGCCACCTCCAATACGTAAACGCAGTGGTATGTATTAATGATTTCTGACCAAATTCCAGTCACAAAACAATAATACTTTACCACCAATCCAAAATTGGTGGTAACCAATTCACAATGGGAAGGTGTCCACATGGGTTGTACTACACCCTCTGGAGAATATAATCTTTTTGCTTTGAGGAGGACATGATTTCTTTTCTCTGTTGCCAATCGAAGTACAGATTCATAAACTGAGAATGGACTTTACCCTTGTTGCTGGACCACTGGCGCCAGTGTTTTATTATGCACTCAGACATGATTAATACTCCTTTTGCTCTGTCTACCCTGGTGGCTTTGTTAGGTATGTGCCAGCCTCAAAGAGTCGTTTCTCAGCTATGGCATTGACGCTGGCCAAGAGTGGCTATTTGTTGGTTACGGGGCTCAGTGGCAGCCGTAAAGTATTGGCTGAAAGACTCAGGCCCATATTTATCAAGGTTTTGCATCGCCCTTGTGCCATGCAAGGAGGCGCAAGGGTGATGTAAAACCTAAGTGACATTTATCAAGCCTCACAAGGCCACCTTAACTGCCCTATTCCATGTACTGTGTTGGGACGTGGAAGACCTCTGCATGATGTGCAGCTGTGTTCCCTGACCAGAGTACCTGACTGTGTGTAGATAGTCCTAGGATGCTTGTTTCCAGTTCAGGGAGGACTTGGCTTGGCAGTTTGGGCTGGACTGTTCCCATGAGGCACAGGGTCAAGACTGATTTGCATATGCCCAGGTCTAAACTGGGGTGGGATGGGGAGCAAAAGAATGATGGATTTAACCCAGATCTCTTGACTGGGGGTGAACGTTTTGATTTGTTCTGCATTCTGTCCATCAATTGTGTGTCTTTTGTGTGTAGATAGTATCATGGGTTTTGATTCTGACACTAGCCTCGCAGTAATCTAGAGGGTGCGCAGAAGCCTAGGCCTGTCCCTTGAAATGAGTGAGATCCTGTACTTGTCGCATGACTTGGAGGGTCTAAACAAACATATCGTCATTGTACAGACAGTGGACCACTGTTCTTGTCATGGGTTTAGTACATAGAGCGATAAAGACAGCATACAATGTTTTGTGAACCCATAGTTGTGACCAGATATTTTTATCTGTGCCACTGGCGTGGTGTCAAACACCTATGCACTTACCCAGATCCTAGCACCAGCACCCGAAGTGTATGGTGTGCATGGTTGTGTATGTGGCAAGTGAGGTGTATGCTTTGTGTGTCTCAGTGAACCAGAGGAATGGGGGCCTGCTGGATCCATTTCAGATGCTTGTGTCCTGGCCTTTTACACAAGATGGAGGTGAGGAGTGAGGTTGTTTCCCCAAGCAGTGGAAGTGTATTAATGACACTTCTGAAGCTGGAGGGAGGACACCTAGACACTGAAGTGGGAAAACACGGGCAAGGCTCCTTTAGAAATTCAATTAGGCCTTTTACTGAGGGGTGTGACTGATTAGTCTTTCTGAAGCAGTGTCCTTTGGTTGATGGTCGGGGTGAAGGGTGCGACTGCAATCTCTATTGGTCAAGGTAAAAAGGACTCCTTATGTGAGACCAGCCTTTTGTCTTTTATCTGGTCATTCTTCAGTGTGGTTGATGACAGCTGGGTGCAGAAAGCTCATACCTCTTTGGATCACTGTTGTGTGAGAAGCATCACTCTACACCAAGTCCGTGTCTGGAGAGCATCATGGAAAGAACACTTGAACAGAGAACAACCCCAAGCCGGTTCTTAACGTACAGATGGCCTATGCACATTGCCTCCCTGCTTTGACTGTACAAATGTGGGGTTTAACTGAGCTTCTTGATGTTCCAGTTCAAAGCTCTCTTTGGCCAAGGGAGGGAGTCCTCTTCAGAGTACCCAGATGACTGTTGTGAAACCAGAGCTTGTGTCAACCTGACAGCCAGCTTCCCATCATCTCAGTATATAATTTGTTACAAGAGCCGATAACTTATCTTGAAGCACATAGAAGTCATCCAGCCAGCCTGGTGAGAGAGTAAAGGAGCCTGCAAACTCTGCAAGAGGAGTGACAGTTCGGGAAGAGCGAGGTGCAGAGTGACCCTGGTGCGGTGGGTTTGCTAGAATGGACAACTACAGAAGACGATCTGTACACCCTGGTGTCAGCGGGCTCCAGATGCTCTACTACAATTTCCAACACAAATCATGAAGAGGCGATGTGACGTAAGCCACTGTTCCTGAAGTAATCAACGGCAGTGTGTCCTGAGCAGAAAAACCTGAAGTAATTGACAAATTTGTGACCTGAGCTTCTGTGTGCAAGAAATAACCAGCTGCAGCGTCACCTTAGTTGCAGTGCCCATGTTGTAATGGTGTGGCATGACCTGAGGCACTGCACCTGAAGTTAACTACCCAAGACCATGGCGTGAAGTGAGCTGTGGTCTCCTATCTATGTGATGAAGCCCACCCAATGCCTCACTTGCTTGAAACAAACTGGCCTGCACGTGGCCACACTGATCTGGACATGCACAGCCTAGAGATTTCCACAGCTGCTTTTGACAGCTCAGAGAGCCGCATATGCAAATGTTGAGGACACCCAAAAAGGACAGTCGGCTTGCACTCTGTCCCAGAAGTGTGGCAGCACCTGAGCCAAAACAACCCAATCTACAGACTTGCATACATGTTGGGTGAATACAGTGAGAAAGACAGACTATGTACTATCCTAAGAGTGTTGGGAGTAAAACTGCATCTGAGTCGATTCTCGCTACAATTTCCCCAAATGGGAAAAATCCACCTGAGCAAAGGATCGGCACCCAGAGGTCTAGAGAAGAGAGGCCCTAACGCACTCTACCACTAGGTCACTAAGTTGCATTATATATACATGTGAGTGTAGTATTTCATTCTACTGTGCATTATTTTTGAAAGTCGGGCACTGGGTTGGACAATCCTTTCTTATAGGGATGTGCATTTGTTAAGTGCAGAGCTTGTGCACTCCCACAATAACACCCTGAGAAGCCTGTGACTGCTCCCCTTATTACCACTGAGCGTCAAGTGCTGAAGGGGTTGCACTTGGCCCAGTTTGCAGAGCCATAGTAGGATGGTCTCTGGGGCAAAGGAGGCAAATTATCTCAACCCCTACTGTTGGGGCTCAGTAGCACTTGATTGCTACTGAGCACCTGTTGTCCACTATATTACATGTACTACCTCCCTGACAAGCCTGTTACTGCTTGCCATTCCTGTCACTGGAGTCAAGTGCTGAAGGGGTCATACTTGGCCCAGTTGGGTGAGCCATAGAAGAACAGACCTCGGGACATCAGAGTCCAACAACCTCTACCCCCATGGCTGAGACCTAGTAACCCTTTGTTGTCCTGTGTCCCCAAACTTAGCCTGACATACTGCAAACTGATAATGCAAGTTTTGCTTTTTAGTATTTTTGAGCTCTACTACTTGTCTATGAACAGACCTGTGCATGTAGTATCTGTCAATGTCACTATGGGCCTATAGATTGTTAGTTGAAGAATTCAGAAAAGTGTTAGAACATGCAACATAACATTAATCAAAGGTGTTAAAAACAATTTATTTGGAAAAACAGATTTCAGTGCAAATCATCTATTGTTGGGCCAAAGCTCCAAACCTCATCTGCTATGGAAGTGTCACCTCAATCTTAACTATCGAGTTACGAATGGTGGGAGATGAGGGCAATCTTTAATCGCAGGTGCCAACGGGTCACATATTTTATTTAAAAAATATGGTTAACTTGAATTGGCCTTAAAAGAGACAGAAGATTTTATGACTGGGAAAGTGGGAAAATCAGGGGGCAAGGTTGAATTTGAGTGCTTGATTCGGTGTCTAGCATTTCCCTGGCTCCACCCCAACCCTGCTGACTTCCTTACCTGTACTTTCTGCCCCTTGTGGAAGGGAAAGTCATGGTCTCTGACCTCTTGGTTCCAAGCTCCCAGGTAACGAGAGTTGCAGACGATGGTATTGACGTCACTGCCTAAGTTGAAGCGAGGGTTGAAGTGCAAAACTAAGTTGTCAAAGTCCTGTCCAAGGTTGATGCTACAACTATAGGGCACAAAAAAGACTTTCCTTGAGTTCTGTCTCAAGTTTCAAAAACTCATTTACCCACAGCTCAAACCTCCCACTTCTTAATACCCCAGCCTTTTCCCACAGCCCCTTCCCCCGCACTGACAAACCTATCACCTGCATGTCCATATCATACCATTCCCGAGCCATAGATACATGCTCTCTTTACCACATTTCCTTTCTGCTCACTGCTTCATCCCCCTACCACCAAAAGAGACAAACCCTCCACTTCAAGTGATTGTCCTCTGCATGCTGTCCCCGGTACACACCATCAAGTCCCAGATACCCCAACACTTACGCATCATTGTCATTCTTTATCATGCCTTTTATCAATACACTGTGGCCAGGCGTAAGACCAAGTTCCCGAGTCACCACGACCTATTAGAGAGGAGAAAACAAAGTGAGACATTGAAAAGATGAGGGAAGGCTGGCTGTATGACTCTGAACTCCTTCATTTACACTGCGGTCAGTGGAAATCACAATGTCTGTGGCTGAAATTAAAATTCCTATATATTTTAAGTCACTTACTCAATAACATCGGGCCCGATTCACAGAACTAACTTAAGACAAATTCCTAAACTTACTACCATTTTGGTATTCACAGAAGGCACTTACTCATTTTGGTATTCACAGAAGGCACTTACTTACTCATTTTGAGTAACTTACTCATTTTGAGTAACTTACTCATTTTGTGTAACTTACTCATTTTGGTATTCACAGAAGGCACTTACTCATTGATGAGTAAGTGCCTTCTGTGAATACCAAAATGAGTAACTTACTCATTTTGAGTAACTTACTCATTTTGTGTAACTTACTCATTTTGGTATTCACAGAAGGCACTTACTCATCAATGAGTAAGTGCCTTCTGTGAATACCAAAATGAGTAACTTACTCATTTTGAGTAACTTACTCATTTTCTGTAACTTACTCATTTTGGTATTCACAGAAGGCACTTACTCATCAATGAGTAAGTGCCTTCTGTGAATACCAAAATGAGTAAGTGCCTTCTGTGAATACCAAAATGGTAGTAAGTTTAGGATTTTGTCTTAAGTTAGTTCTGTGAATCAGGCTCATGGTTGTGAAAATTCTGTGACCAAAAAGAGGAATGATTTTTCATGTTTTAAAACCATATTATGACATTAATCAAAATAACCTATAGTATTATGACAGAAAATCACATTGCATGTGATGGGATCCATGGCAAAGAAAAGGACAGATGTGGCTTCTGACCCAGATGTATCATGAGAAATGTTGCTAACTCCAGCAGCAGATCCAAGACATGCCTCACCTGGCTTTCAGGATCTTACTTGCAAATCAGGCACCGCTCAGAAGCTAATTTGGTATTGTGTTTTACAGGTTCAATCCACCGTTTTCCCCAAAAAAGTACCTGGTAACCTTGCAAATTCCATCTTCAGCAATAGGAAAATAATGATCCAACCGTACAATAAGATCCTAGCCTTTGTTGACAATATCTTTCCTGCTCTCAAATCTCTCCCAGCGAATTCACATCTCAACCCTTCGGGTTTGCCCACAATCTCACCCTACTGCCCCTTCCTCATCTTCTCCCAACATTCAACACTTAACACCTCTGATTTTTCTTCCACTCAATGCAAGTTCATCCATCGCCAACCCTTCTGGTCACTCACCCTACTCCTCCTTTCTTATCTTCCCCAACATTCTACACTTCACACCTCTTTCTTCTTCTCCTCTCCTCCCACCTTCTAACACCTCCACTATTTCTCCTACCCTAATTCATCCTCCTGCTCTCCAGCTTCAATCATCTACCCACCTAACACTCCAGCAGGTTCCAAACACCTAACCCCACACCCAGTACATTCAACAAGAGTTCACACACCCTCCCACTTATCACACAAAATCCACCCGCCCTACTTCAACTTTCTCTCCACACCTCCCATAATTCGCTCACCGATAACTCCCCGGGCCATTAACCCATCCCGCCTCACCATCTTATCCAACAGGAGCAATCAACTTCTGAAACCTTCCCTCCTTAACTCTCCATTTCTGCCCCCTCCATCCCACATGTACCCGAGTCCCTGCATCAGCAAGCCTTCCCCAACACCTACCACAAAAGATCACGATAAGCCTCCTTCCTCCCATGTACACCACTGGAGACTCTCTCTGCAATCCTGTCCTCCATTTCTTATCTCACAAAGAAAATAGACATCCTTGCACATGCCTTCACTCATTTCAGCAACTCAATTACCTCTAACAAGTGCGATCCACCTCATCCAGCACAAGTCAAGAGCCCCTCCCCAATCACGATCCTTTGGGATAATTGGGCATACTCCCCACTCCAAGAATACAAAATACAAAACCTTGCAAAAAGCTATGACAACACCAATGCTTCCAACATTCCGTTCCCCAGCCAAACACAAAATGGCCTCGCTATCTCCACCGTTATTTCGAACCATACGTGCAACGCCTTCCCCATCACCACCCAAAATCACAACTTATCCTCTAGCCTGATCATTATCACCACCCTCCCCCTTGGGCAAACCAAACACAAACCCTCCATTTCTTCTCTTACTTGCATGCTGCACAAGTCAACTGTCTCTCTGCAGTCAAACACTGCCTTGAGATCACAGACACAATCACAGAACACAACATCGAAATCCTGATCCTCACCAAAACCTGGCTAAACAATACCACCAACAGCATTCTTCCACTCCTACTGCCCCCTTCCCCTCTATTCCGTTCTGAGAATGACCGGGAGGCAAACAAGGTGGAGGCCTAGCAGCAATATAGAGAAACTCTCTGAGCTGCAGACTTCTCCCCAAAACACACACTTTCAATACTTTGAGTGTTTTTCACTGGATTTCATCTCACACTCCTCCTCTAACCTCAGGTTGAATGTGATCTACCACCCTCCCGGTCAAATCAACACCTTCATTGCAGAGGGCAGGGAATTCTTCACAGCACATTAATAATTTCTGACAACATTATCTTTCTTGGTGACTTCAACCTCCATTGGGGTTCGGAAGCAAGTATACCATTGGACCACTTTGCAACTTTTCTCAAAGACATAGACCTCTACTAGCACTGCCAGAAACCAACAAACTGCAAAGGCGCCACTCTCGAGCTCATCATCTCCAGATCACCGCTCCTTTCGACCAGTGACCCAATCCATGTTGACTGGTCAGATCACCTACAGATTCCCTTCATAATATCTTTCTCAAACAAGAAAACCCTTGGTCAACTGAAGAAATAAAAAATCTGGTTCAGAGATACCAGTAACATGAATACGCAACCCATGGCCAACAAAGCCCCATCAAACCTCACCTGGATAGTACCTCAACTTGACATCAATGAGGCCACAGACAATTTCAACTCCTGTATGGACTCCTTGATCGAGAAATTTACATCCATAAAGAGCAAATACAGTAGACCTGAACCCTTTTGCCCTTGGTACTCCAAAGCCCTCCACAAAGAAAGGAAATATAACAGAAAATTGGAGAAAGATTGGCGACGAGCACCCTCACCATTAAATCTAACAAAGCTTTGTACTGTGAGACACAAATACAAAGGCCACATCTCTGTAGCCCAGGCATCACATATCAGATCCTGCCTCCATGCAGCCAAGAATGGACCGAAAAACAATTTGAGGTAATCAGTAAAACCAGCAACCCTCCCTCAAACACCCCATTTAAGGCATCAGAGATCCTTTGCAATAACTTTGCAGAATTCTTTGACAAAAAAATCAAAGACATTAACATCTCCCTTTCTTCCAAAGTTGCCAACATACCCAAAGGGCTACTGCCTTGCAAGGCTCCACAGCCAAGTCCTCTTTTTCCCAATCTCTGAGGCAGATTACGACGAACTCTATCAAAGGTCAAACCCTCCAACCATCTTAGTGACGCCATTCCAGGCTCCATCAGTAAAGACCTAGCCAAACTGCTGCTCTGAATTCTGACAACCCTGGCTAACTCATCATTGGATCAGGGCTTGTTGCTAGACTGTCTAAAAAGGGGTTCCAATTTCTCCTCTCCTAAAAAACAATCTCTGGACCCTGACGACTTCAACATCTTCCGCCCTATTCCCACCCCGCCTCTCCTAGGCAAGGTAAATGAAAGCTGGGTAGCCTCCAAACTGTCATCCCACATCCAGGACGACAACCTTCTCAACTCCCTTCAATTCGGATTCTGTCAGGGCCACAGCACCAAGACTGCAGTTTTGCAGATTATGGATAACGCCCTCCGCATTCTGGACATGGGCAATTCCTGTCTACTTGTGCTCCTCGACCTCTCTGCAGCGTTTGACACAGTCAACTATCAGGCGTTGCTAGACACGCTGAAGCATCAACCAGAAACTCAGACTGCAACAAGGGGTCCTACAATGTTCAGTTCTCTCCCTAACCCTTTTCATCCTCTACCTTGAACCTCTCTGCAAAATCCCAGTAACTCAGGAGTCATCTTCCACCTATATGCTGATGACACCCAAATCTACTTGAAGGTCTCATGCCTAGAAGACTGCACCCACTTATCCAATTCCCTGAACAGAGTTCAAACTTGGATGGCTAACAACCACCTCAAACTAAACACAGCGAAAACAGAATTTCTTCTCATCTCTCCAGAGAATGCTAACTTGCCAATCGAAGACTAGATGGATCTCCTCCCGGACATGGACGGCCACTCCTCCATCATTCTGAATGCCAAATCTCTGGGATTCACTCTCGACAGATGTCTTAACCTCCAGAACCATATCTCCTCCATAGCTAAAAGTGCTTGTTTCTAGTCAGGGCTTCTTTGGGGAATCAGGAACCTCATTCCAGCACACAACCCTAAATCTGTTGTCAGACACTTGTGCTCTTCATAGTCGACTACAGAATTGCACATGTGGCAGCCCGCTTTGTGCCAGGATACAAGAAATTCAACCACATCTTCTCCATTCTACGCTCCCTTCAGTGGTCTTCCATAGAAGCAAGAGCTAAATTTAAAACTGCCTGCATCACTCAAAGATCTGCATTCCTCTTTATCCTCGTACCTATCCGAGGTACTGAAAATCTCAGACGCTGTAGTGAAAGAGCCACTTTTGTAGTCTGGCACCCTATGATGACCTCCAACTACCACCATTTTAATTGATTTTAGTGTGTTCTGTTACGGAGTGGAACAGTCTTGCCAAGAGCAGAGCGTGTGGGATGTGCATTTGAAGGCGTGCAGTTGTGCAGGAATGTGTATTGTATTGTGCATTGGTGAAAATTATGAGTTCTTACTATTGGCTTTGACATGGTTTAATGTCATTCTGTTTTCTGACTTTACCTTGCTTTATGGCAGTGCTCTTTGACATGCTTTCATGTCATCTTGCTTTTCAATTCCATCTTGCTTTGGGCCTTTCTGTGTGCATGGCCTAACTCACTGAAGCTATTTTCTGTGCTTGCATGTAGCTGCAAAGTGGGGAGGGCATGTTCTGCTCTTCCTCCTGTTTTTTGCACTTTACTGACTAGAGAAAACCGGTTCTTATCAGAGGAATGTACATGGTCCGTCTCGAAGCCATAGCAAAGGCCTGATCAACCGATGCCGTGGCCTTGGAGCAGACCGGTACGGGCTCTCATGAGAACGAGGGGGCGAGGCTTGTTAGAAGCTTCGTTATGTTCGGATTTGTATTAAAAAGGGGAGCCTCCACTGGTCTGGCGGGAGTTTGGATTCTAAGCGAGGGCAGACGTGTCTATCTCGGATTGAACCCTGATTGCTGAGCTCTGATCCCCGGCTGTGTGAAGACTTCCCCCGGCCAGAAGTGGGCAGTGTATGCATCAGGTGATGTATTGAGTTTTGTGGTTATTGCCATTGTGATGTGAGCCAGTGGCTGTGATCGTTTGAGGTGTTTTCTTTGTGGTGTGGGAGGTGCACATCCAGAGTGATCCTCTACTGTGTGTATATATATATATATCTTTCTGATCTCTTGCAGGACGTCCAGTGTATCTTATCTTATATCAGTTATTGCTTGTTTATTAATCAGTATTATAGTTTGCTAAATTATTGATTCATGCCTTTAGATTATAAATTTGCTACATATATTTGAATCTTATGCATTTGGTATCTGAGATAGCCTTTGTTTAGAGAGTATTATGTAATAAACCCCAAGCCTTATTCTAAAAGTGATAGAGTCTTGTTAAATAAAACCCCTTTTCAAAAGGTGCTGTTTGTTTTGTGTTGAAGTCTTGCTGTGCCAGGGGTGGTAAGACATGCTCAAAAGTTTATATTATTCAAAGGTGCACTGGTATATTTGCCTCCCAGGTGGGAGTGCAGGGATTGGGTGTGGCTTATTGGTGAGAAGCCACATTCAAAACATTTTGGCGTAGTCGGCAGGATGCGAACGTTGATTTAAAAGGGGAAGAAATATGTTTTCTAGAAATTAAAAGCGGACTCTCAGATACCAATTGATATATGTATATATTTGGATGGGAGGTAGCCCATATGGTGTGCTAGCCCGTGAGTGAGCTAATTGTGCTGGGTTGAGTGAGAATTGGAGTGTATGTTTAAGTGTGTTTTGTAAAAAGTGCTTGTGAATAGCTTGCTATGTTAGGCAGAAAGGGCTGGATCCCTTTCAAGTGTTCATTAAGAAATGTATACAAAATATGTTCAGCTTCAGTGTGAATTTGAGACATGAGAGATACGGTTTGTTGGAGCCAAAAAATACCTCTGCAATGTTAACCTGTCAGAATAAATTATTGCAAAGATAAGTGGGAAACTGTAGCAGAAAAAGGATATGGTTTGTATTATGCAAAATAAGTATAGGAAAAGCAGAGGAAGGGTTAGTAGGAGAACAGTGCGTTCAAAGGTTAGAATTGACGTCTTTGGAAAAAGCGCTTGAAATTGTTTGGTTTCTTTGAGAACATGATAAAATAAGAGGAGCATTTGCAATTGCTTTCCCAGGCAAACTAATGAATTTGGTCTTTTTCTGAAAATGCCTGGAATGAGTTTCTTGTTTTCCTGGTTGTTTTTAATTTGTAAACTGTAACAAATGTAAAAATATGGTTTAATTAGAAGTACTAGAATGTATACATTATTTTAATATAGGAAGTGATTTAACATGAGGGAAATGTCAGGAAAAAGAAATGTGCGTTTAAATCAAAGGCTGTTCTGTGACTGTTCAGTCCAGTGTGAATTTGTGCTGCACAGACACGCATTTAAATGTGCACTAGGACAAGTGAAATACAGACTCATGGTCTGACAGGGGGCAGTTTATAGCTTTGAGATAAGGACAGAAGAAAGGGAGACAGAGTGTATTAGTGTTGAATAAAATGTTTAGCTTGTGAATTCTGTTTCGTTCTGACAAGAGGTGAAAGGGTTGAGAAAAAAATGTGAGGCTATTTTCCGTCTCAGACATGAAATGCGTCCTCGGAGTGGATGGCACGTAAAAATCTGGTGCAGGAGGAGAAATGAAATACACAGTCAGTGATGGTGAAGTGCTTGCGTCTTTGAAATAGATGTTTGGGAGGCTTGCAGTGAGATCATCCAGCAGCGCTGAGAAGAGGTCAGGCTTTGAAGACTGAGGAGGAATTCCTACGGGAGGGGTCATCCCAGCTCCTCGCCCCAGTAGACAGAGACAGCTTCTTTGAGATAGATGTTTGGGAGGCTTGCAAAGGCGCAGGTTTCCTTTCCCCCCTCATGAGGAGAGTCGCAGAGCAGACGAAAGTTGGCAGGCGTGCATGGCACTTCGGCCTTGAAGGAAATAAGGTGGGGGCTAGAGGCAGCAGAGGAAGAAGGCTCTGCTTGTTATTTTTGGCATGGGACCAGGCAGGTTCCGCGGTAGCCTGAGTAAGGAGGGGCAGCGCTTAAGGGGGATTGAGAGACACACAGAGAGCAGCTTCTGATAGTTTGAAAAAAATAATGAAGTAGGAAAGAGGTACAGAGAATAGGAGTTAAAAGGTGTCCTTTTGCCATCCTTGTAACAGATTTGAACATTAGATGAAGAGATGTATTTTTAAAGCAATTTGAAAACAAATTAGTCTTTTTGAAGAGAGAATTAAACATGTACTCAAGCCATTTGTTTTGGCCAGCTAGGATGAGTCAGATGTGAAAAAATGTGAGTTTAGAAAACGTGAGGAAAATGAACAGACCAGTTTTTTTTTATTTTAGATTTAATGATCGCTGTTGTAGATATAAATTAGACATGTTGGTGAATAATGAATTTTGTTTTACAGGGAGGACTGTTATTATAGTAAATGAATGCAGCAATGTTTTTAACTTTGCACAAGCAGTTTGTGCAGAATGCTTTTAAAATGTAGTCAATTTAGAAATGTGACAGTGTATTTTGTGTGCCAGTTCAAGAGAAATGTGTTCTTTATAGTTTTTGTAATGAATAGGGAAAGGAAAAATATGTTTTTGAAAGTTACAGATACTATTGTGTTATTGCGCATTGACAGATACTGGACAGAGGGCAATAAAATGAAATACAATTTGATTTCTCAGGTCCTAATGAAAAGTCCAGAGGTGGAAATTGATATATAGGATTCCCCAGAGTGTTAGCTACTGTGCATGACAGAGCATTTAATTTCCTTACAGATGAAAAGGCTAAAATCTTGGAGAGAGAGGTGCTGACACACGTTTCAGATTTGGTGTGCATACCTAAATACGAGCACCTAGGAGATAAAGATCATACAAACAGGTGGGCAGAAAATGAACGGATTTCCCCTAGATGTAATCAGAATTGTGATTCTTATGTGCCAGAATGCACAAGCCAGACAAGTCCCATAGAAGATGAAATGCCCGTTGAGGAAAGGAAAATTACTGGAGCAGATGAAGTGTCTTGGGTTTCTGCCAATAGATAAAGGGAGCACGTATCCAGCAGTGAGTGGAGAAATAGTCAGGAAGGATACTGCCCCAGCCCTTCTTGCTGTGCAGAGAAGAAGAGAGTTTCACCTCAAAATAAAGGATTCAGAGATTAAAGCGTGGGTAGAATTCTCAGACAATTCCCCAGAGCTAGAGGAGAACTATGCAGACAGTGATGAAAATATTGTACTTTCAGAAATGCAAGACAGAAAAAGTGTACTTTTGAAAAATGTCTTTTGCAAGGAAAGTGATGCTTGTTTCTTTTTTCAGATCATCATACTGCGGCGCCTTGGTGTGCGTGGTGCCCAGTCCCCGTATGAGTGGGTTCCCCTTCCCCTCCTTCCCTTCCCCCTCCCCCCCACCCCCAAGCCTGGAGTGATCGCCGGACAGTGGAAGCTGAAGTCCTGTGGCTGACTGGACTGGATGGGGTCCTTCTTTGCTGAACGGACCGGATTGGGTCCTCCTTTGAGCTGATGTGTTGGAGATGGAGATGACGTGACTAGCGAGAAGGCTGTGTGTCTTTCACACAGACAGACTGTTGGTTTTCAAGTGAATAGTGAGCAGCAGAATGTGCTGCAATTGGAGTTGTTTTATTGGCATGTGATGAAACAAAATGCAAGAGCTGTGTGTCTTTCACACAGAAGAACTGTTGGTTTGAACACAACAGAAGGTGAACAACTGAGACGTTGTGCTGCAATTTGAGCAGATATTTTCTGAGCTAGAGACTGAACAGAGAAAAACCTGTTGATGTTGCTTTTATTTTTCAGCGGGCAGTTCATATTAGTTTGGCTACCTTAGCAGTAGAAGTTCCAGTTTAACCATTAGAGACATTAGGAGCGTTCAAAAGCTTGATTCATTTATTTTGTGTATCCATTCAACAAGTATCCAGATATGTATGAGTTATTTTTGTGCTTTTCAGTTTAGCACCAAAGTTATTGCTTTTACATGTATTTGGGAAATGCAGTCTTCTTTTAATTATGACATGTAGTTTTGGATGGTTTTGCTTTCAATTAAGAAATGACATAGTTGTGCCTTTAGTTGAGAAATTTTGTTTTTGATATATGTGAATGGTGATAGTCGAAGGTCATTGGGTGGAATGTAGTGAAAGAGCCACTTTTGTAGTCTGGCACCCTATGATGACCTCCAACTACCACCATTTTAATTGATTTTAGTGTGTTCTGTTACGGAGTGGAACAGTCTTGCCAAGAGCAGAGCGTGTGGGATGTGCATTTGAAAGCATGCAGTTGTGCAGGAATGTGTATTGTATTGTGCATTGGTGAGAATTATGAGTTCTTACTATTGGCTTTGACATGGTTTAATGTCATTCTGTTTTCTGACTTTACCTTGCTTTATGGCAGTGCTCTTTGACATGCTTTCATGTCATCTTGCTTTTCAATTCCATCTTGCTTTGGGCCTTTCTGTGTGCATGGCCTAACTCACTGAAGCTATTTTCTGTGCTTGCATGTAGCTGCAAAGTGGGGAGGGCATGTTCTGCTCTTCCTCCTGTTTTTGCACTTTACTGACTAGAGAAACCGGTTCTTATCAGAGGAATGTACATGGTCCGTCTCGAAGCCATAGCAAAGGCCTGATCAACCGATGCCGTGGCCTTGGAGCAGACCGGTACGGGCTCTCATGAGAACGAGGGGCGAGGCTTGCTAGAAGCTTCGTTATGTTCGGATTTGTATTAAAAGGGAGCCTCCACTGGTCTGGCGGGAGTTTGGATTCCGAGCGAGGGCAGACGTGTCTATCTCGGATTGAACCCTGATTGCTGAGCTCTGATCCCCGGCTGTGTGAAGACTTCCCCGGCCAGAAGTGGGCAGTGTATGCATCAGGTGATGTATTGAGTTTTGTGGTTATTGCCATTTTGATGTGAGCCAGTGGCTGTGATCGTTTGAGGTGTTTTCTTTGTGGTGTGGGAGGTGCACATCCAGAGTGATCCTCTACTGTGTATATATATATATATATATATCTTTCTGATCTCTTGCAGGATGTCCAGTGTATCTTATCTTATATCAGTTATTGCTTGTTTATTAATCAGTATTATAGTTTGCTAAGTTATTGATTCATGCCTTTAGATTATAAATTTGCTACATATATTTTAATCTTATGCATTTGGTATCTGAGATAGCCTTTGTTTAGAGAGTATTATGTAATAAACCCCAAGCCTTATTCTAAAAGTGATAGAGTCTTGTTAAATAAAACCCCTTTTCAAAAGGTGCTGTTTGTTTTGTGTTGAAGTCTTGCTGTGCCAGGGGTGGTAAGACATGCTCAAAAGTGTATATTATTCAAAGGTGCACTGCTATATTTGCCTCCCAGGTGGGAGTGCAGGGATTGGGTGTGGCTTATTGGTGAGAAGCCACATTCAAAACAGACGCCAGCCGAGACTCATAAAATGGTAAAGTGTGCCTTCTTGAACTGCCACCCCCCCTCCCCCCCACCTTCAAGCACAAGTGATACATGAGCCGATTCTTCTCCAGAAGCGACACAAGATTATGGAACTCTCCCCGCTGAGCCTCCACCTGACCACATGTCAGGTCACCTTCAAAAAGATCTCAAAGCTCTTCTGTTTGAACGACACCTGGCCTATCCGGCTCCTACCCTCTCACGTTCCAGCCAAGTGCAGAGCAATCTGAACCAGCACGATTGATTGTAGTCCAGCCCGTCGTACTGTACCACCTGCTTGCAACTCCTATGTCTTACGATGAGTATGTGTAAAGTGCTCTAACTCACTGAAGGCCAACCTGGTGTTCCCTCCACTTTTAATGTTACATGCATATTTTCTATTTGCTATTGATATGTTCTGCTTTTTGTAAAGCGTTTGTGTTGCACCACCTGCTTGTCACTGCTATGCTTCACAATGAATATGTGTGAAGCGCTTTACCTCATGGGGAAACTAACCTAGTGTTTTCTCCACCTTTAATGTTACTTTTATACTTCCCATTTGTTATTGATACGGTCTGCTTTTTTTTGAAGCATTCTGGTGTCTATGGGCCATGTCTGTGTTATATAAAATCACAAATATAATGTGAAATAACATAAAGGTTTTATATTACACACAATGCCCAGTGCCGCCGACCCCCTATTTAAGCTGCTAAAGTGGGGGAAGAGGGAAATTACCTGCTCACACCTCCTTACCTCAGGGCATGAGTTCTAAAAAAAAGTAGTGGGGGGACTAACCAAGTTAGGCAGTATGCAAGTGACATCACAGCGTGTGACAGAAAAGTGTGTGACATCGCACGTAGCATCACAGGAAAAAGTGGCATCATTACCGTGCCCTCAGAGGAAGTGACATCACAAGAACTGATATCAGATCTTAAGACCTGTCATATATGTTTAGATGGTCTATCATAAATACATTTGAGCGCATTATGACAGCTGATCAGTAAGAAATTAACACCTCAAATGTACTGGTTTCTTCCCGGATTGTGGCACTGGGCATGCTGGAAAAAATGAAAGGGCGATGTGAGGCAGGCTAGAAATGGTTTTCCAGTGTTCCTACTGCAATGTGTGTGATCCTTACAGCAGTTCTGGTATTGGAAATACTTTACTCCGGGAACCCATAGATTCGGGGTCAAGATGTGGCAACCAAAAGAGAGGGAACAGTCACGAGAAGCAGAATCATGAAAAGCAGTCTGACATTGGGACCCAAATTTACAAAGATTTAATCTAGCAAGTGAAGTTTTTGCACTGTGATGCGTGAAAGGGGAAGTGCATAACAGAGCCATAATTTCAAAGATGTGGCATAGTTGTGCTCCCTCCTAGTGCTGCCGCACTTGTAGCTGCCTAGTGCCAATGCAGGTACCCTTGTGTCATGGCGCAAGGGTGCCTGTGTTGTGGTCAGGATATTTTTTGTGCAGGAAGAAACACCTTCCTGCACAAAAACTATCCTTTGAAATTGTTTCCTCTTTGCGTGTGTGCTGCAGTCCTTGTAAATATGGGTTTGCGTCAAAATACATGGTTGGATGCACGGGATTGCCCATGCACCACCCTGGTAATGCCTACGTGATACAAGTTAACACAAGGCAGCACTATATGCTGCATTGCATTACTATTTTATTTACCAAGCCGCACAAATCAGGAAGGTGTGTGGCTTTGTAAATTTGTAAATAGATTTTGCATATAGGCTGCAACAAAATAAAGTGACCGCAACCCAGATGCAAAGTCTTATTAAATCTAGGCCTCAACTCACACATTTCTTTATGTTTAAATTATGCCTCAAAGAAGTTGGCAACAAGAAGAAACGTGATAGTAAGTCTGTTCTGTTTTAATTGGTTGCAAAGGCGGCATTTTAAACTATATTATGGGGTTAAGGCACCTGCTGCAGAGGTCTTTGTGTATCCTGTAAGTCCCAGGGAACAATAACAATGGTAAGATTGTTCAGGTAGCAAATGCATTTGCTGGAGAGATCTGTGTTTTTCTAGCCACAAATTTGATTAAAAGTATCGTAGAGGGTTAATGTGTCCCATGCAGAGTGTGCTATCAAGGATGATATGTGACTCCTAAACCTTATAAACCCTATTACCTTTTGTAATATTTCCTGTTCATTGATTTACACACTTTTATGATTTATTATCAATGTGTAATGTGTGTGAATGATGTAAAGTGCTTCGACACCCTACACTGAGATGAGTAGCGCTACAAAGGAAATAAAAAATGTTGTTGTACAGACCGATACATCTGACATTCTTACAGCGCATGCATATCTCTTATATGCAGGGATTGAGCAAAGTCAAGAGCTTTCCTCCAAATTACAGTGTCTCTTAAGTACCTGTGAAGTGATGAAGTAATAACAAGCTGTGCCCTTTGTTTCCGGCCATTACATTGGCTCAGATAGCTCCTAGCCAGGATCCTACTGGAACAAAAGGAGGGCTGATGGCCCTTTAACGTTCTCCTTTGTTTGCAGCCAGTCACCCAGCTGGAATCTAAAATTCAAAAGCCTCGCCGTCTGCACATTGCTGCTCTGAAGGGAAAGCAGACAACATGCAGCAGCTGCTGAGTGCGCACCGGAAAATTACACGGGGACAAGTTTAGCCTGTTTCACTGGGGCCCAGTTTGGCCGGGAGGAAGGTGCCCACCCTGTGAAAACTGTGGGTGGACGCTGCCAACCCCCTTGTACCCCGACTTGGGCCCTGCCTTGGTTTCCTGTCTTCCATGGTCCCTTCTAACATCCCAACTCATATCGTCATGTTCATCTTCGGCACTCACCTCCATCGTCATGCCCATGCCCCCACTCGCTTCTGTCATTGGCCCTTTCCTCACCACCTCACACTCATCTCTATATCTGTTTCCAGCTCTTCAGCTGTCCTTCCTTACACCCTCCTCTTCCACTCCCCATCTCCAGACACCCCCCACTCCCCTTCTCATTCGCTCCTTCTCACCCACCCATGTTTTACTCCCGTTTTTTTACTCCCTTCTCACTCCCGTGTTCCACACCACCTCCTCCTCGGCAATCTCACCTCTTAAACTCTATTTCCGGACACTC
>CAWUFW010019572.1:0-181512 GCA_963921515.1 Calotriton arnoldi
CGAAGGTCCAGGATTCAGTTTCAGAGTTTCGTCCAGGTATAATCTAATCTTGCTGTGGCAAGGGTTCCCCATTTTAACCAGTAAAACAGGGAGGGACTAACTCTATGACCCCACCTATGGGAGGGTCAAGGGAGGGGTGGCTACACCCACTTCCCTTTGTCCAGTTTCTCGCGCCAGAGCAGGGGCAGGTAGCCCCTGAGCTGGTTTGAACTGGCATATGCACAGAGGAGCCTTTGCTCCCCCAGTGCAGGACTTCAAAGCACTCTAAGAGTGCACCCACCCAGCCCCAATACACATTATCCTGTCTGGGGAGGTGGTCACACCTCCCTGCAACAGGAAACCTATTGTCCAGGCCTCCCTGCCGGAGTTTCGTCCAGCAGCAGGAGGCCAGACTTGTGTCTGTGGCAGCAGCATCCATTTTGTGATGCCAGGGCTTCAGAAAGAAGTTACCGGGTAAGCCAGAGTTAACATGTCTTTCCTCTAGAAGGGTGGAATGCTACTCCCGCCGCCAGGATTGGCGGGGGGGTAGTATTCCAAGATGTTTGACACCAAACATGACATGTTTAGGTGCAGCCATTCCAAAGTTAGCATTTTACCGCGAGGATATAATGCGCTTAAGAGTATATGGTCAGGCTGCACTACAAACAGCATCAGAGATGGTCTCCGAACGCTGCAGAGGGGCCCTGCTCATGCAGGGGCACCCTCTCACATAGGAACCATGCACTCTGCCTTTAGGATTGATAAGGCCTGCCTTAGGAGTGACTTATAGGTTTATATGTGTGTATGTATTTAGTGATATAGGTAACCTATATCACAGTAAGGGGTGCATGCACCACCTACCCAGGCTGCAGTAGCAGACCTGTGGTGTCAGTTTGGATGGCCTTCCAGGGTGGCATAATACATGCTGCAGCCCCTGGCAGGCCTCTGAGGTACCTATGCCCTTGGTACATAGTATACCATATACTAGGGACTTATAAGGGCACTCCAGATTCCAATCAGTGATGTGCCTAAGGCACATGGAAACCATTTTACAGAGAAAGCAGATAGACTGGGGCCCTGAATAGCAGGATCCCAGTCCAACTAAGTCATAAACCAGCAGAACACCATAAAAAAGTGGGGCAACCATATAGTCAGATTCCACCTTCCTACATAACGCCCCCAAACGAAAGGAGATAAGGCTAACCTTGGCCAGTTGAGCCTATATTGACTAAGTGGCCATATAAGGAAGCACCTGCACTAGCATGGTTGCCCCCTATGTTATGGTCCACTAAGCAATCCCTCACCCTAAGGGTATGAGAGGGTCTCCACCATGGGGAATCACTACCTCTGGTGTGCTTAGGTAAAGTACAAGGCTGGTGAGGTGTCTGAGTAGGGAAGTGAGGCCCTAGGAATGTTGGCCTCAGCTTCCTCAGATCACTGGTCACCATGTATGCCTGTCTTTCCATGACTGAGTTGCACTTTGCTCTAAGGGTCAACCTTTGGCTGCCTACAGCTGGGGGTTGGGTCCCTTTGGATGGAACTACTGGAGGGACATGGCAGGTTTGGAACCTTCTGGTCCCAGGTTTGCCCTTGCCTACCAGAGTCCTTCTGGGGAGGTCCCTACATAAAGGTATGGGGGATCCCTCAGTGTGTAGAGGAATTTTCACCTGGCTAGGGCTACTAGACTGGGTGCCCCTAATCTGCTGATGGGGGCTTCCTCTGGACAGGGGCCCTGGGGGTCCACTGACCTCCCTGACCTCTGCAGCCCTGGGCTGACTGAGGCAGGGTAGAGAGGGGCAGGTTACCTGCTCCAGACTGGGTACCACCTTGGAAGGGTCCTCTGCCATCAGGGGTGTGGCCAGGCCAGGCCTGACTACCTCTAGTGGCAGTTCCTTCACTAGGGGTAGGGTCAGTTCCCTGAGGAGGCTGACCCTTACCTACTGTCTGGAGGGAAGAAGACTTTTCTTCAACCCTTGTGCTTCTTTTGGGGGAGAGTGGGCCATTCTTTCAGGCTCCATCTCTCCAAATTCTTGGGCTGGGGCTGTGGCCATCACAGCCCCACTAACCTTGCAGGGACGCCCAACATCCTAAGATGGGTTTGGTGTTCAACTTCAGCCCAGGCTGAAATTTCCAAATCATTGCCCATCAGGCAATCTACAGGTAGGGTTGGGGACACTGCCACTCTTTTGGGCCTGTGACCCCTCCCAGCTGAGATTGACTATGGCCATGGGGTGATCTGTTCTGACACCATCAATGTTGGTCACCTGGTATTTAAACTCAGGTAAAAGCTGGTGAGGGGGACTAGTTTCCTGCCACCATGGTGACACTAGCCCCTGTGTCCCTAAATGCCACAGCTTTCTGACCATTAATTATTGGCTCCAATCTGTACCTGCCCAATGCTATGGGACCCATGGTAAAGGTGGCAAATCCTATACCACCATCAGAGTCAGAGGAGTCTGTTGAGGGGTCCCTGTCTAAACTAGGGCCCACCTCTGTTCCTCTTGCAAAAGCACCTAACTTTTGGGTGCACTACTCCCAACTGGAGGATTACTACTGGTAGTACCAGGAGGGGTGGTAGTAGTTGTGGGAGGAACATTTTCTTTATTGCCAATCCTGGGGCAACTGGGATCAGTTTTCCAGTGCCCAGGCTTTTACAGACATGGCAATATGGTTTCTTTTCAGGAGAGGAAGGAGTTTGGGACCCACCCCCAGAAGAGGAATTTTGGGGCCCTGTAGGGGACTTATCCTTAGATTTATCCCCACCTTTCTCTTGGGACTTAGTAGAATCTTTCTTCTGGTCACCACCCTGATTTCTAGTTTTTACTCTGGTTCTGACCCATTTGTCTGCCTTCTTTCCCAATTCTTGGGGAGAGGTCAGATCAGAGTCCACCAGATACTGGTGCAAAAGCTGGTTTTGACAATTATTAAGGATCTGCTCCTCATAATCAAATTGTACAATCCTAAAAAGTCATGCACTTTGTTGCCATGTATCCAACCTTCCAGAGCCTTTGTAGCACAATCTACAAAATCAACCCAGTCTTGAGTCTGAGCTTTTGGGTGTCTCTGAACTTCAACCTATACTGTTCAGTGGTTAGGCCAAACCCATCTATCAGAGCACTCTTCAAGACTGTGTAATTGTCAGCATCCTCTTCTCTTACAGTGAGGAGCTTGTCTCTACCTTTGTCTGCAAAGGAGAGCCACAAGATTGCTGCCCACTGCCTCTGGGGGACCTTCTGAACTTTACAGGCCCTCTCCAGTGCAGTTATCCATTTGTGGATGTCATCCCCACTCTGGTAGGGAGGGACAATCTTGTTTAGGTTTCTATGGTCATAAGACCTTTCCCTATCTCTAGGATATTGTTGCCACCATGGGACTCTAGTCCCAACTTTCTTCTCTCTCTAAGGAGATCTAGGGATTCCCTATCTAAAGCCAATTGCTTTTTTCTGATTTCCAGCTGAGTTTCCTCATACTGACCAGCCTCTTTCTTCTCTCATGAGAGGATTCCCTCCTATGAGATGAGACAGAGCTCCCTATTGAGGTGCCAGAGTGGTTAGACTCCTGAGAAGGAGACCTAGACCTTCTGGGCACACTCTTAATCCTTCCTGGGGGACAAAGAGGGCATCATCCTGATCATCCTCATCATCATCCACAGGAGGGATTGGGTTTTCCAGGTCAGGGTCATTGTCACCCTCCTGGCCAGTTTCAGAGGGGGCTGGGGGTATTGGTACCCCTAGCCTCCTCCTCTTCATCTGCCCCACCCTCAGCTCCTACCCCTTCAGTCCCTACAGGCTTACTAAGGTCATAAGCCACCAACAACTCCTTGAGGTGTTGGGTGGTGGGGCTTTGGCCTGTCCTTAATTTTCTCAAGTTACATAAAGCTCTCAATTCCAAGAATGGGAGTGTATCATACTTGGAGGGTGGAAGCTCAATGGCTTCCTGCAAGGATTCTTTGGATCCTGCCCTTAAAGACATTACTAGTGTGGTGTGGTGTATGCACTACCTACTCTAGTGTGGCCTACTAAACTCTCTTGAGTTGTAGAAAGGGTTGTGCTATCCCTTAACACACAACTCTAAGTTCAGTAGAACTTACTGTTATTCTAAGCTTAAATTATATGTACCTTAGGTACCTTTAGTGGTTTTCAGTTGATCAATTCAATTGAGATTATCTGGTAAAACAATAGCAAGCTGGAATCCCACACGCTGCACACCAATGTGAGAAGTTGGCCTGGCATATGCTGTCCACTAATTATAGTGGGCACCTTGCACCAGTCCAAATCGACTCTTATGGTAGATAGGTTAAAGACAACCTTATTGAAAGCTATCCTAGTGGTAGCTATGGAGAGCAGCCTTCAGGCTAAGTCTTGAAGGAATGTAAAGCAGCTTGTTTTACCAGTCTATAATCTCTTGAGTGACCAAATGAAAGAGCACCACACCAGGTATATATTCAAAATATATGTATTTATTACTAAACACACCCTCTAGTCTCTTTATGAGGCTAGAGTTCAAGTACATAGGTTATAAGATCTTAAATCACAGTAATAGCACAAATACACGCTTGGGCCCTAGGGGCGTACCAAACCATATACCAATAAAGTGGTATGCGAACCACGACTGAACTAGACACTAGGCCTAGAGCCTCTAGAAGTGCTTGGACCACAAGGAACCACCCAAGGTAGTGACACAGGGGACCCACGGGAGACGCGTGCAGTGTAAATACACAACCGCGATACGCCGTTAACTTCTATGGAGAAAGTCGGGATCGGGAAAATAGAGGAAAGGGACACTTAAAAGAGGACTAGGACAAAACCCTTTGAGATCTAGGACTTTGAAGAGTCTCTACCCACGGGAGCACCGGAGTACTCGTGTTACCTCACCCAGGGAAGCCGGGTGCATAGGTGCCTTTCGGGTCGGGTTTCGCTGCCGATTCGAATGGCGATCTGCTGCAAAGTGCTGCTGGCGGCCAAGAGAAAAGTGTCCGGGTGGATCCAAGAGTGGATCGGAGTTCTGGTGAACCTGAAAGCAGAGGGGACAGAGTCTGGGTCACTAGCCAGTGACCAGGAAGGCGATGGACAGATGCCCACCGATGTCGAGTGCTTCAGGTGCGTTGACGGTCGTCTTGACTCTTCAGCCACGAGGTCCGGGAGGCGTTGTCGGCGACCAGGAGCAGGATTCGGGCTGGTGCTCGATGTCTGTCGAGTGCTGAGGTGTCGGCGACCGGATTGGACCCAACAAGCCTTGGCAACGGCAAGTCTCGAGTAAGATGTAGATCGTCGATGGTGCAGACCAGCAAGGTCTGTGGAACTCACCCAGCGAGGGTAAGTGAGGGCAGGCCTGGAGCAACCAGGATGCCAAGTAAGGAAAAGATTGGCCTTCGTTAAGGGCTACTAGCCAACGGGCTAGCGACCGCAAAGGAGCCTCGTGACGCCGCACGTGGAGCTGGCTTACAGGACACTCGTGGAGTGGGGGCCAGTGATCTTCGGTGCAGGTGGTGCTGGAGGCTAGGGCTACTCGGAGCCCAAAGCACGACTTCTGGGAGACCCAGAAGATGGTGCACTTGCAAGTGTGCTCGGTGTCCAGGGGTCACGGTCTCAAGTCACCCACGATAGCCACGGGCCTCAGCTTTGCTGGGGACTCAGGGTAGCCTCGGGAAGTCTGAGAATCCACCTCTGGTGATGCGATGACTTCGGCGTCCGACGGGAGCTTCAGTAATGCGAACCGGACAGATGCTTCTTTGGTGCCTGCCAAGCAGGGGAGTCACTCCTTGACCCCAAGGGAGATTCTTCAGTCCTCTAATCTTGTCGTAGAGCGTCGAAGGTCCAGGATTCAGTTTCAGAGTTTCGTCCAGGTATAATCTAATCTTGCTGTGGCAAGGGTTCCCCATTTTAACCAGTAAAACAGGGAGGGACTAACTCTATGACCCCACCTATGGGAGGGTCAAGGGAGGGGTGGCTACACCCACTTCCCTTTGTCCAGTTTCACGCCAGAGCAGGGGCAGGTAGCCCCTGAGCTGGTTTGAACTGGCATATGCACAGAGGAGCCTTTTGCTCCCCAGTGCAGGACTTCAAAGCACTCTAAGAGTGCACCCACCCAGCCCCAATACACATTATCCTGTCTGGGGAGGTGGTCACACCTCCCTGCAACAGGAAACCTATTGTCCAGGCCTCCCTGCCGGAGTTTCGTCCAGCAGCAGGAGGCCAGACTTGTGTCTGTGGCAGCAGCATCCATTTTGTGATGCCAGGGCTTCAGAAAGAAGTTACCGGGTAAGCCAGAGTTAACATGTCTTTTCCTCTAGAAGGGTGGAATGCTACTCCCGCCGCCAGGATTGGCGGGGGGTAGTATTCCAAGATGTTTGACACCAAACACGACATGTTTAGGTGCAGCCATTCCAAAGTTAGCATTTTACCGCGAGGATATAATGCGCTTAAGAGTATATGGTCAGGCTGCACTACAAACAGCATCAGAGATGGTCTCCGAACGCTGCAGAGGGGCCCTGCTCATGCAGGGGCACCTCTCACATAGGAACCATGCACTCTGCCTTTAGGATTGATAAGGCCTGCCTTAGGAGTGACTTATAGGTTTATATGTGTGTATGTATTTAGTGATATAGGTAACCTATATCACAGTAAGGGGTGCATGCACCACCTTACCCAGGCTGCAGTAGCAGACCTGTGGTGTCAGTTTGGATGGCCTTCCAGGGGTGGCATAATACATGCTGCAGCCCCTGGCAGGCCTCTGAGGTACCTATGCCCTTGGTACATAGTATACCATATACTAGGGACTTATAAGGGCACTCCAGATTCCAATCAGTGATGTGCCTAAGGCACATGGAAACCATTTTACAGAGAAAGCAGATAGACTGGGGCCCTGAATAGCAGGATCCCAGTCCAACTAAGTCATAAACCAGCAGAACACCATAAAAAAAGTGGGGGCAACCATATAGTCAGATTCCACCTTCCTACAACACCTGTCTGATGAATAGACAAAGAAAAGTTAAAAAAACAGTCAGAGGAGAGGAAGTCCATTGCATTGTTAGAATCTGGGAAATGGAAGACTGCTTAGTGCAGTGGTTCTTAACCTGTGGTCCGGGGACCCCTGGGAGTCCGTGAAGCCTACTCAAGTGGTCTGCAACTGCTTAGAAAATGAAATAGGGTTAATAGATTAATAAAGAGTGTGTACCTAAAGAAGCAAAATGTTCAGCAAATGTGAAGGAATAAAACATTAAAGGCTAAAAATGTATTTGTATCCTCTGATTGATTCGTGGGATATTGCAAGAGCATTCAAAAAATACAGTATGGACAATGGGTTAGATTGGATTGAATTTAGAAAAGCTCCAAGCTTCCCAGTAAAATTTAAATTATGATTTTTTTTTGTTATGTTTTTCTTTGTGATTAAATCAAATATTTTATCATTTCTGCATTCTTTTGTGGTTCAAAACATCGAAATTGCTTAGGCAGGGGTCTGTGACTTCCAGTTATGATTCAGTGGGGGTCCCCAGATTCCAATTATTTTTCAGTGAGGGTCCCCAGGTTCCAATAATGGTTAAGTGGGGGTCCACAGTAGTCAAAAGGTTAAGAACCACTGGCTTAGTGCACTGAATAGGAGAACCAAGTCAAAGTCCAAGAAATGTGTGAATAATTCAGTAAACATTCATCAGTCTCTGAAAATGCTTTCGGATTGTCTCTAATTATTTTGGATAACCAACCGCTATATTTATTAATATTTAAGTCCTTCATCCTACAACTTGCTTTGGGACCATAAAATAAGGGCCTAGGTTATTTTGAATTTAAAGATGAGTCAGTTCTAATGTTGAGCCAATTCTTGTTCTTCAAGTCGAATTCATAGTCTAATGTAGCAAAAATGTATTGATAGTGCTATCACAAGTAGTGAGATTGCATGAATAAATGCTTGAGCCCTTGATTACAAGAGGTCCGTTAATTCCGATGGATCCGGAAATAATAGTTATAGGGACCATCGGCAGTACGAGTTGTGGTGATTGACATGAAGATTTCGGCTGCTCACAGTAGCAGAAATCTCTGTATGAAACACCAAGAGGAAAACGTGCAGAAACATCGATTCATGCATATTAACTCCCAAAAATGTATAAATCTCTTTGTTATGGCAGCTCACAAATTACTGGGATCTCCAGTAAGGATAATTCTGGGGTGGGGAATTATTCAGGAGCTACTCTGGAACACGCACAATCAAGTCCTAAGTGTTATATTAATTAATCTCATAAAGCCCACTGCTACCCAAAAAAGGGTTTCCTGGCACTGTGACCAAAGAAGGAGACGAGGAAGAGAACAAAGGATCTCAGAGAGATAACCCGAACAGCCATGTTTTTAGTTTCTTTTTAAATACCAGGAAATTATTTTCTTGTTTTGAAGGTACGAGGATAAATGGATGTAATGGGCAAGGTTGAATATGACTTTGGCTGCAGCTTTTAAGTTGCCAATCTGCACAACTATACAGTCAGTATTTTTTGGTTTGTCCCATATATTGTGGTTGGTTTACTCTTGTTTTGTTTGCTTGGAAGTATATATTGCCTTTCTTCTGGAACGTTTATCTGACTCATTAAACCATAGATTCGTATTACTCTCTGCTTCCCCCACTGATCTGTTTTTTAAAAGTTATGTGAATTGACCTCATGTCAGAACGCTGAAGTACTGTCTCCTAGCAAAAATAAAACAAGCATTGGTAATACCAGTAGGTCTGGCTGAAAAGGAATGTTGTATGGTAATGTGAAGCATTACAAGCAAATAGCATATAAGTATTTGTGTGGAAGCCAAGAACTGTAGAATACTATAGCTGTAGGTTAAAAGGTAAGGTGACAGTTGGCCAGACCTAAAACTCCATGTAGGTTAATGACTGCTCTCCTCCCATCTGTGCTGCTGCCAGAGAAAGACAACTACCATAAACTAGTTGTCTAAGACATTTTTACAGCATTACAGTGTCATGTGTGTGCCCTTGAAAATTCAAGCTCAGCCAGCTGGATAATTAAACAAAATGATCACAGCTGGTGGAGGGCAAGCACTCTTTTGTGAAAGCACAGAACTTCTGCCCAATCAAAACATGTACTCTTGGTTTCCAACATGTGGGCCGTGCCTGGGCCGCTTTCTAGTGGCTTTCAATTGTCTGGCTACAGCTGTGCTGTCAAGCCAGACCATAACGACTGGTCAAGTGCCAAGAGGAAATGTAATGCGATGCTAGAAGAAACTGTTTCCTTTACAAAACGACAAGCAGTACCTATCAAAAAAATAAAGAGAAGACAGTGTACATGTTGATACTCGATGGCAAAAGCTGTGGAATGCTTCACGCAACCAGACGCAATCCTGCAACATAGTACATGTCATGAAAAACGTGGTAATTGGCTGTTGTTTGTGTGCTAATAACTTTGGTACTGCCATTGCTGGTTGAACAGCGGTGTAGCAAGGTTTCCATGGGCCCTGGTGTAAGCAAAGAAAGTGGTCCCCTATCCCATTGGTTAGGTATTAAAAGAACAGCAGATATTGAGTTAGGCCTAGTACCACTTCTCTGGCTGCACCTCTTTAGCTATACACCTGTTGTTGACACTGTGTTGCCTGTGAAGTGTGCATTTTGTTTAAGTTCTACCATATGACTAAATCGCTGGTCGATGAATGTGTAAAATTGACACTGGGGGATGACTCTTTACATTTGATACTTGCACTATTAAGAAAACTGATAATGTATCTTGAGCACTTTACCAATACATTTCCGGGTCCCTTATGTGCAGCGAGATATGATTTCCTGTATGCTGAGGACCCGGCAAACTACATTTGAATTGTCAACACTAACGCTCTTGGAAATGAAAAAAAATAGATACGAGGAAGCCACACAGAGTGAAAAGCCATTGAGACTAGAAAACCTTTACCTGCACATAGGTGAAAAAGTAATATTCATCATCAAATGCTTGGGGAGAAGAGAGCCCAGCAAGACTGAATTAATTATGATTCACCCTCTCAGGCAGAAACAAAGTTTTTATAAAATAATGCATTTAGGACGCAGTAACATTTTTGATATATATTATAATGAAGCACCGATGATCTATTTAGCTTTTTTTCTAGCCAGACCTATAGACAAATTTAATTCTATTCACAAGAAAGCCTTTACCGAAGTAAAGAAGCTACTGCAGCCTATGAAGTGAAAAAGGAGCTTTAAATAATTTTCACTGCAAAGACACACCAATCTAAATATTAGCCAAGACCAATTTTTAGACATTATGCAACCAGGTATTTTGGGCTTCAAGGTACTACTTATAGGCAACTTATCTAATGTCAAAATCTAGCCTTTGATAATGTCGAAAATAGTCTTAGTTCACATGTGCCTTCTGTAGTCTTGATCACAGTAGCGCAGGGCTGCACATATCGGTCTTGAAGATATAGATTTACAGGCACTTGGGAGGTGTAAATCTTCACTACAGCCAGTTTGTGACAGCTAACTTTGATGTCAATAGTGCTACTTACACACCATTTTACTTTGGCCTTATCTAACAGTTATTTAGGCTAACAGTACACAGCCAATTTTTGCCATGTTTAGGGTCAGAGTACATGCACTGGGGACCATTTAGAAGTTTCCCTATGCCCATAGTTAAAATATGCCAGTAACAGTAATTCCAGTGTCTTAAATGGAACATCAAATCTGAGGAGATCATGCATAGGAGTGAGCTGTTTAAATTCAGGTAAAGCATTTTGAATATATTTTCAATTCCTTTTCCCAAAACCTTGCATTTTATATTTTACCCCTTTATGAACTGTGCATGTTTTTATATCTTTTCTCAACTCATAAAGGTTTTGACCTTCAGCTTAGCAATGAAATGAAAAGGAAAACTAGGGGTTTCTTAGAGAGCCTTTGGTTACACTGTTTGTGAATATCATAGGTTAAGGGAGTAAAGGTTTGTGTTTAAAGCATTTTAATCTGACATCTTTCTTGAACTTAATAAGTTAACGGTTTCCCCATTACAACACTTCAGAAATTATTAAGAATGAGAAATAATTGTTCTGTGTGTGTGTGGTAAGGGAATGTAATGTTTTGGTCATTTTATTGATTATCCTCCACCATTTATGTATATCCTTGATCTATTATCAAAGTAGATTTCACAATGCAATTTGTTTTTGAAACATTTTAGTCATGCTTTCACATACCTAATGTATGTTTAAATATATTTTGGTATTAATAGGACTAGCGTTTCCGAAAGGTGAGGTGAGAAAGCAATTTGTCCGGTGCCACCAACGGATGATGCTGTATGACAAGAACTGTAGGGTGTTCCCTGTGGTGGCAAGAAGCTAATTAGATGCTGCTTGTTTTGTAAAAAGTCCAAGGATTTAAGCTTTATGAGTACCCTTTTCTTGTCTACTCTTCTGGAATGATAGGCTTAATCATCATGTTCTTAGCAAAAAATGCTTATTTTATTTATTTATTTTCCATTTTTCTATAACACTGCTATAAAATAAAGGCACTTTATGTAAAACAATAGAAGATTACAATGCAAAATAGTGATTAGTTAGTTGAAAGAGAAGTACAGATAGAGTTTGAAATAGTGAGATAGTGGTGGAGGATAATGATTACATTTGCTGAGAATTTGACAACTGAATGAGCATTAGTTCGAAAGAAATTGGAATAGATGTGTTTTTAACTATTTTATGAAAAAGAGGTGGTCTTGTTGAGTTCTGAGATGGCAAAGATGGAAGTTCCCTAGACTGGATGCAGCACCCATGTGGGATTGCTTCACTACTAATTTGTTTTTAATTTCAGGGTTTCAATGAGAAGAGTGTCTTTGCTCCTTAGTTTTTTTCAGGCCTCCTGAAATGGTCAGAAGTCTTGGCAGATAAAATGGGAAGCCCAGATGTAAGGCCTTGTATGTCAAACAACAGATTTTATATTTTATTCTAGTCTAGCTAGGACACCAGTGTTGTTTCTTTAGGACTGGTGATATGATCACATTTTTTAGTATATGAGGTGGGCTATGGCATGGAAAACAGGACCAGATTGTAGCTATAGATGATTGGACAACTTCAGCTAGAATGGTGTTGCCAAATTCTAATTGAGTAATGACTATTGCATAAGTGGCAGCCTTTAGCTGGTTGGGTACCAAGAGGGATTTCCATTTTCTGTAGTGAATGTAAGAAAAGGATTGCAGTTGTAGCTAGCTTGCTGATAAATGATGACAGTGAGAGAGAACTGCGAATGACAAAGCTCAAAGAGGAGGAGAGAGATAGATGGAAATCATCAAATTTAAAGTAGTACAGGACTACTTTGTTAAATGTATTTTTTGCTTGGGAGTGATCAGGATGAATTCTCTTTGAGGTGATTTAATTGGTGCAAATAATTTGATATACACTGCTGACTTGTTCTCAAACTCAATTGAGGCTAATAATATCATCGTTTGATGATGTGTTTAGATTTAATTATGTGTCTCAGCGTTCAGGTGTACTATGACTTCAGAAACCATTAATATTTTGGAGAGGGATTCTAGGTAGGGCCTGAATATTATTGATGGTGGAATGGAGCCTGACAGAAACTGCAGCTTATTGGTGTGGTGTGGCTCTCAATTTTCACTAGGTGTTTGCATTCAGAGAATTATGTGAAGAACAAATGAAGGATTTAGTTTGTGAAGCATGTAAGACATTAGGTTAATTGCAAAGGATGTCCGTTCCTCACAGGTAATAATCCTCAATTGTCTTTTTACTGGGTACCCCATTGTAGCACTTGAATATCTCAGGGAAGTAAAGCAGAGCAACCCAAGGTCTAATTGGGGGAGGTAGTGTCACATAGTAGCCCCAGCTCACTGGTACACAACAGCAAAAATCAATAAATGATTGTCCAGTCAGCGTTTTGTCTTTCAAACACATTTCGAAATACTATGCATTAAATTACAAATATAAGCATCAGGTAATTGTAAATACTTTCAGTGATGTCCTCATATCCCATTGTCACACCCTTAGTGGGCTCTGAACCCTATAACTAAAATACCCCCACTTACACTAGATGCAACATCACAATATGAGGGGATGTCATTATAAATATGGCAGCCCTACTGGCTTTGTCAGAGTGTCAGCACATTAGCAAATGCTATATTATAACATTGCAAAACCATTAAAAATCAATGGGAACACTACCAATAGTGGGAGGAGAAATGAAAAATGCCTGAGAATGCCTTTTGGGAAGTTAATGATGAGCTGAGTGTGACTGATAGGAAAATATTTATAGGGCAAAGGGAATATCCAATGGGGGAACTGTGGGAGAAAATTGTTGTCCTTGGCCATTATAGATATTTAGGGAGGAGACTAGACTAAGATCACAGTGCTAATGTGCAGGATTAGATTTCATGATAGACTATATGAAGCACTCTATTAATTGTGCAGCCAGTGATAAAGTCAAAATGGTGCGCAAACCTCCCTTATCAACTGTTGACGTTCCAACTAAACCAAAGAGTGGAAGAACAGTTCATCTTAGACCTGTATGACTATCATTCCCGTGATAGCATCACAAAAGTACTTTTTGAGTTCAAGAGAGAAATGTTTTAGACAACTTGAAAGACTTCCTAAAAGAATGTCAATTTTTCACTTATATTGCCCCAGGGCTAATGGTTTAGTTTGCAGTCAGTATGACTGTAAAAATGTCTACCACTTGCTAGTGCTATTAGTACACCTAGAAAGAAAAAGCAGCACTAAAATAGCCAAAGTATTGATGGCAGTTGGTGACTATGTAGCCGTAAAGAAGGGTCCGATCATGAAAACGTTTTGGAAGAAACAGAGTAAATACAAGGATAGATACATTCACTTACAGGGTGTAAAAACCATGCATGGGAAAGTCAGTGACATGGTACAAGTCAAATGGCATGAAATATATGGGTATATAACAACAAGGTCGAACATTCCTATGAGAATTATAAAAGTGAAGGCAAATGATGTACTGCTAAGAAAAATTGTGAACCCTGGAGTATGGGCAGATTGAGCAAAGTTCCAGACTTTTCTATGGTAAGTAAGTCAACAACTTTTGCACATGACTAGACATCCTCAGAATGTCCTCGTAGTTCTGCTAGGAAAAGGATTTGCCCCAGGTAGTGCAAAAACAGTGTAACAAACGCCTATGTACATGACCTCATCTTTGATGAAAGTGATGTAATTTCAAATGTCAAAAATCATCTTAGAAGTTGAATTACCATTAACTCTGTCAGTGAAATGGTTAAGACTATATTATTATTAATTGGTTTGAGCATTTATTGTCACTTAAGGACATTGTGTTTTTGGTGTTGTTATTTATTGGTATAAATAGCGTGAGGCCATAAGCATTGCATTAAGGGGCCGATTCCGATTCGGGCCGGAAGAAATACTGACCGACTCGGTTGTAGAATTTAGTCCGACCGACACGTACCGGCGCCGTCCGACCCGGGTAGTACGATGAAATGCATGGGAATCATGACCGACTCGTACGGAACACAAGGCGAACGACCGACCCGGACGGAAACAAGCTATCCGGCCGGGAAACCACGCGAATCGAACCGACCGACACGCATCAGGAAATAACCCGAACGAAACGTACCCGCGAACTCCGACCCGCGCAGTACGATGCAATGGGTGCAAATTCAGACCGATTCGTACGGAGCCCAAGCCGTACGACCGACACGCATACAAAACCCAGCCGAACAAACACAATACTCCGCGACCGACGCGTACGCCGCATATGAAACTGAGCTGAAACACAGCGGGAACGACTCGGAGAGGCGCGCACGAGACCACTGCAACGTCCTACTCGGTCATAAGAACGACTCCTACATGCACAATAATCACAAATGAAAAATACAAAAAAAAGGGCCAAACAAGCAATGACAAAGCCAATAAATACAGGGGGTGAAAAAAATGGAACAAGGACACACCCCCAACTCCACCTACATAAAGCCCACAAATCCCTACCATGATCCTTTGCAAATTCCACTGACCTGCCAGCACAGAACACCATCACACAGCAAACACAGACACACACACAGCTCATCCAACACAAAAGCCACACACCATTAGCACCTCAACAAATAGCACCCTCACACACACACACCAAAACCTACACACACACACCCTCACTTGCACACACACACACATCAATCACCACCACTACCACCCATCACGATGTCCCTAAAGAAGAATCCAAAGTTCCTAGATAGTGAATTGGAAGTCATGGTAGACGAGATCCTGAGGGTAGAGCCACAGTTGTTTGGCACATTGGTCCAACAGACCCCCATGTCGCAGAAAACCAAGATGTGGGCGAGGATCGTCGACAGGGTGAACGCACAATCACCATGTTTGCGCACAAAGGAAGACATCCAGAACAGGTGGTATGATGTGCGCAGGAGGGTCAGAGACCTACTCAAGAAGGATTACCTCCTGAGCCAGCACACCGGCAGTGGCCCTCCTGCAAAACCAGTATACCTCAGGCCCTGGGAGGAGAAGGTGCGGGCCATCCTACCACCAGTGAGCGTATATGGACTAACAGACATCCCAGAGCCTGGTGAGTACACAACTAATATACACAATATTGTGTGCCAATACACACACATCACTGTCAAGGGGACAGTCAAACCATCCACCCCTAGCAAATCAACAGCAACCAAAAGATAATCATCCCAAGATGTGTATGTCAGTTAGATAAACACAATACATGCCATCTCATAGTGATATGTAACTGTGTCATGACATGTACAAACCTAACAACAAATAGAGCAAGGCAGTGGCACAAATATAACCAACAAACACTGCCTGATATTTTGCCACCACTAGAACACCACCTCACAGGGAAGCTCACTTAAAGGAAGGAATTCTGTGTATGCTGGTGAAGTCAGTGTAGCCAATAGCATGATGGGAGTTGTAGTCACAGATACTGCTCACCCTCACAATTGGCCCATCAACACCACTCTGAACCATGCTCACATCACAGGAAGTGGATAAGGACTGACAAGATGGCTGACACTGGCTACTGCTGTGGGGAGCACAAGGCCCTGCTGGGAACTGTGCACCAACAAACAGCACAACACCACTGCCTGACATCCTGAAAGCCAACTTGCACTCTCTGCAATGCAAGCACGTTGCATGGTGGGATATCTGGCTGGGTGGGAAGGAGGACTCACAGCACTGACCATAGTTACAAGCAGCTCACCTCACACACCCCTCAACACAAACTCCACATAACCCACCTGGGAGAATGCAATGCCTCACATACCAAATGAAGATCCCACAAAGAACCACCACCCTGGGTAATGCTGTGTGAAGCACAGGGACACACCTGGGACTTGTAGCCAAACAAACGCAAGGACAACACTGTCAGCCTTCCTGTCAGCACAGGCACACTACCCCACAGGGAAGCAGAGTCCAAAGGAAGGAAGTACGGGCATGCTGGGAAGGGGGTGTAGGCAATAGCATGATGGGAGTTGGAGTCACAGATACTGCTCACCCTCACAATTGGCCCATCAACACCACTCTGAACCATGCTCACATCACAGGGAGTGGATAAGGACTGACAAGATGGCTGACACTGGCTACTGCTGTGGGGAGCACAAGGCCCTGCTGGGAACTGTGCACCAACAAACAGCACAACACCACTGAATGACATCCTGAGAGTCAACCTGAACCCACTGCAAGGGTGGCATGCTTCATGGTGGGATAACTGGGCCAGGTGGAGAAGGATGGCCGGATGTCCACCAAATACAACCAATGCTGGCCATGCACACACCTCAACATTCATATTGAAATGCCCCAGGTATGCATGACAATGTGCTACACCAATATCAACCTCTTACTGTGACAACTTAGGACAATGCAATGTACATGCCCGCATCCAGAGGTACAGTCACAACTGTCAGGTGTGTGAACCATTGATGCCTGTAGAAACATTACATACAATGTGTGTCTCTTCCAAATACAGGTGACGATGATGGGGACACAGCAGCAGGCGAGGAGGAGTCCCTGTCCCAGGCTCCGGGGACACAGAGCTCACTGGTGTGGAACAGCCTCTGCCCTCCTCGGATGGCGAAGACCTACCTGGCCCCTCCGGTGTGAGTCATCATGCAGCACCAGCTGGACCAACATCTGCACCCCCTGCACCCACCCCTCCAACAACTGCCAACATACAGACCACCCCCGCCGACACGGACAGACCAAGGACCACCGCTGACAACAGCACAGGGCCCCAGGCCCACCGTGGAGCAACGGATGACAACACCACTAACAACCCCCAAGTGGGCCTCGGGTCACCTGTGCGTGCCACCGCAGGTCCTGCACGTGTCGCCAGGGGTGGTGGGAGGGGTGGTAGACATAGGTCGCTGCTTGCAGAGGGGTCTGGACTGCATGATGACCCACAACTGGCACGCATCGCTGATGCGTACCAGGATAGCACCGGAGAGGTCAGACAGGTAGTGGGGATCCTCAAGGACATACAACAGCAGCAGGCTGCCCATCATGCCCGCTTGGACTCCCACATGTCCCGTGTGGAGACACACATGTCTCGCATGGAGTCCAAGTGGGACACATTGCAAGAACTCACAGCGGTGCATAGGGACATATTGACATGCCTCCACCAGATTAGCACCAACATGGCCACACCTCCCTGTGTGCCCACAACATCTGGTGCTGCAACAACTGACACCGCCACAGGGAGGGAGGAGGACTCTGGCGGAGACTCCCTGCACCGCAGCAGCCTGCACGTGAGGGTCCCCCCAAAGAAGAGGGGTCGTCCGAGGAAGGAAAACTGAGAGGTTGATGGCCACGTACATCCCCCAGGAAGCCAACACCTGTTCCGGAAATTATCCTTTGTGTGCAAACGTTTCACCCTGTCGAATGCAACAGTACTTTCCCACATGACATGGGGAGTTCAAGTTGGACTAATGTATCATATGACTGTGGACTTCACTCAGGACATTTCTGCTACCAAGACTTCCAACTCATCTGGGAACTTTGGATCACAATCCCAATGTACAGCACCCACCATCCTGTGCACTATACACACACACATTTCTGTAAATAAAATCACTAGTACACCATACTTGCCACTGTTGTTATTCAAATGTGGATACTGTTATGGTGATGATGTTCTGCCAAATTACACTGTGTATGCTAACTGCTACAGCAAGTACAACACCGTTGTGTGAGTCATGGTGACGTGACACATATGAGGGAGACACACCACTAGGGCTACACAACACAGACACCAGGGCCATCGGACTCATCGCCCACAGTGATGTTGCCAGGAAATACAGTGGAATGCACAGACACCACACCTATTCAGAGTCTGTGTCAACTAGCCCACAGGTGCAGTAAGCAAATGTCAGTCAGATGTGTGACCACAGACAACGCACATCCCAAAGTGAAGCACAGGTTTATTACACATTAGCAACATGTTGTTTCCACTACAAATGCAAGGTTTACCCACGTGGCAGTGGCCACACAGTCAACAAGTGCAGAAGATATGAAGTCCAGGGGTGTGTGGCACATCACTTGTAGGGAAACTACTGCTGCCACCCTGAAAGCTGAATCATGGTGTCGGGGGATCCAAGTTGACCAAAGTACACAGTAAGCACCCTGTGAAGGACAGACATGACACACAGTTAAAATCACTGTAGAACAGGACAGTACTGCAATACTCATGCCCAATACATGTCACAAGACAACTACACAAAACCAAGTTAGCATGTCAGAACTGTTGGGGAGTTCAGACTACCTGGAAGGACACATTGCTGCACGCATCCAGTCAAGTAGCACATGGCCACACTCAAACAGCACCAGAGCACCACCCACACATATCATGCAAACTCACGTCATTCACATTACATCTCCCTGGATACTCACATTCAGCTGAAGAAGTTGGTGATGAGCTGTGTGCGGACATCACCATCATCATCATCATCATCACTGGCATCGTGGTCCAGGCCAGGATCCTCCACAGGTGGCGGACGTTGGTCATCGTCATCCAGGATGAGAGGCAACTCCTTCCGCACTGCCAGGTTGTGTAGCATGCAGCAGACGATGACAATCTTGCACACCTTTGCTGGGGCATATGGGAGGGCCCCTCCTGTCTTGTCCAGGCAGCGGAAGCGGCTCTTCAGGAGACCAAAGGTCCGCTCTATCACTCTCCTGGTCCGACCATGTGCCTCATTGTAGCGCATCTGGGCTGGTGTCACAGGGTTCCTGAGGGGTGTCAGCAACCACGGCATGTTGGGGTATCCGGAGTCACCTACGGACAGACAAGTGCACATTAGCTGATTTGGAAAAGTGGGTGGAATACTACAGATCAGAACACACACAATGGTACAAAGTCAGTACACACCGACAAGCCAGGCACGCTGGTTCTGCATCTGTGCCATCATCCTCGGGATGCGACTACTCCTCATCACGTAGGCATCGTGTGCTGAACCAGGGAAACGGGCACACACATGTGTGATGCTCATATCTGCTAAACATACCACCAGAGCATTGATCGAATGGTAATGTTTACGGTTCCGGTATGCCTGCTCATGTGCCTGTGGTGGTATCAAAGCCACATGTGTCCCATCAATGGAGCCAATGACATGTGGCATCCTCCCCAGGGCATAGAAGTCACTCTTGACGTCAGTGAGTTGTTGACGTGTAGGGAAATAGATGTACTGGTTCAGGCATCTCAACATTGCCTCCAAAACATCGCGTAGCACACGGCTGAACATAGTCTGTGACATCCCACCGGCAGTCGCAACAGTGTGTTGAAAGGTACCGGTGGCAAAGAAGTGTAGGGCTGCCATTACCTTCACCTTGGGGGTCAGCGCCGTAGGGTACGTCCGGCCAGGTTGCAAATGTGGTGCCAAGCGCACTGCCAAATCCTCAATCAGCTGCCTGGTGAAGCGGTACCGTCGGATGCTGTCACGTTCCACCATCGTTGCCAGGTCAGGGAATGGTCTATGGACAGCTGGAGCCCTGCAGTGCATAGGTTGAAGGAAAAAGATTGTCAGTCACCCCACATATGTGCCATTCACCATACACAATTTCACATGAAACATCATTACGTGACACAAGTACTTGATGTGTGTGCCGTTCTGTCGGACATAACTCGCACCTACATGGCCATCATCTAACTTCTCAGTACAACATGTGTGCACAACAGGTACCAGGTTGTGCTATGGGAAACCATTAGGCTGTGTCACAGTACCCATTTACTGCTGTCACGTTCCACACACACACCACAGTGACATGTCTGGACAGATGCGCCACAGGCATCACAGCTCATTGACAGGTAGATTCCCAGTGACCCTGTCTTGCCACATGGACACTGGCATGACATGGCGTATCATGTACACGTCAGAAAATGAAACATGACTCCCACAGGTAGTGGCCCCTGTCGCATCCGCAGGACAGACATGGACGCCAGTGACGCACAACATCAAAGTCCATGCACAAACAACGTTGATGTGGAGACTGTCTCCCATCGTGCACATGGAATCAGAGACATCGGAAACACAACATGCACACAGACTGTGGAGGGACATCACTATTGTGGCAATGGGTCATCCTGTGACGTACATGCCTTCCCACATGGGACTCTGGGGGTATGTGACATGTCATACACATACACAACCTGGAAATGTGACCATGCCACATGCTCCAAAATGAACTGTTGCACATCACAGTGGTCATGTGCACAACACACAAAGGACCCTGTCCCCATGAACACATGCACAGCCTGGGTGTGGCTGCCCACAAGTGCCACCACAGAAACCACATGTTAACCCCCATACACAGAGAAGGAAATGCAGCCTTACATGCCTTAGGAAACATTGTGGACTGGGTGTGGTGTTGTAGGTGTGCCCCTGGGTCTCTGGCAGGTATATGTGGCTGGCATACGTTCACCAGTGACAAGCATGGTGACATATGCGACTGACCTGTACAGGGACGCGTTGTACAGCAATGGACCGATCGGTGTGCCCGGCCGGCCCATTGCATGTGTTGTGAGCGGGTACAGCGTTGTACAGCAATGGACCGATCGGTGTGCCCGGCCGGCCCATTGCATGTGTTGTGAGCGGGTACGCGTTGTATCCCGAAATACGCGTTGTACAGCAATGGACCGATCGGTGTGCCCGGCCGGCCCATTGCATGTGTTGTGAGCGGGTACGCGTTGTACAGCAATGGACCGATCGGTGTGCCCGGCCGGCCCATTGCATCTGTTGGGAGCGGGTACGCGTTGTATCCCGAAATACGCGTTGTACAGCAATGGACCGATCGGTGTGCCCGGCCGGCCCATTGCATGTGTTGTGAGCGGGTACGCGTTGTACAGCAATGGACCGATCGGTGTGCCCGGCCGGCCCATTGCATGTGTTGTGAGCGGGTACGCGTTGTATCCCGAAATACGCGTTGTACAGCAATGGACCGATCGGTGTGCCCGGCCGGCCCATTGCATGTGTTGGGAGCGGGTACGCGTTGTACAGCAATGGACCGATCGGTGTGCCCGGCCGGCCCATTGTATGTGTTGTGAGCGGGTACGCGTTGTACAGCAATGGACCGATCGGTGTGCCCGGCCGGCCCATTGCATGTGTTGTGAGCGGGTACGCGTTGTATCCCGAAATACGCGTTGTACAGCAATGGAACGATCGGTGTGCCCGGCCGGCCCATTGCATGTGTTGGGAGCGGGTACGCGTTGTACAGCAATGGACCGATCGGTGTGCCCGGCCGGCCCATTGCATGTGTTGGGAGCGGGTACGCGTTGTATCCCAAATAAGCGTTGTACAGCAATGGACCGATCGGTGTGCACGCATTGGCTGGGGCCTGGCATGGCAACGGACGCGTTTTCGAAGCTCCAACGAGTCTGATGCAGTGAATTCAGTTGGCCAGCCACAACAATGTTGCAAAATCATGGGTGTCATGAAGTTGAAGATTTGAAGGATGCTGTGGGCGTGTATTAGTGCTGTTATTCCATGGATTGGTCAGTTTCAGAAGATGCAAATGACTTGGACCTATCACTTTGGACACATGGGACAGTATCTGCCTCTGCAGCACACATATAATGCTGGCTGTTCCCCTGAGAGCTCACTTGCCTGCACTACATGCTCCAGGACGACATCTGCCACCAACACTGCTGCTGTTTCTGCATCCTCTGGCTACTGCAATGGCACGTACTGTGGAGAGAGCCCCAGCCTTCAGCCTTGAGGAGAACCAGGCCCTGCTGGACAGCCTCCTTCCACAGTACAGCAAGCTGTATGGGAAACCAGGGGAGCAGGTGAGTGTGCTGTCCACTGCCTTACTAATTGTGCATGTTGTCTGACTAGCAGGACTTACAGTGTGCACACCACTGGCTAGCATGCTCACTGAGTAGTTGTCACACCCCAAAGTGTGTAGTTACATGCACTGAACTGGTACAGTGCAGTAACAGTGCATTCCAACTAGGTTTACTTCCCATGCAATGATACCATGTAGTGACTGCTGGCAAACTGTTCATAGCCATTGTTGCACTGCCTGTGTACATCATATGCCCCTGTGATTGAGACATGTATATCCAACTGTGTGATGCACGTATATGTTGCATGTGTAGTAATGGCCTTTTCACTTTGTCATCCTCACAGGTTGATGCCCACCAGAAGCAGGAAATCTGGCTGACCATCGCCCGGGAAGTAAGATCCGTGGGGGTCTACAGGCGCAGGATCCGCAACTGCCAGAAGAGGTGGCAGGACCTTCGGGGCTGGACCCGGAGGATCGCAAGGGTCCAGCTGAAGCTGTCGCCTCCTCGCAGGAGGGGCGGACACCGGACCCTGACCCCCCACATGCTCCGGATCCTGGCGGTGGTCTTCCCTGACCTGGATGGGCAGCTGAAGGGCAGACAGCAGCAAGGAGGGGGTGAGTCCATGACTGCACTGTGCACTTTGTCTGACATGCTATGTGCCCTCCTCTGGCCTGGTTAAACTTCCACAGTACATCAGTCATGTGGTCCAGGACCCATGTCCCTCATTTGTGACATGCCCACTTCTCCTCTGATACGCATATGTGTGGCCCTTATAGTCAGGAAATTGTGTCATTTGGGGACTGTGTCATTGCATTTAGCTTTGCTCAAGGTGGGGGACAGCATTTGTTCCCGTGACTATGTTGTGCGACTCATGGGTGGGTCAATTGCTTACACAATGCCTAAGTTCTGACATGTAATCTGGGTGTAACTTTGATATGTGGTCCACTTGCTGATCTGAATCACCACATGTCCCTGTGGAATTTGGCACACACCCATGCTGCTGGTGGGAACAATGTTTGGGCCTCAGGAGTATGTGTATCAAGTGTGTCACACATGCTTAGCCACCTGCCTACTGTCCAGGACTCATCCCTCTTACAGGTGGAGCTGGACAGTCATGCCTACTCCAGGGCATACAATACACTCTGTACTCCCACTCCCGTGTATCATCTGGCATGTTGTGATCAGTGAAATGTACCCTCAGGTGTCTGCCTCTGTCTCATTGTGCTGTGTCTTCGTTGTCAGGACTACTGGTATGTTTATCGGTTAGGGCTCAGCATGCCATCGGAGATGTGACCATGATAGACGATACTTCTGTGACTTATAGGTGTCTGATCACTTGACTGTGCACACAGGTGTTTGCGACTGTGACTTTCAGGCAGCTGTTTTTCATTCACAGCACACTGTGAGGTGCTCATGTTCAGAGAGTTGTGTTTCTTGTCCCCCATATGTCCAGTTGGTATGACGTGGACAAATAGTAGTACAGATGATGTGGTTTTTGGGGGATGGACATGTGCACTTGTCAGTCACATAACTTGCATTCCCCATGCCCTCAGATTGTGACACAGTGCAGACTGTTGTTGGCTGGCTGCCATGGCCATGTGACTGGAGACAGTAATGTATGACTTTGCACGCATTCCTGTGTCATGGCATTAAACTTCCTGAGACTGATCCTGCAGGGGAGTGACATGTGCAACATGCACCCCATTGTGGCATTGACTATCCGGACATCGGTGCATCATGGTGTCTGGTGCTGGTATGCATCACATGCATTTCTATTTAGACTCTGGCCATCCCTTTCATCCGGACACCTGCACTGACTCAGTGGCAAGAGATGTGATGTGTGCATGTTCACATACTTCACCGTGTTCCCTGCAATGTCCAACAACTGTGTAGGTGTTGCATGTGTCCACACTGGGGTCTTACCATCAGACAGGCACCAGACAGATGGGTGCAAGGGCAGGAGGGGTGTGAGTCCCATGGTTGACCATCAGACTGACAATTGGCTTCCCGAATCTGTGTGAGGACTTTAGGCAATGTTCAACTAAGGATGCCAGGGCTTGCTCTGTGATGTGCTGTACTTACTGTGGTGTGTGCGGTCAGTGCAGGTGACTGATGTTTGTCTGTTTCCCTAATTGTTTGCAGATACATCCACGGCCACAGGAGGGGACAGCTCCATGGACCAGGAGGAGCAGCGGAGCCAGACTGGGTCAGCATCCGACGAGTGGTCAGAGGGACCCAGTGGCACGGAGGGCGAGGGGAGCCACACCGAGGAGTCCTCAGCACCATCCACCTCAGCTGAGGACCACAGCAGCTCGGAGGATGACTCCCTTGTGGAGGCGGGTCTCAGCAGCCACCAAAGGCCAGCTAGTCTGTCTGGCCCCGCCACCACCACCACCACCACCGCCTCCCATTGGCTCCCATTCCTGAGGTCCGTGGAGGCTCCCGTGCTCGGGAGCGTGTCTCCTTCGTGCCAGGCACCGCACCCCTGCCCCTGTGTCCCCTGCTGCCCTGAGTGAGGAGTCTGTGTACCTCCTTCGGCAGCTCCATGTAGGGCAGACAGCAATGCTGAGTGTCCTCCATGCACACACCACTCTGTTGACACAGCTGGTGTCGTTCATGGAGGGCATCTCGACGGGTATGTCTGCCCTACAGAGGAGCAATAAGTCCATGGACTCCTCCCTGACGGCAGCAGTGTCCCTCCTCCAACAGTCCCTCACCCCTCCCACCTCTGCCCCATCCACACTTCCTGCCACCCTACCTGTCCAAAGCACATGCACACCTGCACAATCACCCAAGCACACAGACACGAGCAGCACAGACACACCCAAGAGAAAGGCAAGACGTGCACACAAGCATCCTCAGGGGACTGATACCACACACACAGGGGATGGGGAACAGACACACACACAGGCATCCACAGTCACTCCGCAGTCCTCCAAATCCTCTCCCTCCAAGACCCCTTCCCTTGCCTCACCTGCTACCCCACCTACACAGCAGATCTTCCTGTGTGACCTCGGCCTCTTCCCCTCCAATCCTGCTGATCCAGCATACCGGGGGAAGAGGAAGTCCACCCACACAGAGGGGAGTGCCCCTCGCCCCCGGACACCCTCCCCCAGGCGCAGGCAGACACAGGACCCCATTCGGAAGTCCCCCGGACCAGGAAGAGCAAGACCCCACCACCACCACCACGCAGCTCCACCACCCAGTCTCTCTCCTCCATCCCCCAGGCCACCACTCCACAGGTTCCCCCGCCACACCCTGCCCCAGGTTCCCCCACACACCGATACCGCATCCCCAGACTGCTTAGGCCCTCCCCCTGCCACTTGCTCTTCCACCCCCAACCCAGACGCTCTGCCTGTTAGTGCCACTGGTGTGGAGACCGGGTCCCCCTCTGTCCTGCCCACCTCATCTGCCCCCCCTTCCACTCCCTTGGAGTCATGCACTGCAGTGGAGTCCACAACCACCCCGTCTGACTCGGGCACTGCAGTGGGGACCCAGTCCACTACATCAGACCAGCCCACTGCAGTGGTTGCAGCACCCACACCAACTGACTTGTGTACCACAGTGGTGCCGGCCCCCCTGAGTCAGACACCTCCACTGCAGTTGCCGGTGACACTCCTGCACCCACCACCCCTTCACTGCCTCCTTCTGCCATCCCCTGATCCTGTCCCTGCGGTGCCTGGCCTGCCCCTTGTATGCCCCTCCAAGGGGATGTCCCCTGTCCGTACAAGTGCAGGCAAGCAATGGGTGACCAGTTGTCACTTATCACCCTGTTGGGACTGTGATTTTGGACTGGCCATTGGCCTTAGTTTCTTTGGGACTTCAGAGTTTTCCTTGCCATTTGCTGAATAAAGCCTCTTTTTGTTTAATTGTGGCTTTTCTTTTGATGTACATGATGTGGATGAGTAGCATCCTGCATTTGCAGTTGTAATAGTGTTCATATCAGGAAAATGAAGTGTTGCTGTGATGGACTCCATGTGGTCCATGGGATATGTGTCCTGTTGTAGTCTGGATCTATGGCATCCTTTGCTGCAGTCTGAGGGTGTAATGTTCAGCATTTGACACAGGGATGTACATTTTGCATTTGTAAATGAACATCTTTGTCTTACACTGATGCACATCTGGTGGGCTTACCACTGTTCAATGTTCCGATTTCCCTGACTGTGTGCCCAGCTCCACTGGACATGCAGTTTTGCACATCAATGTCGAAGGACATATCTGTGTATACAGTGCAACTTGCTTGACACGTGTTTTGTGTGTATGCAGATGACTGACGTGACACTATTGTACCCAGGCTGATGTGAGCAGAGGCTTCTGTGTGTTGTGGTTGTTGACTCACTGACGGAGTGTTCTGCTGACATGTTTGGGTCGTGCACAGACAAGGTTTGGCACAGCGGACCTTCCACAGGAGTGGAGTGCCCTCATGGCAGTGTGTAATCCTGTGACATTGCGTGGGCCTGTGTTGTGTGTTGTGTAAGCATGTCTGTGCGTGTTCCCTTCCCTTTTCCTACACAGGCTGTGTCCCTAGGGATGTTCCTGTTTGTGATGCTTGCTGAGTTGTTCTGTGTTCATCCAGCATCTTGGACCTGGTTTCTCCGTGATGTGGGTGCATGGCAAACTAATGTTCATGAGGTTGTCATACCAGGTTGTCTTTGTTGTCAGGGCTGGGGATGTGGGCAAACGCAGATGGGACACATTCAGGATTCCCCTTGGCACTTGTTGTTTACATAAGTCATGTGATTTTCAGTTTGTGTTAGCTTTCAGTGATTGTGACACGTTGTGTGTGTGACTGCTGCCACTCCTCAGGGTCAGAGCTGCAATGTTGGAAGTTGTGTACATGTGTTCTTCGTGTGTCACCTTGGCTTCTTTGTTGGTGTGTGACTATGGCCAGGATCCCATTGATTGTGGTGGATTTCACATCATGCCCATGTACGGCATACTGTGCTGTGTGTCAGACATTCACGAGTCTTGTTGACTGGCCATGTGTGATGGGTTTCTGCACCTTAGTTCCCACCACCACCCCTGGTATTGTCATGGGTGCATGTCCAATGTCACCAGTCCATGTGAGCTTCACTGCTGCACATTGGTGGAGGTCAGGGTGTGTGGTGTTGAGTGTGTGCAAAAGTGAGTTGTTGCATGGCTAGACCCCTACCTCCATATTAGCCTTGGCTGGCAGGCCGTGCTGATTGATTGGAGCTTGTGTAGGTGTGATGGTAGTTTGTTGCTCAGGACACATGGCTGTGGTTCACAGTGTGAACGACATCTACCTTTGTCATCACAGTGGGATTATCATGCAGGCTAGTGTCAGCACAATGTGGGGTCCCTGGGGGTAGTGCTGTGGTGGGTCTGTCTCTTGCTGTGTTAGTTGCTGTTCCTACAAGCTTGTGTGACATGTGTAATTTGGGCTCCCTCTCATCTACCAATGCCTGATTGCCCACATAGGGGTATCCGATCCATGAGTAACTTTTGTATGGCACTGTATACACATCTGTGTGGTTGGAATTCAGGCCTCCTCATGTGTTGTGTGGTTGCCTGTGGACACTGGCACACCCCCATCACCTGTTGTGTTTGATATGCAGTGTGAGTCTGCCTGTTTGTGTTTGTGCCTTTGCACCACTGCATTGGCATATCTTGGAGTGTGCCATTGGCTGTATGTTGTTTGGTGGCTTTCCCCTGCTGTCCCTGGGACTCCTAGGTCATCAGTCAGCACAATAATCATGGTTTGTATGTCCCATTGATGCCATGGTATGGTATTTGTTCACCTGACATCTACAGTCTCCACAGGATATCTACATTTGTGTGTCCATTGGTGCAGATATGTGGGTCAGCATTATGATGGTCACTTCTGTCATTGTGTTATTTGTGAATGTTGACAATGTGGGCCCCCATGGGTGATGTTTGTATGCACATGGCCAAAACGATGTTTCAGTGACACTGCACTGTTTGCCTCGACCAATCTATGTTGCTATGGGACACAAGCACTACTATGCCACTGATGTGTTTGTTGTTGTGTGACCAGGATTCATCCATGCAGTTTGGCTTTGGCAGCTTTTACCATGACTACACTTCCCTTTTGGTCACTGTGGTGATGGGGCTTTAGGCCCCATTGCCACACTGTTCAAATTGTGCATCAGCTATGGACACCACACTTCCCTTTGGTCACTGTGGTGATGGGGCTTTAGGCCCCATTGCCACACTGTTCAAAATGTGCATCAACTATGGACACCACACTTCCCTTTTGGTCACTGTGGTGATGGGGCTTTAGGCCACATTGCCACACTGTTCAAAATGTGCATCAACTATGGACACCACACTTCCCTTTTGGTCACTGTGGTAATGGGGCTTTTGGCCCCATTGCCACACTGTTCAAATTGTGCATCAGCTATGGACACCACACTTCCCTTTTGGTCACTGTGGTGATGGGGCTTTAGGCCCCATTGCCACACTGTTAAAAATGTGCATCAACTATGGACACCACACTTCCCTTTTGGTCACTGTGGTGATGGGGCTTTAGGCCACATTGCCACACTGTTCAAAATGTGCATCAACTATGGACACCACACTTCCCTTTGGTCACTGTGGTGATGGGGCTTTGGGCCACATTGCCACACTGTTCAAAATGTGCATCAGCTATGGACACCACACTTCCTTTTGGTCACTGTGGTGATGGGGCTTTAGGCCACATTGCCACACTGTTCAAAATGTGCACCAGCTATGGACACCACACTTCCTTTTGGTCACTGTGGTGATGGGGCTTTAGGCCACATTGCCACACTGTTCAAAATGTGCATCAGCTATGGACACCACACTTCCCTTTTGGTCACTGTGGTGATGGGGCTTTAGGCCACATTGCCACACTGTTCAAAATGTGCATCAGCTATGGACACCACACTTCCCTTTTGGTCACTGTGGTGATGGGGCTTTAGGCCCCATTGCCACACTGTTCAAAATGTGCATCAGCTATGGATAGCACACTTACCTTTTGGTCACTGTGGTGATGGGGTGTTCAAGCCCATTGCCACAGTGGCCATGGTATGCTTGCATTGTGGAGGCCACACACATTTATGTGTGACACATGTGCTAGGGGTCACATTGTATGTTCAATGTCATGTTCAGTGTTGTAGGCATTTGACACAGACTACACACACTTGTCATGGTGTTGGGGGATGTAATTTTCTGTCATTCCTTATGTGGGAGTATGCTAGTTGTGTCATGCATTACCTGTCCTATGAGTAGGGGTGGTGTTAGTGGTAGGCATCCATCCCCCCATGAGTGGGGATGGTAGTAGTGACAGGCATCCAGGCCCCCATGAGTAGTGGTGGTGGTAGTGGTAGGCATCCATCCCCCCATGAGTGGGGATGGTAGTAGTGACAGGCATCCAGGCCCCCCTGAGTAGGGGTGGTGGTGGTGGCAGGCATCTAGTCCCCCCTGAGTGGGGGTGGTGGTAGTGGTAGGCATCCATACCCCTAAGGGTGGGGATGGTAGTGGTGGCAGGGCATCCAGGCACCCATGAGTAGGGGTGGTGGTAGTGGTAGGCATCCATCCCCCATTAGTGGGTATGGTAGTAGTGACAGGCATCCAGCCCCCCTGAGTAGGGTGGTGGTGGTGGCAGGCATCTAGCCCCCTGAGTGGGGGTGGTGTTAGTGGTAGGCATCCATCCCCCCATGAGTGGGGATGGTAGTAGTGACAGGCATCCAGGCACCCATGAGTAGTGGTGCTGGTAGTGGTAGGGCATCCATCCCCCATGAGTGGGGATGGTAGTAGTGACAGGCATCCAGCCCCCCTGAGTGGGGTGGTGGTGGTGGCAGGCATCTAGCCCCCTGAGTGGGGGTGGTGTTAGTGGTAGGCATCCATCCCCCATGAGTGGGGATGGTAGTAGTGACAGGCATCCAGGCACCCATGAGTAGTGGTGGTGGTAGTGGTAGGCATCCATCCCCCCATGAGTTTGGATGGTAGTAGTGACAGGCATCCAGCCCCCCCTGAGTAGGGGTGGTGGTGGTGGCAGGCATCCATCCCCCCCTGAGTAGGGGTGGTGGTGGTGGCAGGCATCTAGCTCCCCCTGAGTGGGGGTGGTGGTAGTGGTAGGCATCCATCCCCCCATGAGTGGGGATGGTAGTAGGGACAGGCATCCAGGCACCCATGAGTAGTGGTGCTGGTAGTGGTAGGCATCCATCCCCCCATGAGTTTGGATGGTAGTAGTGACAGGCATCCATCCCCCTGAGTAGGGGTGGTGGTGGTGGCAGGCATCTAGCCCCCCTGAGTGGGGGTGGTGGTAGTGGTAGGCATCCAGGCCCCTGAGTAGGGATGGTGGTAGTGGTAGGCATCCAGCCCCCTGAGTAGTGATGGTGGTAGTGGTAGGCATCCATCCCCCCATGAGTGGGGATGGTAGTAGTGACAGGCATCCAGGCACCCATGAGTAGGGGTGGTGGTAGTGGTCGGCATCCAGCCCCCCCGAGTAGTGGTGGTGGTAGTGGTAGGCATCCATCCCCCATGAGTGGGGATGGTAGTAGTGACAGGCATCCAGCCCCCCTGAGTAGGGGTGAATGTGGTGGCAGGCATCTAGCTCCCCTGAGTGGGGGTGGTGGTAGTGGTAGGCATCCATCCCCCATGAGTGGGGATGGTAGTAGTGACAGGCATCCAGGCACCCATGAGTAGTGGTGCTGGTAGTGGTAGGCATCCATCCCCCATGAGTGGGGATGGTAGTAGTGACAGGCATCCATCCCCCTGAGTAGGGGTGGTGGTGGTGGCAGGCATCTAGCTCCCCCTGAGTGGGGGTGGTGGTAGTGGTAGGCATCCATCCCCCATGAGTGGGGATGGTAGTAGTGACAGGCATCCAGGCACCCATGAGTAGTGGTGCTGGTAGTGGTAGGCATCCATCCCCCCATGAGTGGGGATGGTAGTAGTGACAGGCATCCAGCCCCCCCTGAGTAGGGGTGAATGTGGTGGCAGGCATCTAGCCCCCCCTGAGTGGGGGTGGTGGTAGTGGTAGGCATCCATCCTCCCATGAGTGGGGATGGTAGTAGTGACAGGCATCCAGGCCCCCATGAGTAGGGGTGGTGGTAGTGGTAGGCATCCAACCCCCCCTGAGTAGTGGTGGTGGTAGTGGTAGGCATCCATCCCCCATGAGTGGGGATGGTAGTAGTGACAGGCATCCAGCCCCCCCTGAGTAGGGGTGAATGTGGTGGCAGGCATCTAGCCCCCCCTGAGTGGGGGTGGTGGTAATGGTAGGCATCCATCCCCCATGAGTGGGGATGGTAGTAGTGACAGGCATCCAGGCACCCATGAGTAGTGGTGCTGGTAGTGGTAGGCATCCATCCCCCATGAGTGGGGATGGTAGTAGTGACAGGCATCCAGCCCCCCTGAGTGGGGTGGTGGTGGTGGCAGGCATCTAGCTCCCTGAGTGGGGGTGGTGTTAGTGGTAGGCATCCATCCCCCCATGAGTGGGGATGGTAGTAGTGACAGGCATCCAGGCACCCATGAGTAGTGGTGGTGGTAGTGGTAGGCATCCATCCCCCCATGAGTGGGGATGGTAGTAGTGACAGGCATCCAGCCCCCCTGAGTAGGGGTGGTGGTGGTGGCAGGCATCTAGCCCCCTGAGTGGGGGTGGTGGTAGTGGTAGGCATCCATCCCCCCATGAGTGGGGATGGTAGTAGTGACAGGCATCCAGGCACCCATGAGTAGTGGTGCTGGTAGTGGTAGGCATCCATCCCCCATGAGTGGGGATGGTAGTAGTGACAGGCATCCAGCCCCCTGAGTAGGGGTGGTGGTGGTGGCAGGCATCTAGCCCCCTGAGTGGGGGTGGTGGTGGTAGTGAGCATCCATACCCCATGAGTGGGGATGGTAGTAGTGACAGGCATCCAGGCCCCCTGAGTAGGGGTGGTGGTAGTGGTAGGCATCCAGCCCCCCTGAGTGGTGATGGTAGTGGTAGGCATCCATCCCCCCATGAGTGGGGATGGTAGTAGTGACAGGCATCCAGGCACCCATGAGTAGGGGTGGTGGTAGGGTGGTGTTGGTGTTAGGCATCCATCCCCTATGGGTGTGTATGGCATTGGTGTTGGCCATCCCACCCCTATGGTTCTGCTGTTGCTAGTGTACGTTATTTGTGCATCCCTATGTGTGTGTGACATATTTCGTGTAGCGTGTAGTTTGTTTTGTATTGTTGGTGTTTGACTTACCGTCTGCGCCCGTACGCGTCCATGCCGGTCCCGGTAATAGATGTAGAGTATAGGTAGGACCTGCGCAATGGGATTCATGCTTGGATCGTCTCGTTCGGGTTTCTCGTGTCTTTGACTCGTACTCGACGCTGGCTTGTTCGTCTCGTAGCCGTGGATCGTGTTGTGGCTCGAAACGGAGCTTATGTACGGCTCGCCCGGATGCTCAAACGTGCCGGACGTAGCGACGGGTTCGGCGCGTACGGATTGCGCATCGTACTAGTCCGGCCGGAAGGTGCTGTGTATTTGCTTCCGTGCGGCTCGATTCGGCGTTCACGGATCCGGCTCGGGCGGGGAACAGGAGCTGGATTGGGTGAGTACGGCTCGCTCGGAAACTGGGTTGTTAGACGCATCGTACTTGTTCTTCCGGACGAGTGTACGATTCGGTCGGGAAACACGCATTCGGCTTGTATTTTTTCCGGACGAATACTGTTAGGTGCCCTACCGGCTGAGATCGGAATCGACCCCTGAGTGTTCAAGTTGTGGTCTGCATGGATGTTTTGTGAGTTATGGATTGCAGAGCTAACTACACCTGCCGAATTTCAATGTTTTTGGGACTTAATTCATAACCATAACTGTAATTTAGCTAAGGTTTCCTAAACTTCAGAGGTTTTTTTCAAGCATGCATTTTAATCTTATAATTTTTACCATATTTTCTCTTTAACTCTTTTTATTAATGCTCTTGTCTTTCACACACAGGCGTGCAGAGAGTTAGGAGCCCCTTTTTCTTTGGCAGTCCACTAATCATACAGTAGGTGATGTGAAGCTAATTAAGAAACGCAGACATAAGCATCATTTCTAAAACACATTTTTGTGACATTTAAACTAATTGTCTAAATTGGCCAAGGATTTACGTGTATTTATTTCAATAATAAAACGATACGGAAAAGTGTTTCTAGAAGGTCCCTAGAAAGATCTGTGAAAGTACCTTTTCAAAACCCAGGACAAGTTTTACCAATGCAACCTACCACAAGCCCTAGATAGTAATAGACATTTTATGTCCTTGTCGCTTTTGTTCAAGGCACATTTCTGTAACGTCCATTTTTAAAACTGACCATGCCGCAACTTGTCTTTGCAGCTACAAGAAATGATTCCAAAATGTATTCAAAAATAACAATTTTAACAAAAATCACATGCCGCCTTTTCCATGCTACCCAAAAGGGAGATCAACCAATTTGATATGACTGATCTTTCTAGAATGCCTCTATGATATGTTCCAGCACATTCTGAAAACATCACTATTTTTGATAGCGATATCATCTAGCTGTGGGTTTTTTTTGACAGGATTTTAGCAGCAGCAAGACCTACTTATTTAGTCAGCCTATGTTATGGCCATTCTCTAGGGGGCGCTCAATAGCATATTCATTCACCCATGCCTCTCCCATTATTTAATATAGCAATTGTTAAGATAATACAAAGAGCATGGTAGATTTAACATGCAAACATATTTTTGGGAATGTCTGTTCGCTGTACATAGTATCTAACATTTTTACTAATATTAAATATGCTTGTCAGTTAATGTAATGATTCAGAAATATGCACATTGAGACTTAAATCTGTCCCCTGCATGTGGCACACCAGCAGTCTCATGTAATCTCACTGATAGGATTATGAGTCTATAAAATATCACTGTATAGGAAACATAACAGTATTATTTTAATTTATATTTTACTTGTTATTCTTATACAGAGAGCCTATGATGATACCAGAACTTTTTAGGGTGAGATTTTCTAAACAGATACCTGTACCAGGTGGTATGAGGGTTTCTTTTATTACCTTAGTTGATGCAAGCAAGTTATTATTTTATGTTCATAGGCAGTAGCGGCTGCTACTGGGCAGTAGTGGTGAGGCGAGGATGGAGGGGGGTTAAAATAAATAAAAAGGGGAAAAGAAAAAAATCACTTACCTTCCCGATGGCCACCTTTCTTCCGTCCTCGTACTCTTCGGTCGACGAAACAGGAAGCACCCAAGCTCCTGATTGCCCTGACCAATCACAACGCTGTCTTACAGCAGCGTTGTGATTGGTCTGCGCACCGTGGTTCGGCGCTCAGAGAGGGACTGGGAGGCTGGGCATGTTCTCTATCAGACTGTACAACATAGCCCAGTGGAAAATGCCAAGTGCGCATGACGGTTTGGCCGGCCCGAAATGGCCGGCTAAACCCTCATGCGCACTTAGGAGAATGCCACCACTCCTACCCCTGCTCTGTGTGAAGCGCAGCCCCACCAGCACCTTTACATAGCCAATAATGAAAAATAAAATGATAATAACATTGTAATTATCACTGTATTTTTCTTGCGCAGCAACGCTCCTCCGTTTTAGCGGATTAGCCGCCCCTGTTCACAGGTTTCCTTCCTGAACATTAGCAAGTTAATGGTAATTGTGCCACAATTAAATACAGCTTCCAAGGCCACTGTTCTGATGTTTCTCATAAACCTTCTTTTTATTCGAGTAATCAGTCTTTTGTTATTACAATTTAGTATGGGAGCTGCTTCGGAATTTTCTTCTATCGACTTCTTCATTACAAGAGCCGAATTTATAGGGCCAGGTGTAATTGTGATATTGAAAAAGATAAAGATCTACTCAATGTTCATATGCAATTAGACAGGTTTACTGACTGAACACAACCTTTTAATGACAAACATAACATTGATTTACTTTACTGAACTAGCTGGGCAGATGGCTAACAAATACCATAATGTCTTGTGCCAAGGTTTCATGGAAGAATAGAGCAGAAAATATAATTCGATCTGTCATATGAAACATGTACTTTTTCATGCGTGGTTCCTATGGAAAAAAATACTTTAGTTGATGTTATTCATTGAAGAGTTGTACATTTTTATTGCTTCATGTTTGCCATGAGGTGCATTGGCTAACAATATCGTGAACAAAGATTATATTTACAGCAGTTAATTTCCTTATGCTTAACTTCCCCTCGCAAATGCCCCAGCAGTGTATTCTCTCAAATTTTAGGTGCAACTTTTTCTTTGGTTTTAAGAATCAAAGTGTGAGTTACTGATTCCTGGTTCTGCAATGTGGTACCTAATTTGGTGTCACAGCTGTTGCCTTGTCTTCCTTTTGCATCAAACTATTCCAGATCAATAGCTTTTTAATGCCCTATTAGTCGATAAACATATTGGGAGCTATTCAGAAACTGCATTTTGGAATACGATTTTTTTACTCTTTTTATTAAGTTGCCAAGCAATAGAAAAATATAGTAGGCATATATCATGAATTACAAAGATGACAGAAATTCCATAATACAGTGCTGAAAAGGATAGACAAGCCATGACAGTCTACAGCGGAAAGTAAACAAAGGGGGCGATAACAGGGGGACATTCAAGAACGAGCATTGGCATAGCCAATAGGTCTCGCCTTTGGGACCTTACAAGTGCTTAGCCAGAGCTATTGGCTTGTTTTTAAGCTATGTGACCCAACCGGTGCCTAAGAAGAAAAGAGAGCGTTTGATGTACCCAACGATTGGAGATCTTGTAAGTGTGGATTAAAACGATACAAAGACCTTAATGTTTTAGTAAAATATGTGGTGTTTTCAATATATCAACTTTAGAAGGCTGAGGGACTGAGATGGTGCACATAGCAATGTACGCAACTTTTGGCTGAAGCAAAGTACTGTGTTTTCATTGTGTAGTTTGCATGAAGGTGCGTGCAGACATGTCCAGTGCGCCACAGGCGCACACGCACGTCGCGATGCTCACTGCATGAAGGTGCATGCAGACACCGTCTAGTGGCGCCATATGCACACACAGTCACACACGCATGCCTACACATATTGGTCGCGAGTGGCCCACGCATAAACCCTCCTCTCTTGCACCAGGTACATGAAATCCGCCTGCACCTATTTTCTAGGGTGATAAAGTACTATTCAGGCATGCGAACAGAACAGAGACCTTTTACTATTTTCCTTCCTTTCAAAACATTTATTTTTCCCGCCTGTTTGTAAAAGTGTAAAGTCAAGGTTATGTAACTGTCTAGACGTTCTCCCCCAAAGTTGCGCAGTTTGTCAGCTGGGGTTCTCCATTAGTAAGGCCTTCGCGGTGCAAGGTGAAACTGTGTCTTTCCGCTCGGCGTCGTCTTGCTTTGTGCAAAGCGCAACAGGCGATTAGTGCATATTCAGTCAGAGCACTGCGCGTCCGGATGGAGTGAATCAATGCCTGTTGTTTGATATATTTACGAACACACGTGTTACTGGCTGCGGTGAGAGCTACAGTTGCATTCCAGATAAAATGTGCCTTACTGTGGCACTGCACTGTCTGTTGGGGTTACAGGTCTTCGTGTTTTACAAACGGATTTTCGAAATTTGAAAAGGGTTCCGAGAAGCAATTTTGAGTGTTTTGAAACTCAAGTTCACTGTGAAATTCTTAAAAGCAAGCTGGAGATACACCTTTTGAGGAACTGATTACAAGGATACCTCTTCTTTATTTGAAAAACATCCCTGAAGTGGGAAGATAGCTATTTGTCATTCCTGCCCAGTGCGAGGACCGCAGTTGTGAGTGAATGAAGTTTGTCTGAAATGTGATGTTCCCGGGCACGGTTCGGACAGAGTGGACCGGCTGAAGCGCGCGGCCATCGCACCCTCTTTGAAAGGGCTATGTCCATTTAAAGGGGCCTTTCGCGTCTGCATGATAATTTAGATGCAAGGCTCTAAGTGGCCCAGATTAGCGCCATCCAGGGCTTTGACGCTGCTCCCTTTATGTGTTGTAGTGTATTCGCGATGCCAAACGCGGCTTCTTAATTAGTTCGCGGACTCCGTGTCATTTTCACTAATTTCAGTGGTCTTGCAGTAAATACACGCAACTGTATCTGCGATCATTTTTAGGAAACGCGATACATGAGTGAAATGTATTCTAAGTGAAAAGTGCAGCTGCCTTCGTGTTTTCTTTTTCCCCTGTGTGGCTTCACGTAATCAGATTTTGGTTAATTAGTGCAGGCTGTGGGAGGGAGGTTTGAAGCCCTGCTGTTGGCCGCGCAGCGTGGGTTCTGCAAACACTGGGCCCTATCTCGAGTGAAGCACTTGGGATCTTACAATGGAGGGAGGAAGGCCCTGCGCGCGCCGTCACCTGGCAGTTTTATAACAAGCAAGATACACAAACCAATGGAAAACAGACAAGCGCGGCCGCTAAAGTGAAAGCGACCGCGCTGTGTTTGATTAGTAACCTGATCCACGACGAGGAATGCAGCTGCCACCCTGCGCACCGCTGCTCGCTCCCGAGAGCAAAACGCCGTGGGAGTGACACATTGGAAAGGAGGTGGGACATGCACCCGCCTTTGGCCATTTGCGTGCTTTCATTATTGAAAGACACACACAAAGGCCAATCCAATGTGTGGGAGGAGTCAGACCCACACGGAGAAGTTTGGAGTGCTCACAAGAAGCCTCCCATAGAGCAGCGCATGCGTGCTGCGCTAGGCTCGACCTAAAAACAGCCACTCAGTGAGTCACATGCCAGTATTCACAATCTAGTCGGCTATATCAATAGTATCCATTTCCTGCAGTAAGTCACAAAGGCTCAAGTACACTGAGTAATTACAAGACAGGGTTCATTTACGGGTCAGCTGGGTGGTCTGATGATCCAGTCTCTGCAGCAGTCCAAGCCATCTCATCTGATGCCTTACGGGCAAGCAGAAACATCTCCAGCGAGAGCCATATATCATTAGGTCGGCAACATGTGGGTAGGAGTTCCCAAAATGCAGTAAGCTGTTCCTGGCAATCAGCAGCATCCCTAAGCCAATCAGTAACAAGTTGTAGTGTACGCCGCCACCACCTCATTGCGACCCTGCGCTTAGCAAGTAAAAGAAGAAGCGCCGCCAGTTTGCGCCTCTCAGGTGGAACCTCCTGGACATAGCCTAACAGCACAACAACAGGAGAGCGTTCAAGTGGATATCCTAATATATCAACAAGCATAGCAAAGATTTTTTTCCAATAGTCGGATATTCCTGGGAAGTTTAAGGCAAGGTGGAAGAAATCAGCAGTTGGGAAGGAACAGCGATCACAGCGTGTGTCTGTGCGTAATCCCATTTTAAACAACCTCACGGGAGTGTGGTATAGTCTATGAATGATTTTAAAATGAATGAGACGGAGGCGATAATTGGGAGATAATGCACAGGCTTGAGTACAGCAATAACGCCACTGCTCGTCGGTAAGAGGGGGTGTGATGTCAGCATCCCAAGTGGCTTTTCTCGCAGGAATACTTATAGGTGCTTAGTTCTGCAGGTCAGCTTATAGTATTGTTACAAGCTTGCAGGGAGATGGAGAGTTCAAGAACATCTCAAGCGCTTGGAATGTTGGCGGAGCATCAGGAAATGAGGCATGGATCACCTGGGTTGTGGCGCTAAACTGATAATATGTAAATGTGTTGAAGAGTGTGTTGTCATTGTCTAGTAGGGCTGCTTGCAGCGGGAGGAAGGTGTCATTAGGGTAGAGTGCGCCCAGAGATGTCAGCTGCAACCTGCGCAGTCTAGCGCATGTGCCAGGGTCCTTTGTAATGGAGAGCAAAGGGTGACCAATGAGTAGCACTGAGAGGGTGTAAAGATTCTCAAGGCAAGCTGTACTTCGGAGTTCCTACCATGCCCACACTGTGCATGCTACAGTATCTATCCCCGCGTGGGCACCTAGAAATCAAAAAGATCACCATTTGGAGCAGACAGGGCACCGCATGATCTGCCTCAGGAGCAGTGTGTTCCTGAAATTGAGTGGGGAAAAGGCAGTTATGGGCAAACTGGGCTTGGGCTCTGAAATACTACAGGTCCATGTCAGGGGCACCTAGTCCGCCCTGTTTAAAGGGAAGCGTAAAGATCTCCCTGGCCATGCACGGCTGGCCGACTTCCCAAGCTTGCGATATCAAGCATGCCCTCATCCTGCGGCGAAAGTGCAGGGGGAGAGGCAGATTAATGAAGAGATAGAGGAATTTAGGAAGGATTACCATTTTTGCAATGGCCAGGCAGCCAATTAGGAAGAGGGGAAGATGCTGCCAGCCCTCAACTCTCTCCTCCAACCACGTAAGTGTACGACCATAGTTGCATCTCCATACTTCCTTTACGCTTCTGCTGAGCCACACCCCAAAGTACCTATTGGGGCCATCTGCCCAGATAAGAGGGAATTCTGATTCAGCCAGGACTGTCCCGTCCGTCAGGGGAAAAACAGTTAACTTGGTCCTGTTTATTTGTATCCCCGCCATCCCACCAAATCTGGTAAATTATTTGATAAACTGATTAAGATTAGCATTTGGGTCTCAAACGTATAATGTAACATCATCAACATACAGCAACACTAAGATTCTATGGGGAGTGAATGCCAGGCAACGATGCACGTAATGTTGGTGAAGGTGGTCCACAAGCAGCTCCATCGCAATCGCAAAAAGTATGGGCGATAAGGGGCATCCGTGGGTGGTGCCCCCTGTTATTATGAAGTGTTCTGAGATGCTACAGTTTACACATAACCAGGCCATAGGTTGGGAATAAAGTAAACCTATGAGCTTAATGAAGGTGAGGCTAAGGCCAAAGCATGTCAGTAACACAAATAAATATGGCCATTCAAGAGAGTCAAACGTCTTAGTGGCTTCCAAGAAAACTGCAGTCGCCTGCAGGGCCGGGTCAATGGTGTAAAGTAATGCAAGAAAAGTACGAAGGTTATGTGAGGTGAACATCCCAGGTACAAATCCCGCCTGGTGTGGCCTCACAATAAGTGACAGTAAAGGGAGGAGGCATGAAACTATGAGCTTGGCAATGATCTTGTTATTTGTATTTTTCAAGGAGATTGGAAGGTAGGAATCACAAAGGCAAGGGTCCTTACCAGGTTTGAGTATTGTAACGATAAGGGATTCTCGTAAAGAGGGAGGAAGTACACCAGAGGAAAGTGATTCTGCATACATTGCTAATAAATGCGGGGCTAGCAATGGAGCATATTCTTTATAAAATGCAGCAGTGAGGCCGTCAAGCCAGGTGCCTTGTCAGCAGGTAAAGCATTGATTATACCAAAAATCTCCTCTGCTGTAAATGGTTCATCCAGATATCGTCTGTGACCTTCTTCAAGCCAGAGGAGTTGGATCGAGTCTAGGTAAGTTGGCAGGTCTGACGGATGAAAGGTTTGTCACATTCCATAGAGGGAAGAAAAGAATTGCAACATGGCATTTTGCACTGCTGCCGTGCCCATATTTACATGGGAGCTATCATCCAGAATCTTAGTAATGTAATCAGCTAAAGATGTGCCCGGTTGATCCTCCTCTCCAAAGCTCCTAGAGTGTGTCTTCCTCCTGAGTGCATTTCCCACTGCGCAGCTTCATCACAATCAGAGAGCTTACGCTGGATGAGTGCAAGTATTGAGGCATCATGACTATCAAAAAACTGCAATTCAAGAACTCTCATTCCTTGCTCCAGCCTTGCCAGCTCTCCATGCAGAGCGCGAAGTACACCTGCCTGTTTGGTAATGCATTAATTTATTTTATTTTTTCAGTTTTATATAGCGCGAACATGACCCTAGTGGTATCAGAGTGCTTTACATACACGTTACGGAAAACAAAGGTAGATAATTGTGGGAGAAAAGCAATCATTATAGAAATAACATCAAGTACAGAATGACATAATCGAGGCTGGCATTGGGGCCATACAATTGCCAAGTAGCAAATTAATCAGCTGAACAGGATAGGAGAGAAAAAGAGAAAAGCTTCTAGGTCAGCGCCGTGCTTATCAGTAAAGCTTTCACTTCCCTTTTGAAGGCAAGTGTTGAAGGAATCAGTCTAGTTTCCGCAGGAAGGGAGTTCCATATTCTCGGGGCAATACCTGAGAATGTACGATTGTAGGTTTTCAGTTTTTAAAATTTCTTCGGCTTGAGCAGCAAGGTACAGGAGCTTCTTGAGGAACGGGAGCCACCCGACAGTTCGAGCTTATTTGCCAGGTACAGAGGAGTGTTGAAATGCAGTGCTCTATGGGTCATACATGCAAGTTTTAATTGAATCCTTGCCTCAAACGGAAGCCAGTTAAGAGATTTCAGGTCCTTAGAAATGTGATTGGTTTTCTTGGAGCCAATGATGAGCCTAGCCGCCGCATTCAGAGATGCTCTGAGGGGGGCTAATCTGTGTCTCGGTAGCACGCAGAGAGTAGCACTGCCGTATTCCAGCCGTGAGATGACTAACGCTTGCACCGCAGATTTGAAGTCATCTTGGGGAAGGGAGGGTTTGAGTTTCCTTAGGATGCTCAGTTGGAAGTTTGCTCCTTTGGTAGATGCGCTGATGGGATCCTGCATGTTTAGGTTCTTATCCAGCACTATTCCCAGCGATTTCATAGAGTCTATGATGTGAGGTGTGCAGTTGAGAGCGGAGAGGTTTTTCAAATATTTCTCCACAATGGGGGTTTGCTTGGTCAGTGAGATGAGGAGGAATTCCGTTTTAAGGGCTTTTAGTTTGAGGTGGTTGGAGGTTAACAAATTTTGGGTTTTGTGCAGGGTTCCGTTGTGTATCTTGATTATCTTCGGGGGAAGATATTTTCATGTACAATTGGGTGTCATCCGCATACATGTGATATTTGATGTTAGATGCTTTGAAGATTACAGTAAGAGGTTCAATGAATAGGTTGAAAAGCGTGGGGGAGAGCGAGGATCCTTGGGGCACCCCCAGAGTGCAGGGACTGGAATTCGATAGAGTTTGATTGGATTTGACTCTCTGCGTCTGTTATTGAGAAAAGAGGCAAACCGTTTTAGTACAGTGCCTAAGAGCCCCATCCTACATTCCAGAAGGCTTAGTAGATTGTCATGTTTGACAGTGTCAAACACAGATGAGAGGTCGAGTAGTATTAGTAGGCAAGATTCGTTCTGGTCAAGCATTGTGAGAGCATCGTCAACTATATGAGTGATGGCTGTTTCGGTGCTGTGGCCATGACGGAAGCCCGATTGTAATTGATCAAGAAGTTGGAATTCCTCAATGTGGTTGCACAGTTGTTCATGAACACATTTCTCAAGGAGTTTTGCCAGAGTAGGGATGTTTGTGATTGGTCGAAAATTATTAAGATCTTCTGGGTCAGCCGTCGGTTTTTTGAGAATAGGCAGAACCAGCCCTGACTTCAGGCAGTCAGGGATCTCACCTTGAAGAAGAGAAGCATTGATAATTTTGGTCCAGAGCGGGACTAGTGATCTTATCATTTCTTTAAAGAAGTTGGGGGGAGGGGATCATTGAAGTGATTTGAAGGTTTCAGGGTCAAGAGAATGTTGAAGATGGATGTGTCATTGAGTGGTGTGAATTTACTCCAAGAGGCATTGTTTTTAGGGGAGAGACAGGGCACCATAAGAGGCAGCGAGGATAAGGAGGAGTCAGGAGAGAGTGATAGATCGATCAGGGCAGACCTTAGCTCAGATTCAATCTTGCTCGCCTTTTCAAGGAAGAAGTCGGGAAAGTCATCGCAGTTTGGCTGAGGGCAGAAGATGAGAGGTGATTAGATAGGAGTGTTATGGATTGTAGCTTAATCAGCTCAAACAGCCTTTTGGGGCGATTTTTGGATTTGTCAAGTTGGGATTTGAAGAAGGTCGCTTTCGCCGATCTGATGAGTTTGTTGCAACTACTCCTTTTCAGTCTTAAAATCTTAAGGAGATCAATAGATGGAGCGAATCTCCAAGAGCGTTCTGCTAGTCTCAGGTTGTGACTGTCTGCATTTGAGCTTTCATTGAACCATGGTTTGGAGTCTTTGGTGGACTTTCTTTTTAGTTGTAGGGGGGAAATTGCATTCAGGACTGTCAACATGGAGTTGTTGTAATGTTCAGTGAGTTCGTGAACGTCGGACATGCAAGGAGGCGGCGGTAGGGACAGATTGCAACGAGATATGAGCTCATTTATGTTTGTGTTTTTGGAGCATTCTTTTCCAATGTTTTCTGTTTTAATGGCTGAAATCTTTTGGAGTTCCATCTTTCTAGGATTCGGAAGGTGATATAGTGATGATCCGACCAGTCACAAGGGACAATAGATTCAAGCTGAATGGAGTTGGGATTGGAGATGATAAGATCGAGGGTCGCTCCTAAGTTGTGCGTTTGACTGTCACAGAATTGAGTCAGGTTGAGGTCAGTTAGGAGGTTTTGGAGACTGTTCACCACCTGATCATTCGGGTCATTCCAGTGAAGATTGAAGTCACCAAGGAAGATCTGGGGGCAGTGGAGAACCTGATTGGACGAGATGGTTTCCATAGTTTGTTTGATCAGAGGGAGGTTGTCTCCAGGAGGATGGTAAAAGATGTGCAGGTTGCATAAGGGTCTATGTTTGCTGATGATATTCTATGCAAAGATATTCACAGGATGAGAGCGTTGTAGAAGGGGACTGCTTTGCTGAGAGACTGTTGTGGTAAATGCAGGCTATGCCTCCTCCCGTTCTCTTAACTCCATCAAGTCTGATAATGTTGTGGCTCGGAGGGACAAGGATGTCAAGGATAGGACCTGAGGAGTCGTTAAGCCAAGTTTCAGTGAGGATTAGGAGGTCTAGTTCTTGATCTAAGATGAGATCAGCAAGATCAGTGGCATGTTTCACAGCTGATCTACAGTTAAGCAACATGCATTTCAGGTGTGATTTGTGGTCAGTGAGAGAAGGCTGTGTAATGGGGACTTGCATATGTTTAGCAATGTTTAAGGCATTAGCGTTGTGTCTGGGAGCTCTATGCGGGTTAGATGGAATAGTTTGTATAGTCTCCGCTATGCCTTTCTTGCGGTTAGTAGCTCCAGAAGGGTTTAGAGGGGAAGCTTGCGAGGTTCCAGAAGAGACTGGGATGACAGATAGAGAGGAGTTGTATGCTCGGAGGAGGGAGAGAATGTCCGGTTCCAATAGGTGATTCTTGGATCTGGTTGGTCTATAAGGGGTGTTAGGGTAGGAAGTGGTACTCCAGTTCTGAACAGGCGCTTTCTGCCAGAGGTCACTCGATAACATAGTGGAAGGAGTTGGTAGTTTAGGGTATTGATTGTTCATTAGCAGGATCTCCTGCGAGGTCTTGTTGATAGATCAAGGGCCAGCTTCGAGGTGATGTTTATGAGTTTTTGTATGTCAGTTTTGAGTTTTAGAAGCTCCCGGTTTATTTCCTTGAGCCTAGAGGCGGGACCGGATTGGGGGTCATAGTTCTTGGGGAGGGGAGGAGGAGGGTCGTTCACTAGGGTGGAGGTAGGCGTGACCCAAGAAAGGGAACGATGCAGAGCGGGGTCGCCCCCTGAGGAGGATTTCCGGCGCTGTTGGTCAGAAGGGGACAGCAAGGGGGAGCCAGAATTGGAGTGAGGAAAGAACTTGGGTGGAAGGGGAGAAAGGTTCCTCTGATAACTACTATAAAGACCTCCCATAGGGTAGCCCGTGATTTGTCAACTATGTCATTGTGTTCAAAGTTTTCCAAAATTGCCGTTCTGATCTCCTCCCTGAACACTTGATCCCTTAATGTATTAGTCAGGATTCTCCAATTAAAGGCTCGAGAAGGGCCATCTGGGAACTTCAATTGTAAGAGGACAGGAGCGCGGTCGGAGAGTGTTCGCGGCATATGGGAGACCTGAGTAGTCCAGGCTAGCACATCTCGCGATGTGAGTCAATAATCAATGCGCGACCATGAAGCATAAGTCGTGGTTATACTTGTGCCTTCCATTTGGTCAGCATGGTGATAGTGCCAGAGATCAATCAAATCAGAGTCTTCTGTAATCAGACACAGCTGGGTCGCAGCGCACAGATGAGGTCGTCTGGAATCATCTATCTTTTTTTGGGTTAAGTATGACATTAAAATCTCCTCTCCATATCACCGTCCCAGGCCCCAGCGTATCAGCCATCCGCCATACTTCAGCAAAGTATTGGGGATCGTCTATGCTGGGGCCATAAACAGAGAGAATCCTAACCGGGTGAACTTGAAGCTGAAAGTAATACAAATCTCCCCTGAGTGTCACACTGCACTCTACGCATGCGCCATGGCAATCCCTTTCTAAGCAGGATTGCCACTCCCTAACTGTAGTTGGAGTAAGTAGCTACATGATTTCTCTAATCCATCCTGAGCGCAGCCTGGTAAGAGTCTCCTCAGTAAGATGGAGCTACTGCAAAAGGCAAATGTCTAAAGAGCGTCTTTGTAAATAAACAACTACCTGTTGTATCTTGCATGATCATTGGGGCCTCTTATATTCTGGGTAAGTACTTTAAGATAATGCATGGGGCCAAAGAGCGGGAAAATGACAGTGATAAATGCCACCCTTCAAGACAAATGAAGTTACATAGGGGTGTCAGACTGAGTGGCAAGTAATAAAACAAGAAAACTTAATCTTATCATCAAAGAGCCCACCCTCCTCCCACTTCGGCTCCCCAATCGACCCAAACTCCCCATCCCCTCCCAACCCAACAAATTCAGGTGCCATCTGAAGTGAACAAGTCTGGGAAACATCCCGTGGGGGCGGACTGAGAGACCGGGACACTCGCCTGGCACTATGAGCTGGGTGGCCAGAGAGAATAGAGGTGGACGTATCATGTCTCAATGTGTTAAGAGTGTGCTTACTAATTAACATTTGGGTAGAAACCAGTAACTCACAACAAGGTGCATAGCGGAGCGTATTCCTTGCATGTATCATGCGCTCACATATATCGTAGAGTGTCAATACAACACTGAGTATAGCATAGAGATTACCTGGCAATGGGCATGACCACACTATAAAATATAAGAGCCAGCCCCCAATACTGAACCATCATAGAATACAAGTTGCACATTAGTAAGTTTCATTGATCTGGGAGTCATCTTGTGCATTGTCTCTTGAAGGGGATCGAGTTGCTTTTAGTGGAAGAGTTTTGGCATACTTGGCTGCCTTCTTAGGAACCCATGAAAATGAGAGTTTTGACAGTATATTCTATCCACAACTATGGGCCTCATTACGATGTTGGGTGGAGTTTCCTCCGCCTGACATCGTCTCGGTCAAGGGACCGACCGACAAACGGTAGGCGGTCCCGACAGACTAATTAGGATGCGACTGAACACTGTTTGGTCGCACTCCTATGCTTTACAATGGGAGCATGCATTCCGGCTGGAATGCATGCTCCCATTGTAAAATGTGAGGTGCAGTTCATCCCTGCCACAAGGTGCAGGGATCAACAGGGGGGCACCATAGGTGGCCCCTTGCCCTCTAACCCCAGGCCGCGCAATGAAGGGGGTCCTGGTGGAGGCCACCAAAGTCAAGTTCCAGCAGCCTTTTTGTGTCGGAAAGGCCGGCACAGAAAGGCTTTGTAAACCCAACATCATAATCCCACGGGCAGAAAGAGCCGCCCTTACAAATTACTGGCTGCATTCCGACTGGCGGACGGGCTCTCCGAGCCCATCAGAAGCTAGTCAGAATGACCGTTCACATTCCTTTCCGACCGACTCCATCGTAATGGGTCGGTCGAAAAGGAATCCGGCTGGCATATTACGATGTGTTCGTAAGGGCTCCCACGAACGGTCGGAGCCGTTTCTGACCGAATCATAATTAGGCCCTTAGAGGGATATAAAAGTGAATATTTAGCAACTGTTTGTTGTAAAGCATGCTTAATTGGCATGAAGTCTCTGTGCGCAGTTTGCGCTGAATTAGGGAGCATAGAAATTTCAATCCCATGTAGTGTAGGGGTCGTGACTCCCTTGCCGGAGTTGTGCAGCATCGCGGTCACGATAGTTCAATAATCATGCAATAACTGGGCAAGCTGGGGTCCCCAACTGTGGCTTAGGTTTCTGTGGGCTTTTTCAACTGTAAGCATGGGAGATATTTCAGAGCCAAAGAGTTGCATAGCATGCCCTGTACAAAATCTTCCATCCCGCTCATATCTGTGGATTCTGGTATACCTATAATCCGGAGGTTATTCCGGGGGGGAATGAGTTTCCAAGTCTTCATTTAAGTTCTGCATTATCTTGAGTACTTTATCCATATGTAAGAGCTTCTCCCTGTCATCTGTCTGGTTGTCCTCCGCCTCCAACATGCGGTGTCCAAGCTGATCAAGGCAATCATCATGTTTATCAACTTTTTCTTTAAGTCTATCAAACCTAACTGCAAGGAGATCGATTTTGGTATCTATTGTTGTCAAGCTCTGATTCAGATTAATAAACATAATGCGTATATCAGGTTCTGGGGTTGGATCCTCCCCTCTCATCTGCAGTCCCCACAATTCTGTCACAGGCACCTCCATGGTCCCCGTCTGGCATCAGCCCTCAGATAATAGTTTAGATTGTTTAGTGTCTCCCCTTCTCATGTTCCAATCAAGCCATGCATAGGGTAGAAAACAGGGTAATCACTGGACGCAGTTCAATCTCTAATATGTTAGCGTGTAGTAGTATTAAGGATCCCTCCTGTCACAGTGGCTGATCTTACATGGCCAGACAGCCTGTAGAGTACCTCAAGGGGTTCTGGGCAGTGTGTTTGTTATCTATTGTCGATATAGCAGAGGCACGAAGGCTCATGGCTGTACCAGTACCAGGCCCCGCCACACCCCGGAAATCACGAGGGGCATGAGCAAGCCATCTAGTAGTGTCAGGCCGCTGCAGAAGGGGTGATGTTCCGCATCCACTGTGGGGTGATTATGCACCTAAATGGATCAGTTCACTTCCCTCTTCCTCGTGGCAAACAGGGTGGGCTCCGCCACACCCGAGTTCCCGGGGAAGCGTGAGTCAGCCTGCTGGTCTCCCGCACCAGCTGCGCTCCAAGTCAGCACCTGGCCGGCACAGCAAGAGTCCAAAAGCAGCAGCCAAACAAGTTACTTGAGTATGAAAGCACAGCAAGAAGGCATGTCTAGTGCCAAGTGCAGGCCCCAGGAAGCACAGATGGGGAGCCGAGCAAAGCTCGCACACAGGAGCAGCCACCATCACTCGAACACCAGAACAGTCAGCCTAGTGCAAATAATTGTGAGTGTGGGCTAATCACTGCACAGTCGTTTATGTGTTTTTTTGAGGCAGCCGGCGCTGGGGCTTTAATTTTGAGCATATTCCTCAAGCCATGCGGCCCGATGCAGGGAGGCCGTGGCGTCTCCACCACACATAGCAGCGCCCACTCCTTGCACCCTGCTGGCCTCCACATGCCACGGGCATCCACCAGAGCTGCACTCCCTGGGCCCCACTCACCTCTGGTATGCAGTAGCATGGACTCTCCCGCTGGCGCCCACAAAGATGTCAGTGCAGCAAAGGAGTATCTTCCTGTAGACTTTGAACCGCGCCGCTTGAATCAGCGCCCCACTAAAGCAGCCCGGCCCAACTGCCCAAGGTCACGTCCGCAGCAGCCATCCACTCAGCCAGGGCCCAGGCTCTCATCTCTCAATACTTGTCCAGGGGTGGCCCAGCGGAATCCTCGAGAGGGGGTCACACCACAGGCACCAGCAAGAACAGCACATCCGCCACGTTGCTGGAATGGTCCCTCATCAGCGCCACCACTCAAGCAGTCCCAGGCCAGGCCTTTCCACAAAATCACAGCTTTGCTGTCTTCCTTAAGTTAGATCAGTTGCTCAGTCGAGCTCCTTGCACAGTGTTCATCGGAGGGACAAGGCATATGTTAATTGACCTCTGATACCTCGTCTAAGATGGATAATTGCTGGATACTAATATCCCATGAGGCACAGGGTCAAGACTGATTTGCATATAGCTGTGTCTGAACTGGGGTGGTGAAGTGAGCTAAAGAACGATGATGTATTCTACCCAGATCTGTGACTGGGGGTGAGTGTCTGAAAAGTTTCAGTGCTCTGTCCATCATCTCCTTGTGTTTGCTTTGTTCGCCCTAAGTTGGCAGGGTATGCCCAGAAGTGGGTCCCTTGCTCACTTTGCCACTGGATTCAAGCTAGCCTGGCTGATGAGGGCTGTTGGCCCAAAACTGGTCCCAGGATGCTTGTTTTCCGGTCCAGGGAAGACATGGCTTGTCAGTTCAGGCTGGACTGTTCCCATGAGGCACAGGGTCAAGACTGATTTGCATATAGCTGTGTCTGAACTGGGGTGGTCAAGTGAGCTAAAGAACGATGATGGATTCAACCCAGATCTGGGGGTGAGTGTCTGAAAAGTTTCAGTGCTCCGTCCATCATCTCCTTGTGTTTGCTTTGTTCACCCTAAGTTGGCAGGGTATGCCCAGACGTGGGTCCCTTGCTCACTTTGCCACTGGATTCAAGCTAGCCTGGCTAATGAGGGCTGTTGGCCCGAAACCGGTCCCAGGATGCTTGTTTTCCGGTCCAGGGAAGACATGGCTTGGCAGTTCGGGCTGGACTGTTCCCATGAGGCACAGGGTCAAGACTGATTTGCATATAGCTGTGTCTGAACTGGGGTGGCAAAGTGAGCTAAAGAACGATGATGGATTCAACCCAGATCTGTGACTGGGGGTGAGTGTCTGAAAAGTTTCAGTGCTCCGTCCATCATCTCCTTGTGTTTGCTTTGTTCGCCCTAAGTTGGCAGGGTATGCCCAGACGTGGGTCCCTTGCTCACTTTGCCACTGGATTCAAGCTAGCCTGGCTAATGAGGGCTGTTGGCCCGAAACCGGTCCCAGGATGCTTTTTTTCCGGTCCAGGGAAGACATGGCTTGGCAGTTCGGGCTGGACTGTTCCCATGAGGCACAGGGTCAAGACTGATTTGCATATAGCTGTGTCTGAACTGGGGTGGCAAAGTGAGCTAAAGAACGATGATGGATTCAACCCAGATCTGTGACTGGGGGTGAGTGTCTGAAAAGTTTCAGTGCTCCGTCCATCATCTGCTTGTGTTTGCTTTGGATACTAATCTCCAGCAGGCAGAGCCTCAACAGGGTGCAGCCATCTTGCGGCGGCGCTCTCTATTGTCCCCTGGAGTACTTTTTACTGCATTACAAAACATGCTACAAAATCTATTCACAAACCTATTTGAGGAGTTTATGCCTCTACTTCGTGTATACCTATATGTGTGGAGATATCTGCCTCAAGTCGGTACTCTTCGCACACCTAGGTATACATTTTAGTAGGGAATGTGGGAGAAGCACAGAGGAGTAGCTGGAAAATGGGAAATATTTATGAATAAAGCAGATGGGATTATGGAGGAGCATGGAGGGGATTAAAGAGGGCTAGAGTGGGCCAGGGAGTGGTTTATGGAGGGATGTCAACCCAGTCACAAAAGAGTAATGGAGCTACTCACAAAGGTAAGTAACACTTGTGAGTAATTTACATGTGTAAATTAACTTTTACACTTTTGAGTAACTTTACTACTTTTAGTTATTCACAAAATCCGAGTTTAAAGTTACTCAAGAGTGTAGACTTACAGTGCTCCTCCCCAGGATAAGGGAGTGGAGCCAAACTTACAAATGTTGGTTACTTCTAACATTACTAGTAAAAAAGTAGTCCACTGCTCCAAATACTAGTGATTTCTTCACTCATGACATCCTACTTCTCTTCCAAGAAAAGACATTTGTCTACCCCACTCCACACACTGTTGCTAAGGCTACATACTCCCTCAAAGCTTTGCTTACCTCTGTTATGCCTCATCGATGCCATGCTTTCCTCTGCTGTTCTCTTCTGGTGTCCAGCCTGCACAAATTCCTGCCAGTCAGGCGTGCTGGAATATAGCTTAGTTGAACACCACATGCTTGGAAACTATGACTGAGTGCAAAGCATGCAGTAGCAGGGAAAAGTAACCCACCTTCTCCTGTTTGAAGTTCCTAACTACTCAGGACTTCACAGGTGAAGTATTTTTTCTCCTGTTAAGTCATCACAAGTTACTCCAAATGTTTAGCCAGAAATTACAGTTTCAATTAAAGCCTGAAATTGGCCTTACCGCCAGAATTAAGTGAAGGCTTCTTGAGAAGCATTGTGACTGTAACTAAGTTCAAATCCCAAAGGCTATTCTCAGTAGCCAATGAGTCAGTGATTGATTAGTCAGGTTCAGTTGCATTGCCTCTTCAGACATGCATTAAATCTACCGCCACATAAAATGGGATATTTGCTTAATGTAATGGTCTGTGAATCTATAATCTCTGTTTGTAGCATCTGTTCTGCCCTTCAGCAATTGAAAATAACAATCCTTTCAACCCTTCACTTTACTGCAGTTTTGATCCATTTTATAAGCATTGCAGAGTCTGGTTGTTTCAAGGGTCACATAAGGTTAGAGTAGGGTTTTTAGTTATACAAAACCCCACCATTGCTACAAATGGTTTCTTGAGTAAATTTTTTATATTAGCAGTAATAATCACCTATCATGCGTGTGTTATGTATACTAAACGTTTACACTGTAAACCTACCAGTGTTCATATTCATCTCATAGGCTGTTTCTGCTATGCAGGATAGATAAAATATGAATGTGTCATTCTTGTTTTTATACTTTAGATACCAAATAAAGGAGTGCAGAGTACATATCTAAAGCAAACGATTATCTGCTTTTTCTTAGGATACGTCTTATTCTGTGTATGAAATGTTTCCTGCATTTGTTGTTAAATGCTTCTTTTTCCTTGTATATGGTTTAGGAAACCATTAGTGTATTTTTCATTGCTTACCTGGAAATATTATTATTATTATTATTATTATTATTATTATTTTAGCTTGTAAAGCGCCTGGTTACTCCAACGGAGTGTCCCCGCGCTAGAACACCAACAGATCCCCCAGCAACTGAACTGAACTACCGCACCTCCCTACACCTATGGCTACCAAGCAGTCCAATAAAAAAGGGCCTACTTCCGGCCACCCGGAGGGTGTCGGAAGAGCCAGGTTTTTAGTTTTTTCCGGAACAGAGTCTCCGATGTGCACATCCTTAAATCCGCAGGTAGGTCATTCCATGCCTTAGCCGCCAGAAAGCCAAAGGAACTCCCTCCTGCCCGTACCTTCCGCACCTTAGGCACAGTCATTTTAGCTGTGCCCAGTGATCTCAGGTTCCGAGCAGGCCGATATGCCGTGATGAGGGGGTGCAGGAATCTTGGCCCCTTCTCATTAAGGATCCTGTGACCAAATCACAAGGCCTTAAAGATGACTCTAGCCTGTATTGGGAGCCAGTGTAGTTTCATCAGGGCCTCCCCCACCGAGGCCCGCCTAGGGATATTCAGAATAAGCTGAGCTGCGGCGTTCTGAACCTTCTGTAAGATATTCAAATTTCTAGCGGTCACCCCTAGGTACAGTATGTTACAGTCGTCTAGGTGGGATGTAATAAGGGCCTGTACAATTGTTCTTTTGGCGTCAAGTGGGAGTAGGTCCAGGATTTTTCACTGAGGATGCCGAAGCAGGCTCCAGCCACAGCGGATATCTGCCCTGAGAAGGACAGAGTATCATCGAACCATACTCCCAAATTCTTGACCTTGGCTTTCGGGGTAGGAGTAGGTCCCAACTCCTCTGGCCACCATAAATGTGACCAAAGAGAGGGCTGTTTTCCAACTACCATCACCTCCGTCTTTCCCGCATTCAGTTGCAAGCAGCTGTACTTCATCCAGTCCGCAAGCTCACCCAAGCAGACCTTGAAGTCAGATGCCATTCCAGACTCCTTTTGCTCCAGGGTAACAATCAGCTGAGTGTCATCAGCATATGACACCAGTTTTACCCCATGTCTCAACACAATATCTGCCAGTGGGCGCATGTGAATATTAAACAGGGTAGGGCTAAGGGCCGAACCCTGCGGCCAGGGCCGGACTGGCTACCGGGCGTTTTGGAATGCTGCTGAGCTGGGGGCTGATGTCACTGCGGTGGGGGCTAATTTCGTTGATGGAGACCTGCGTGTGCTTCGAAATCAACAAAGCAAAACGAATTTCTTTCAGCACACGCAGGTCCCCATCAACGAAATCAGCCCCCAGCTCGGCAGCATTCCAAAACGCCCGGTAGCCAGTCCGGCCCTGCCTGCGGCAACCCTTGAGACAGAGGGCAGACTCTAGATTTAAAAGGATGTTGTAGGACCTGGAAGGATCTGTTCTGCAGGAAGTTTTTAACCCACTCCCAAGTACCGCCACCGACCCCGGCCCCCCGCAGCCTTTCCAGCAGAAGGCCGTGGGAGACCGTATCGAACGCCGCACTCAGATCCAAAAGGATCAGTGCAGTTGTCCTTCCTTCGGTCGGCTGCGGTTTTCAGGGCCTCCGATGCCAGGAGAAGGGCCGACTCAGTACTATGAAGTGGCCTAAAGCCAGACTGAGGATCATGGAGAATCCGTCTTTCTTCCAAGAACATGGACAGTTGGCTGTTTAAATGTTTCTCCGCACTTTTAGCGACATAGGGGAGCAGAGAAATTGGTCTTAGATTTTCTAGGAGAGCGGGGTCTAAAGAGGGTTTCTTTAGCAAAGGTACCACCCTGGCATGTTTCCAGTTGCTAGGAACCTGCCCCGAGCTAAAGGACAAGTTCAATAGTGTGGTGAGAACCGGAGCAATTACTTCTTTCCCTCGCAGTAGAAATTTTGGGGGAATCGGGTCCAAAGGCGACCCTGATTTGACAGCTTCCATGAGTTTTAAGATATCACTTTCTACAGGAGGACGAAAGACAAATCTATCCTCAGTCCCAGGGTCTTCCACGACTGGAGCGGAAACAAAGTTTCTACTACTTTGCGGGAAGGTGATACAAAAGGGGATGATGGACGGAACGTTTGAGCCAATCAAACACTCACCCCCAGTCAACTGATCTGGGTTTAATCCATCATCATTCTTTAGCTCACTCCACCACCCCGGGAAGGTGGCATAAAATTTTTCTATCTTGCCCATAAAAAAATCCGCAACCTTATTGCAATGATCAGTAGAAGCAGGTAGTCACACGTTCCAAAGAAGACAGTTGTTTCACTACATTAAAAATATTCTTTGTGGAATTTTTTTCTACCTCAATTTGCTCAATATAAAATTCCCTACGCACCCTCCTAATCTGTTGATGGTAGAACTTCAACGCTGCTAGGTATTTCAACCTGTTTTCATCCAGATAGTTCCCCCCCCCACTGGCGTTCAAGGCGTTTACATCCAGTTTTCAATTGCACCAGTTCTTCAGAAAACCATTTTGCAGACGCAGTCATACGAGTGCTTTTACATGGTTTCAGAGGTATCAAGGAGTCCACAGCCTCCTTGATCCATCGGGAGACTTGGCTCTCTGCTACCTGGGTTTCTACCCCTATATCAGGAGCACTTGAGGCCAGTTTCTCCTCAAAGGTGTCCTGGGTTAATGCGGCCCATTTCCTGACCATTATGGGTTCAGAGCACTTTCCCTGTTTGCAGGGGACCTTTCTAGGGTTCACAATCCTGAAAGGGAGGATATAATGGTCAGACCACACTACAGGCACCGGTAATAGTGCTTCTACCTGCGCACTGTTAGTAAAAATATTGTCCAAAGTATGGCCCCTATTGTGCGTGGGAGTGTGGACCATATGATTTAGACCCATCACCTGTAGAAATATAGATAAATCCTTTTTGAAATCTTTTGTAAAAAATTTGATTTGAATGCATATTTGTAATGCAAGCAGAAGCACATCAGCCAAGATAGAAGGTTGCTTTTACTTAGCACCACATGATATTGGCCAGGTAGCATGGTCTAGACCATGGGTACTCACAAACTTTCTCTCGGGGGCCAAATTTACAGTGTGGTTTGTGGCCGAGGGCCGCACCGGTGGGGGCAGAGTCAGTGGGGGAGGGGAGCGGGGCTAGAGCAAAAAAAAAACCTGTGACCATGAGGTTGAACACAGGCCCCTGCAGTGGACGCATTCGTCCACTGAGCCACCAGACTTGGCATAGACACATCTATCTATCTATCTATCTATCTATCTATCTATCTATCTATCTATCTATCTCTCTATCTATCTATCTCTATCTCTCTCTAGCTATCTCTATCTCTCTATCTATCTCTCTCTCTATCTCTCTCTCTCTCTCTCGATCTCTCTCTCTATCTCTGTCTCTACCTCTCTCTCTATTTATCTCTATCTCTCTCTCTATCTCTCTAACTCTCTCTCTCTCTCTATCTATCTCTATCTCTCTCTCTCTCTCTCTATCTCTCTCTCTCTCTCTAGCTATCTATCTATCTCTCTCTATTTCTCTCTCTCTCTCCCTCTATCTATCTCTATCCCTCTATCTCTCTGTCTCTGTCTATATCTGTCTCTGTCTCTATCTGTCTCTGTATCTGTCTCTATCTGTCTCTGTATCTGTCTCTATCTGTCTCTGTCTATATCTCTGTATGTCTCCATCTATCTCTGTCTCTGTCTCTATCTGTCACTGTCTCTATCTGTCTCTGTCTCTATCTGTCTCTATCTGCCTTTGTCTCTGTGTCTGTGTCTATCTGTCTCTGTCTCTATCTGTCTCTTTCTCTGTCTCTATCTGCCTTTGTGTCTGTGTCTATCTGTCTCTGTCTGTCTCTATCTGTCTCTGTCCCCATCTGTCTCTATCTCCATCAGTCTCTATCTGTCTCTGTCTCCATCTGTCTCTGTCTCTATCTGTCTCTGTCTCTATCTGTCTTTGTCTGTCTCTATCTGTCTCTGTCTGTCCCTGTCTCTCTCTGTCTCTATCTCTGTCTCTATCTCTGTCTGTCTCTGTCTCTATCTGTCTCTGTCAGTCTCTATCTGTCTCGGTCTCTGTCTCCATCTGTCTCTGTCTCCATCTGTCTCTCCTCTAACTGTCTCTGTCTGTCTCTATCTGTCTCTGTCTCTATCTGTCTCTATCTCCATCTGTCTCTGTCTCCATCTGTCTCTGTCTCCATCTGTCTCTGTCTCTGTCTCCATCTGTCTCTGTCTCTATCTCTGTCTCTATCTGTCTTATTCTCTATCTGTCTCTATCTGCATTTGTCTCTATCTGTCTCTGTTTCTGTCTGTCCCTGTCTCTATCTGTCTCTGTCTGTCCCTGTCTCTCTCTGTCTCTATCTCTCTTTGTCTCTGTCTCTATCTGTCTCTGTCTCTGACTGTCTCTGTCTGACTGTCTCTGTCTGCCTGTCTCTATCTGTCTCTCTGTCTCTGTCTGTCTCTATCTGTTTATGTCTCTATCTGTCTCTGTCTCTATATGTTTCTGTCTCTGTCTGTCTCTGTCTCTATCTGTATCTCTGTCTCTATCTGTCTCTATCTGTTTCTGCCTCTATCTGTCTCTGCCTCTATCTGTCTCTGTCCAAACAGGAAGCTTCCCAAAAGGCCCTTTTAAAAGTCAGCTGTGAAAGCGCTTACAGCTGACTTTTAAAGGGCATTTTGGGAAGCTTTCCGACGGCGCCCTGACCTCACAGAGGCCAGCAGTAAACACAGAAGATGAACGCAGGAGCATACGTAGTGAATACCTATTTAATACGTATTCACTACGTATGCTCCTGCGGTCATCTTCTGTGTTTACTGCCGGCCGTGGAAACTGCAAGGCAAGGTCCGTGGGCCGCCAATGAAGGCCTGCCGGGCCGCTGGCGACCCGCGGGCCGTACTATGAGTACCACGGGTCTAGACAATGTTGCAGCTATTATGTTCATACCGTCCCATATATCTAATTATTTGTATACCATTTTTGTCACCTACTCTTTGTGACTATAAAGAGAGATTACCTACTTTTATTTATTAACAAACTACTGTGTTCTGCATGAGTCCAGAGATAGCAATGACTGACTAAATTATCAGACACAGTTATTTTTCCAAGGAGGAGGACAAGTATACATCATCTTCTAAGTTCTCTGAGGCTTTAATGAAAAATCACTTACCTTTAATTATAGCACTCTATTCACAAATATATTTTGCCTATAAACATCAGAATATGTCTGAAAATATCTCATGTTTGCCTGTCAGGAATTCAGAAAGTGATTTCTGACAGGCGTTAATACATTTACTACTGTGTATTTCTCTGCCACGGTGATAAATCTGCAGTATTAAATCCCACTCAAGGAGTGGGAAGTGGGTGTTCCAATGCGTAATTTACATTAAAAGGTTGGAAATGCCCACAAACATGTATGCTTGTGGACATTCCCATATTCCAATCCAATCTCTTCTCATGATGAAAATAGCTGGAGAATGACTCCAGCCAGTGGCTGGAAAAATAATCATCCAAGGATGCTAAGGGGAGTGATCACCCCTGTTTGCCGTTTTCCTCACAGAGAAAAAAAGGCATTTGCACAGAGACCATTCCATGTGTAGAATTCACAGAAGGGGAAAAGGACCTGTGTGCAAATGCCACATGACATTCCCAGTAGTATGCCTGGAAACCTGCACGTAACACAGCTTTCTAGATATACTACTGTGAATAGAAAAATTGTAAAAACATGTTCAGGCGGAGATGTAGATTTCCCTGCATACTGATATTTTTTCCCTGAATAGGGCCTATAGAGTTCTTCAATAATAAAGACAATGCAAGCTTCGATTAAGAAATCATTGAGCAGTGAACAATCAAAAAAGTATAAGTTCTATCCCTTTTAAAGGGTAGTCACTGCATAAATGTTTTGTTACATTTTGTGGTCAATGTGAATACAAGATCAGTGTACTTGAACTGTATTAATTAATCGCGTAATTGTACAATGGACAGAATAGCAACATTTTTACTTTTGGTTATATTTTCTGTAATTAACATATATTTTTTTTCTTTACACAAATGTCCGGTCTAGACTCATCTGACTGATCCTAATGGGAGTTGGATGAAAGGCATCTTTGTATAAAGTCCATGAAGTCATCTATCCTCAAGAAGAGTGGGGTAAATATTAATTTTCCATTCTTAAATATGCATGCTAAAAACATCTGAAGAAGTAATAATCATTAACTGAAGTTAATCAGGTTTTTTTCACACCAAAAAATAAAAGTATGGGATCTTACAAAGCTTCAACGTTTATATCTTTTTAGACTACAACATTTTCGATTGTTACCTTTCATGACCACACAGATTAATTTCTGTGGTATTGCGGGTTTAGATTAAGTAATTGAAAGGCTAATCATTGCATCGTATCATACATTTTAATGGGCTGAACCTTTTTAAGGCTAACACAGGTAGTATACTAACTAAAGTCTAACATTATTCTTAATCACTACATTACAGACTATGTTGAAGTGGTCCATGTGTGTGTAGGCATCCAATCGACTGAGAATTGAAAGTATTTACCTGCCAATGTTTGCTAAGTTTGAAGTTGCCATATTAGTAATTTCCTATCTTAGGCCTCAACCCTAAAATTTAATGTTGGTTTTGAGATGTTTGCACCCACATTCACTATGCACAGTATAGAAGCAGGGGCTGAGCCTGCCCAAGAACAACTTGCTACACTATGGATGACTATGATGTCTTTAATTTCCAAAGTAATTTCATTGATGCACTATCACAGAGGAGCTTTATAAGCCAACAATAAAATAACGTTGCTGTCAAATTCCTTAAAAGGTTTATTTATTTGTTTTAGTTATCTATTTATAGTGCTGTATAAAGGGCAAACTTGACCATCAAGGTGTCAGAGTGCTGTACAAAGAGACAGTTGAATGAGGGTTGGGGTACAGTAAACCAGCAGTCTCTTATGAAACGCTGTTCATAGGAGTCAAAAAGCAGAATACAAAAATAGCAGGATACAATTTAAAATGGGGTACAAAAATAGTAGGATACAATATAAAATTATGAAACACTATATATAGAAATTGAAAAGTGGGTACCAAAAAATAGTAGGATACAACATACAGTGGGGTAATTGAACAGTTTCAAAATAGTTCTTTTATGCCACATTTCTGTTTAGTAGTAAGGCTATAACTTCTTTCTTGAAAAGTTTGCATGAGTTAATTGCTCTTGATGAGAGTGGTGGTGAGTTCCATATTTTTTTAGCAAATCCGGCAAAATTGCAGCCATGTGTTTTCCTTTTTTTTTAAAATCTGTGTGGATCAAGTAGGAGGGATTTTGCACTTCTAGAATCCCTTCTACCTCCTGATAGCTTGATTCTATTCACCATGTATTTAGGACCAGAATTGTATAAAGCTTTGTGTGTCAAGCATGCCACCTTCAGTTGGATCCTAGCTTCAACTGGGAGCCAGTCGAGGGCTCTGAGTGTTTGGCAGATGCGATCAAAATGACATGTGCCTGTTAGAAGTCTTGCTGCTGCATTTATTGTTGTTTCATTGAGGCTGGGCTGGATTTAGGTTGGCCTATGAGTGTGGCATTCCCATAGTCCAGTCTTGGGAGATTGAACTGCAGTTTTGAGGTCTTCTAGCGGTAAGAAGGGTTTTAGTTTTCTTAGGAGGTGCAGATGTAAGTTGGCGCTTCCGGTTGCAGCTTGTATGTGAGCTCACATGTTTAGATCTGGGTCTAGTGTGATGCCTAATGATTTTATGGAGTCATAGATGGTTAGGGTGCAGTTTAGTGATTTCAGGTTAAGGTTATGGTTGAGGTTGCTGGGATCCAAGAAAAGAATGAATTCGGTTTTCAGTGGATTTAGTTTTAGATGGTTGAGTGCCAGCCAGTCCTGTGTTTTCCTCAGGGTGTCATTCAGTCTCCAGATATCCTCTTGAGAGGCGAGTTTGAGGTAGAGTTGAGTGTTGTTTGCATACATGTGGTAAGAGATTTTTGATTGTTTAAGGATTTCAGTGAGTGGTTCCATATATAGATTGAAGAGGATTGGTGAAATTGTAGATCCTTGCGGAACACCCCTGTTGATGTATGCTACATCAGATAGGGTGTTGCTGATTTTGATTCTCTACTGCCGGTTCTGCAGGAAGGCGGTGAACCACTTAAGAATGGCTGCCGATAGACCCATTCTGGATTCAAGGGTCTCTTTGAGGCGTTTGTGGCAGACCATGTCAAACGCCGTTGATAAATTCAGAAGTATTAGTAGACAGGATTCGTTTTAGTCTAGTGATGTTTGTATATCATTTAGGATGTTTAGAATGGCAACCTCAGTATTGTGTTCAGGCCTCAAGGGTTATTTGCTAAGGCAGCTGTTAAAGTGTCTAAAGCCTCCTATAATATCGCATGCGATCGCCACAGCTGCAATGAAATGTGATTTTCATAAACCAGTACTTGTGAGCCATAAGTTAATGAAAATGTCTATGTCACCATTATCACTGTACTGTGTATGCCATAAATAATTGTATTTCCCTGACAGCATATGGGAGAATGTAACATTCACCATTTCTATGTGAAGTCCATAAGGTGGAGTTTAAATAAAGTAATTTTAATTTATAAAGATACCTATGAAGTAAGTTCAGATTGTTTATAGGCAGTGCTTGTCAAGTATTGAAGAAGACTCAGAGGAGACCGAAAATACTAAAAACACTTCCTAGACCAGAGGTAGTATGAACTATTAGAAGCTGTAATAGGAAAAGAGGACAAATCTGGGGAGAAACAGGGATGCATTTTATAAACAGCACCTATACAGGTGGTACTTCGTGCCAGGTGTGGTGCAGGGCATGTAGATTGCTATTAAATAAGGGTTCATAAAGACCCTTTTGTAATAGCAAATGTATGGGTGTTCATTCAGAATTGCAGAACTTCTTTCAAAATCTCATGAGGATTTCTCCACACCAATGGCAACTCGAAGCTCACTGCACATCATTTATCTACCTTGAATGTCAAGATATTTGAACCACAACAAAACATTAACCAAGAAAACATACACAAGAACATCTGTCCTCATGCAAAACAGGTTGATTGATCCCAAAAAAACTGATTGGCCATATACTGTTAAAGCATACGGAGACGTGATGTGTATGCACCATAATAGTTTTTTCAGCAATAATACAACAATCCCATGGCTGTTTAATTTTTTGCCCATTATAAATGTGGCCACACCTTAACAGAAATGATGGTCATCTTCCACAATACATAATTCCTTTCACACAATCTTTACGTCGGTGGAACAGAGGTATAGACCGCTTCTCTTCCTCAATGGAATATTGACTAGGGGAGGCATAGAAATAAGCACACATTTACTGTGACTGGTAAAGGTACTGTGAGCACCACTTATAAACCCCATTTCACCAGGGCCAAATATGAAAAAACAAAAATTGAACAGGAGTAAATACCAAACAATTAATGTAAGGCACATTAAACTGTGCAGATATCCTCCTCAATATATCTAGGCATCAGACATATAATTTCGATTCCTGCATGTCTTAATCAGGCCCATATAATGAAAACTTTGCAGCCAGCCCTCCTACTATATACTAATATCTCTTGTTTGTGCATTCTTCTAACACATTTTAGTAGTTTAAAAGATGTGTGCAGTATACAAGACATAATCAATGTCTTCCAAATCAGGTTTCTAGACAACTCACTGAAATTAGACATAAGATACACAAAACAAGGCAAGAATATGTATGCATGTACTGTAGGTATTTATATTTAACATGTTGTTGTCATCATCATCATGTTAAAGCCTTTTCAGCTTGGGATCTATGGCACTATCTTAAGTACAAAAATGGCATAAAGGAGTCCATACCAAACAGCGGATCATCTAACTCACATTCACAAAGATGACCCTTCATGCTAAACATCTGACTGGGAAATCACAAAAGCTTCAGACTCTATTTTCCTATATTGAAATTCTGATTTGCTTAAGCACTTAGGGGCTTATTACAATGTCGGGCGGACTTGCATCCACCCGACACCCTCGCGGAAACGGGACCTACTGACCTCCGGTTGTCAGTCCCGACTGGCTAATTACGATGCAACCTCACATGGTGTGGTCGCATACTCTCATTTCTCTATGAGAGCTTGAGTTACAGCCATAAACCGGTCGTAGCACAAGCTCCCATAGAGAAATTAGAGATTGTGTTCATCCCTGCACCCCGTGGCAGGCCTCTCAAGGTGCCTGCCACAAGGTGCAGGGATCAACAAGGGGGCACCAGGCCAAAAACAGAAGGGGGCTCTGCTTGGGGCCCCCAAACACACTTTCCGACAGGCTTTCCATGTCAGAAAGCCCGGCATGGAAAGCCTGTCAGAAACCGTGCAACGTAATCTGGACGGCGTAAAACGCCATCCATATGGATTACGGGCCGGCTTCCGACTGGCTGACGGGCTTCTTGAGCCCGTCGGAATCCAGCCGGAATGACCAGCCAGTTTTGCTTCCGACCGGCTGTATTGTAATCCGTCAATCTCCTTCGGAAAGCCTCCAACCTAACAACGGAGGCTTTCCGACCGAGATCGTAATCGGCCACTTAGTGTTAATATTGTTGCTTGAATGGTTCCCGGGTCACTTGATTTGTACTGACTTTGTATCACGTCTCTAACATATTTTTGGGAAATGCATTGTGATTAGTATGTTTGTTTTTCCTTGTCAGATCTTAGCTTTTATGACTATTTGTATTTTAGACTCATAATGTACACTCTAACATTAATTTAAAAAAAGATGTTGGGAGCGTTGAATCAACTCAAATTTTGGTTGGCTTGGTTTTTTTGTTATTTGGTGGCTTTTCATAAATGTTGTTGCTTCAAAAGTATTCTTCTTATTATACTTTACTGCAACATTATTTTGGGAATTTGCTTATAGATTACCTTAATTCCCTTTTGTGAATTTTTTCAGAGACAGTTCTTGCTAAGGTTTGCATTTATGTTCCATTTTGTAATAATGCAACATTTTAAATAAAAGATTTAATTGAATTGAAACAAAAATATTTGCTTAAAAAGATAAAAAGAAAAAGAAAATCAGCAGAGCATGGCAACTTAAGTGACATATCCGTAATATATATTTAAAATGAAGGCATGGAAGATGCATGCAGTGGTTCAGTGTTGTGATTCACATATAACACAAGCTAGATAGAATATTGGCAATAGCAGGCAAATTCACAAGGCAAAATTTCTGTATAGAGGAACTGCCTCTATCTTTATATCAACAGATTACTGAAGGAATTGGAAAAAGAGTTAAATGAGTGAGGCGGGGCCAGCTGGCACCCAAAATGGCCGCAGAAGAGTAGAGCTCCGCTTACCAGCTTCATAGAATCCCCCGCATCCGTACAATCATCCGTTCTTGCCCTATAATTTAGTTGGTCCCGTGTTCCGGACCGCCTATGGCACCGCTGGCCCTGAAACCGCCGACCTTCATCGACCACGAACGGAGCTATCGCGGCTGGCACTGTGCCGCACGAAGAGACGAGGAGGGCCCCGGCGCAGCTGGTACTGGGCGCCGCCTCATGTCACCCTGACTGCTGAAGGGGAGATCTGCTGCCTGCGGAGTGTGTCCTGGGGATGTGTGGCCCCGTTTATCTCTGGCTTGCCTGTTGCCAGTGTTCCTCCCAGGCAGCCGCGTGGATTCACCTGGAGAGGCCCCGGCAGAGCAGGTGCTGGGTGCCATACTGCACTCTTTCACACACTGAGCGAGGGGCGTCCCGGGGATTTGACTGCGCCGGCTCCTGTCGCGGCGTTGACCGCTGCTTTCCCTGCACGGCCGCTGTGATCCTCCTGTGCCGGCCCTGGGGACGACGCAGAAGTGTGCCAGTAGGCTTGCTCCGCCGGGTGCACTTTGCTCACGCTGTGGACTGCTGGAGGCCTTCTACAAAGCAGCGTTTGCATCGTACTTTGTGGCGGGGGAGAGCGAAGTTTCCCTTTCCCTCCCTCTCCTCACTCGGCCTCTTGTGCTCGCCGCGCCTCGCTGCTGAGGCCCGCAGCCCATATCTACCCCCCCCGGAGCCAGTGACTGAACCGCCAGTAGATTCCCACTTCTCTTGGTGCCCCACCACCCAAAAAGGCTCGATTGTTGTAGGGAAATTCACGGCTATCTCCAACGCGGTCAGTGTCACGAGGGCCTTTCGGTTACCGCTGGGGACCACTGTGGGCGCAGTTTGGAGGGAGTGGTCAGTGCTGCTAGAGACTATTTTGGGGGATAAAGTCTTTACCAGCGACATCGTGCTGGAGGCGTGGGAGCTTCTGTGGCAGAGTGCTACCTCAATCCGTCGTGAAGTGGAGGGCTCCAATACCTCAACTTTGCCGTAATCTCTGGGGTGCTCCGGCAGCCCCACATCCCTTGTGCAGCGAGGCGTGGCTCTGGGCACCAATATCTCCTTCTGCCCCTCGGCCACCCCTGGCACCCTCGCTTGCAGTCTTTGGGGCCCACAGATCGAGGGGTGCAGTTCAAGTGACGCCACTGCTACCATGGCCACGACGAAGGGGTCCAAGCAAACCCACCTGCTGAAACTAGCGAAATTCGCTCATTCTAAGGCTGACCCCACAGAAGACAAGAATTCTGTGCCTGAGGCCAAGCAGCAAGCAGATGCGGAGGCCCCAACCCTGATGGATGTCATTGAGGCCATACAGTGGGTCCGGTCAGTGCTGGAGCACAAAATTGACACGGTGACGACCGAGGTCACCCTTATGCATGCTGACCTACGTAACTTGGGTGACAGGGTCAAAGCAACCGAAGATTCAGTCTCAACGCTCCAAAACTCCACGAAAGTGCTTGAAAAAATGGTCAATTGACTACAGGCGCAGACGCTGGACCTCGAAGCTAGGCTGGAGGACTATGAGGGGCGCGCCCGAAGAAATAATGTTCGTATTTTGGGGGTTCCCAAGAGAGCGGAGGGGCAGGCCACAGACCTTTTTGTCGAAGACCTCATTCAGACCCAACTCCAGCCCCGGACCCTGTCGCAATACTTTTTAGTCGAACGCGCTCACAGAGTGCCCGGAGGCCCCCCGAAACCAGGCGCTCCTCCACGTCCTATTCTAGCGCGCATTTTCAATTTCCGCGACAGAGACATTATCCTTCAGACGGCGCGTGCCACCCCCGCTTAAGTTTGAGAACTCAACGATCACGTTCTTCCCGGATTTCACTTTAAAAGTACAAAAGATGCATAGATCCTTTCTCGATGTGAAGAGGGCCCTCCGTGAGCAGAATCTGAAATGCGCAATGCTTTTCCCGCCCAAGCTCCGAGTGCAGGCGGTGGGGAAGTCCTGGTTCTTTCAGACTCCGGAGGAAACTTGGGTCTGGCTGGAGGGCTGGAGAACCGCCGGCGCCCAAAAACATAACTCTCCTAGCCGCTTGCCTAGACACGACAATCGCCAAGAACGTTCCAATCGTGAAGAAGACATTTGAGCATCTGTACTAGTGACACCGGATGGCAGCTCGATGGACCTTTCACGGCCTACGGAGCTGAATTGAATGCTGGCGGGGCGACGAGAGTGGATTGGCCCCATTTAAGGCTAGGTGACTATAACCTAGAAGAGCCTAGACTCACGGTTTTCTTTTGCGTAGACATGCCAGTAGTGGCTAGGTCATGCGGCCTAGCTCTACGTACTGTTTTGGGGTCTGAAACTGTTTATTGATCTCATGCATGATATATTACGGCAATAGCGCACAGTCTCTCACATGCTTAACAATGGGCTCGTAGAGTTGAGAGTACGGGGGAACTGGGCTCTCAAGTTGGGAAGTTCCGGCTAGGTAGCGTTCCCCTTCATTAAGTATACTAGTTTGGGGTACACAGGCACTCTGCAAATTGGGGGGGTGGGCAGTTCTACGTCAACGTTGCAGGGAGGCAGGGAGGGGGGGGCCCGGGTTGTTCTGAGGGATTTAACTGTAATTTTAGTTTGTTTGTTGGATGCAGCTCTAAATGGGGTTTTTTTCTTGAGGCATTTATAATCGTCAGCAATGCAGGTAATAGCTTTTTATGAACCAGATTTGATTTCTCGGGGATATGGTCGCTGGGTGGGGGCGGTATTGTTGATCCTCAACAGTGCTTTTCTTGGTGTCTCTGTGGTAAATGGCCCCCTAAACGATGCCTTTATGGATGAACATCATAATGCTGCTCCACCGCGGAGCCGTTTCAAAATACTCTCCTGGAACGTGAATGACCTGGGGGATAGAGTTAAACGTGGGATTGTGCTGCAATATCTGAAAAAGCAAGCCCCGGATGTGGTACTTTTGCAGGAGACTCATATACAGGGCTCCTCATACTGTGCACTCAATAGGTGGGGTTATAAATTGGTGGCCCACTCGGGCTATGCTAGAGGGTCTAGGGGGGTTGGTATACTTATGCGCCACACCTTCCCCTTCCAAATCCAGGCGATCACTTGCGACCCCCTGGGTAGGTTTGTACCTGCCTTGGGCCAGTGGGAAGGTAGATCCCTTAATATGACTTCCCTATATGTGCCTCCTCGGCTCCACTCCACGACACTGTCCGATTTAGGTTCACACATACTAAACCTACAGGGGGGTGACTTGCTATTGGGAGGTGACTGTAATGCTGCCCTTGATGGGGAATTGGACCGGCGCCCGCCTAGGCAAGGGAAGACATCTGGGAAATTGCTGACTGAGTTTCTGGGGGCTTTGGGCCTGGTTGATGTCTGGAGAGTATGCAACCCCGTGGCTAGGCAGTACACCTTCCTTTCAGGGGTCCATGGTAGTATGTCGCGCATTGATTACATATTTTCCAAAGCCACCCAACTCCCCAAATTCTGAGAGATCTCCTTTCTTCTGAGAAGTATTTCGGACCACTTCCCGCTCTTGCTGTACTATGGAGGTGCCCCCCCACACGTCACGAAATGGTTCTTAATCCTTGGTACCTCAAGGTGCCGACTATTAGAGATAAATTAATAGCGACTACCAACAATTATTTCACTGAAAATGACGGCTCGGTGGATTCAGATGTGCTCTTATGGGAAGCGTACAAAACAGTGGTGAGAGGTAGCGGGGTGGCGGCCGTGGCGGGCCATAAGAAAGAACAAAGAAAGCGGTTGGAGGAGATAGAGCGGGAGGTTGCCCTTCTCTAATGCGATCTCGCGGCAGCTGACACTCCGGACACTACGCACAAATTACATATGAAGCAAACCGAGTATAGAAACGTGGCGGAGGACGCAGCCAAGGCCCACTATCGGGCCACTGAACACTGGGTTTACGAGATTGGCAATAAGGCTAGCCAACTGCTAGCCTGGCTGAACAAACGAGAAATTGCCCATAGGTGGGTGGCTGAGATCATCTGCCCTGACGGTACGAAACGGCAAGACAGGGCCGGGATTGCGGGGGAGTTGCGGACCACTTTGTACAGGTCTACACCTCCACTCTGACTTCCACCCAGATAGTTTCGGCAGAATTGCTAGCCACTCTGGGACTGCAGGTCCTAGAGCCCCAAGATGTATAGGACCTGGACTCCGATCTGTCAAGCGAAGAGGTGTCCAAAGGGATTGGCGCCTTGCAGTCCGGTAAGGCTATGGGTCCTAGCGGCCTCCCGATTGAACTTTACAAGTTTAATGCCCCTACGATTGTCCCTTATCTCATACGGATGTACGAGTTGAGTGTGAAGAGGGGTGTCCTGCCAGAAACGCAGAGACTAGCCAATATAGTCGTTATCCATAAAAAAGGCAACCCCCGAGCAGTGCGGCTCATACAGGCCTATCTCCCTCCTAGACCGTGAAGTGAAAATATTGGCCGAAATCCTGGCCCGGCGCCTCTGACCTCTCCTTCATAAGCTGATACACCCGGACCAATCCGGCTTTATGCCATCCAGGAATACCGCCCTTAATCTTAGACGACTGTATGGTGTTCTGGGTAGGGCATCCACAATTCAGGAGGAGGCAGTGATTATGTCATTGGACGCCAAGATGGCATTTGATATGATCGAATGGCCCTTCTTATTTGCTACACTCGAAAGATATGGCTTTGGTCCTAAATTTTTGTCCTGGGTACGTCTTCTTTACTCGGAACCCCTGGCCCGAGTTGCAGTAAATGGGGGGCGGAAAAAATAAAATGAGTGAGGCAGGAAAGGATAGTAAGGGAGTAAGTTTCAAGTCAGAGAAAAGACAGCACCTTCATTTGGTCAAGTTTCTTGATGGCAAAGGCAACTAATTTCATGGTGGAGGGGCTACGCGAGGGGTAGTGCTGTGACCAAACTGTGAATCACCTGAATTTCTAGATGATTCAATGCTTGGGCAGATCCGCTGAGAATTTCCCAATTTTGGTAGGCTTTATTTGTGGTGGGAAAAGCAACTTGGCCTTAATTCCCTGTGGTGGAAGCCAGCCTCCAATAGGAGTGCAGATATTTAAATGCTTGTAGGCAAGGGTAGGTGTATGCAAAGCAATGCAGATTTTTTAAAGTACTTCTGGAGATGGCAGTTCCGCTAAGGGCAGACTTTCTTCCAAATCCTGTCAGAAGGAAAAGGAGTGTGGCACTATTTTATTTGAAAAATCTCTGGAAGGGAGTGCAGGGCCTGGAAAGCAGTACAGCAACCCCATCCCATCCTCCCATTGAGTGAATAGACACTTATGTCTGTACTGAGAATCCAGAGACATAAAGGTCTCTCTAGAAGTGAAGAGACGACTTTCAACAGTACTGGGGATCATCCTTAACAGTGATCTTACTTTAGCTCTACCGAGTCAAAGCACGAACAAATGGTGTGAACTTGCAGCTCGCCCTTCTGCAAAATACCTCCTTCTTGTATACACTGACGAAAGAGCAGAGCTTTCGAGGACACTTGTCCTTGCATGCCTAGATAACTATAATATCTATCAAGGCCTCCCAAAAAACTCATTCCCTGGAGGAGACTTCAGAATGAGTCAGCAAGGACATGCCTCAATGTGGTAAGCAGCAGCTCAACAGACCCACCATTAAAACACCTTTTTGGCTCTTAGAAGATAAAAGGATTAAATGTAATGTTGTGTTTTTCTTTCTGAAACCATACTGGGCCTTTTACCCTGTACATTTTACAGAAACTGGCCCCTTACTATGCCCCTATCTGTAGCTCTATGACTGCACGTCTAATTAATCAACTGTCATTAACAAGGATACTACATAGATGCAGATCATGTGTCATGATCCAGATTGTGGCACAATCTCACTAGACGTCTGGGAAGTAAAGCCACCTTCATGTGGTTTAGGAAACTCTTGAAAACTGTAATATTGAAAATGGTTTTTAAGGGACCTCAGGACAGACACGGGTCAAGAGTGATGTATTTTGGAAATGGTTCACTCATTATGCCGAACTGGACTTCAACTTTCCCTCTTACCAGCAAGATGTTCTCTTCCTCCTATCAAAAGATCTGAAATAACCGACGGTGCTTGAAAGCTATAAGTATATCAAATCCATTGTTAGAATTGTGTTTTCAAATCTTCACTGAGAAAATGTATGTGACTCCATTTTGTGATTAAATCAAATTATTTGCTCATTTTCTTTTGCTTTCTATGATTATTTAGCAAGTTCATGAACTCCAAACGTCATAATATCTCAAACTAATACTGTGTAAACATATTAGATATGAAGGACATGGCCGGTGTGTTGGAGACATAATCTCCTCCAACTTGGTTGCGGTCATTTCATTGTCTCTACTGTGGTAAATAGCATCCGTCAATACAGTTTTTAACTTTGGCTTGTGACATTCAATTTCTGGTTGGTCTGGTTCCATGCTGGTCTGGTTCAATTTTATGGTTAGTATGGTTTTCAATTAGAACATTTCTAATTGTGACTTCCCTAAATGAGGGTGATAATCTACTTGTTGTTAGTTAAAGGAACTTTAATTTATACTAAAGTGATACTTTTCCCTGCATGGTTGAGTCAGTGTAATAAATCCTCCCTCATCCATTTAGTGCACAGGTATAGGAACACAGGTAGTAGGAAAATGATATCAGTGATGTCAGCCTCTAGAAATGCTACTAGGAACCTGAGCCAAGAAACTCATACCCCATGGTAGGCAGATAATTTGCATTACTGGAAATACAGAGCAACACTTAAGTTAGATTTGGTGTTGTTATGGTATGTGTTTTTTTTACAGTGGCCTCTTACCCTTTGTTAACTCCCCTTGCCACTGTGCACAATGCATTCAGGCCTACCTTGATGTTACTGAAAAGGCTCAAGACAGTTTAGCAGAAGGGTGGAGGAACAACCACACTCATGTCCCTTGGAAGAGTACTAACGTGGTAAAAGGTAAAGGAACTGGTCAAGAGATCTTGGGCAGACATTTGGAGGTAAAACGTGAACTGTGTCAGGAACTTGGGTTTAAGGCGATAGTCTAAGATTATTAAACAATACTTACATGGCTAGGAGAAGAATGTCAAATAAAATTATCTTTTTTATTTTATCATATGTCTACTTTTATTTAAAAGGCCCTCATTTCCACAAGGATGTTTCTATACATCCCACTACTCTACTTATTTTTTTTGTATTTCTGTTAACCATGTTTACATAGAGCAGCACGTGTAAAAACGATGTTGTGCACTTTTTCCAAACATTCTTTTGTTTCTAGATCCTAAAGTGTCTTCATAAATATATCTGGCATTACTGAAATTCCAAACTGCAGTTTCTCAGTTCTCTAGCATTCCATTATCCTTATAAATGTTTTAAAGACAATTGACCTCTTTGTTAAGTGTTTAAATGGAATGAAAAGCAGACCTCTGGCCTACAATCCATATTCGATAAATTGCATTGTTTCACAACTCAGGCTCCCTCTGTGTTTGTTGGACTGAATGATAGTGACAAACTTATGGGATGTCTTTCACTCAACACAGCCAAAGTGTAATCATGAATATTCAAACCCATCATTAGCATACTTATTAGGTATGTTAATAAGGAAGTAACAGATGCTTGTGCATCCAAGATTGACATTGGGTGCCAAAACGCCATGAAACAGATCTGCAACATTACAAGTGCCTCATAGTGTGACTAAGATCCTGGGTCCAAGTCTTGCTACTGTGGAAGTTTGGAACTTGGCCAATGTTCATTGGTGCGGTGTGACATTTTGCTCAGATGTTGTATGATTACACATATTTTAAATACAATTATGCAGCCATAACTAACAATCATGTGCCCGACATGCAAACAATTATATTAAATGTATGCCTGACTTGTACCTTAAAAAGTTGTAAGTTATGCATGCATAATTTGACTATCATTTTCAAAAGCATAAATCTATGGATACCTTTAGGATTAATCTATGCAAAATCTAAGCACTCATGCCAATACATCCTACACAAAATATAAAATGGTTAGTGGCCTGCAAATGAGTGCGGTACATGGAAAAAATGTTCATCCGACCCTCATCACTCGCTGTCTGTGCAGGTACCAACAAGCCAAAATATGATCACCATACATTATGATGGGATGTATGATGTAACAACGCGATCAATTAGATCGCGGTACATTACATCGCTGTCTTTACAACGCAAGTCGTTACCACGACTTGCGCTGTAGGGCGTTGACTTAGAATAGTATGATTTACTATTCCAACTCCAGCCTACGTACAGTAGGGAAGGTGTTGGAATAGTAAATCACACTATTCCTTAGTCTAGAGTGCCCTCCAGTGCAAGTCGTGGTAACGACTTGCGCTGTAAAAGCAGCGATCTAAATGTACTGCAGTGTTTTGACCGCGTTGTTAAGGTCGTTTCCCTTATGATGCATATGCACAGGTAGATGTAAAATTAAGTTGCACTTAACTGATTTTTCTAGGGCTGTGCCAGAGTAGTGTTCTATGAACCCCTTGGTGAGAGTGACTAACACCTACTCAGTTCTTAATAGTGATTCACACACTTTTCAGCACATGCAAGTTAAAGCTGAATGATGAATGCACGTGTAGGTGCTGCAAAAAGGACCAGGTTTCCAGTGGATGCATGAATGATGAAATTTCATGTTAGGAAAAATATGTTTACAACAGAAAGCTCAAAGAGTTAAAAGTTGATTGTAAAATTTTACACGTTTCACAGCCGTACATATACATACCTAAGACAGTGCCTAGAGTATATACGTGCTAGGAGAACAGGCATAAATCAGTTTTTTAAATTAATACCATTGACGTACGCTTAATATCTCGGGCAAACTTAAGTCACTCCTCGAGAAGTCAGAACGTTTTATGAATAAAGCTATTATATGTAACTTACATCCTTGCCTAGGCGTAATTAGAGCATGCTGAACGATGCACCTACGCCCGTGAATCAGTCCTTATGGAGTAATCCCATTTGGTGAACGTGTGGCTAAGGCATGTCCAATGCTTACACGCACATCCACTACAGAACTCTTGTTAGGTCGATCCTACTAGACAGGGCATGTGCTGTCTGTTGCAAGGCATATTGTGGATTACAAGAGAATAGAGGGGCTTGGAGCCCCCCATTGTTTTATCATTGGTTGGCTTTCCTGTCACTCTCATTTGTGTTTGTCAGTTAGACATGGCATCCTTGGCGTGGTTTTCCCCCTAACTTTTTGCCTTCAGACCTCCTGTTTTGCTGGCTTAGGACTTTGCACACTTTACCACTGCTAAACAGTGCTAAAGTGCGTGTGCTCTCTCTTTAAAACATGCTGAATTGGCTTATGCCCAATTGGCATTTTTCGTTTACTTGTAAGTCCCTAGTAAAGTGACATTACCTGTCCCTGGGCCTATAAATTAAAAGCTACTAGTGGGCCTGCAGCACTGACCGTGCCACCCACTTAAGTAGCACTTTAAACATGTCACAGGCCTGCCATTGGAGCCTGTGTGTGTGCAGTTTTAAACTGCCATTCGACCTCACTAAATAAACATTTAGCTAGGCCCAAACCTTCTTTTAAATGCATATAAGTCACCCCTGGTAGACCCTGGAGAGCCCAAGGGGCAGAGTACAGTGTATTTAAAAATGTGGACATGTATTTTTAAGTTTTACATGCCTTGGATATGAAAGACTCTTAAATTCGTTTTTTACTACTGCAAGGCCTACCTCTCCTAGAGGATAACATTGGAAGTGCCTTATTTCCTTTTATAAGTGAAATTTCCAGGTGGAAGCAGGTGATCCCTTCATGTTTGGGTGTCTCTGGAATCACAATTTAAAATACTAACTTATGGTGAAGTCGGATTTTAAATTACAATTCTGAAAATACCAGTTTTAGAAAGGTAGCATTTTTTTCCCTGAGCCATTTGGTGCCTGCTGCCTGTCTCTGGGTCACATGACTAGGTGTAGTTGACGGTTAGGCTTTGTGTATTCCTCCAAGACAGCCACATACAATAGGGAGCTTTCTTAGGTGTGACTGGATGGGCAATCTCTGGTGGGATGGGAGGGAGGAGCTGTACCCAGCCCCACTTACACTTGAACAGGCTATGTCCTGTCCCCAAACAAAGGGCTGCAGACTCCTTGCAGTTAGCTTGGAGCCAGGGTCAGTAAGGCAGGGCACCTGTGCACTTCAAAGGCATGCCGCTAGAAGCTCCTCCCCTCATCAAAGACACAAGTGGATATATATACTCAACCTCAGACACCCCCACTTTGGTACACTTTGGGACCGGTGGATACTCTGCGAGGAAAAAGGATTGCTGTGTTGCTACAAGGATTGACCCTTTGCTGGACTGCGGCCCTGATGTGCTAACCTGCTGCCTGCTGCCCTCCGCCCTGGGGGTGAGAAGGACAGGACCTGCATCTCTTGAACACAGAACTCAGAGTGACTCCAAGGTCTAGTTGGCTGTTTTTTTCTGATCTGAAGCCTAAGGAACATAACATGCTTCCGACAACTTTGCACCTGGACCCTGCCATCTGTGAGTCTGCAGAGCCAAGTGGAGCCACTCCAGTCCTGGACCCTTGGAAGTGGGCTTAAGGTGCTCTGCCAGCCTATGTGGATTTAGCAAAACCAATGCATCTCCTCTGCTGCTCAGCGCAACCCCAAGCAGAACTGGCTCATCTCCACTACTACATGGATTGGACCCATTGCAAAGACCTGCATGGCTGCCGCAGCCTGCAATGCCTTCGGAACCGCCACTGCGTGATGCATCCTTGGAACAGGCTTTCGCATCCCTCATTGACAGCAGCCTCTATGACAAAGCTGGACTTTGCATCGCAGCCTGGCAGCTCAGCCGAAACAATGCATCACCCCAAGTGCACGCCGCATTCTTGATGCCGGACTTTGCATCGAAAGTCCCATTGATAGGATCCTCAATAACGATGCAGGCCCTCGCATCACAGCCTCTCGGCTGTGCAACACATCTTTGACACGGATCCTGGCAATGCTCCACAAGCCAGGATTTAAGGTACCTTGCTCAGAGGGTCTAACTGAGTCCCTGTAGTCGGCCCACGCTCCATCACGGTTGACCTGAACTTGTGACTTTGCCTCGGTCTGGAACGACCAGATAGCCACAGTTGGTGCTTTGTGCTTTTTGGCACTGTTTTTACTAAAATCTTTAAAACTGCATATCTCTGGTTCTAATAACTGGATTTTTGTTGCTTTGGTCTTGTTTTATTTATTAAATAAAGTTCTGTTATTCTAACTTGGTATGGGACCCTTTTGCATTGTGTTTTCACTTTATTAGTGTTTGAAGTGTTGCACAAATACTTTACATATTGCCTCTTTGTTTAACCGACTCCTCTGTGCCAAGCTACCAGAAGGTTGAGCACAGGTTAATTTAGGGTTGGCTTGTGCCTCACTCTGAGAACGATTGTGGTTGCTGCTTGTCCAGGGCTCACACCCCAGTCAACCAACATCCTAGTTTCTCACATTGCCCCTCCAATAGACCATTGCCTCTTTACCATCTCTTTGATTGTGTGGCATCTGTGCTTCCACTGCTTGCTTTCAAGCACTACTTCTTTTTTTGTGTTAAACACTCCATGAGAGTGCATGTGTTTTCGAGCTGTCTTCATTGTGCACTTTGCTTCCTTGCACTCCGTGCTGCTCTCTCTTGACTGAATGCTTCTCCCCTTCCTGTTGCATTCATCTGTGTGCTTCTCCCCATACCCTCCATGTTGCTTCCCAAACCCACGCCCTCCTTCTCTCTCCACGTTATTCCTCCCCCACCTGCGCCCTGCATTTTGCTTCATCATCCCCCCATGTATTGCTTTCACGTCCCTGCCACCCTCCTGTTCCTTATGCTTCTTGTGTTGCTTCGGTGTCCCCCACCCTCCTCCGTGTTGCTTCTGCATTCCCCTGTCTTCCCCCGGTTGCTCCCCCCTGTTCGCATGCGTGGTCGCTTACCTACAAAATGATGCAGCTGGCCGCATCAAAGACTATGGGGCATATTAGCAAGACCGGCGATAAAATTATCGCCATTTTAGCGGCAGGAAACTGCCGCTAAAACGGCGATAATGGGCTTGCTAATATGCGTTATAGAATTCCAATAGAAGCCCAGGTTAGATGTGCAGGACATCTAACCTGGGCTTCTATTGGAATTCTATAACGCATATTAGCAAGCCCATTATCGCCGTTTTAGCGGCAGTTTCCTGGCGATAATTTTATCGCCGGTCTTGCTAATATGCCCCTATATTTTTTAAACTTTAACCATGCTGCATAGCATCAGGGATGCTGTGTAGTGTGGCAAAAATCATTGGCAAGGCCAATAGATCATAAAGGCGGAGCCTATTGGTTTTGCACAAGATTGTTTTCTCTTTGGTTGCTGATTATACTTTGCTTAGTGAACATAACTGTGGTGTCAAACCGCCTTCTGCAGACATGGGAAGGCTTCGGTTTATGGAAATCTCAACATCAGTCACATTATATTGCTACAGTTGCACAGTCAATCACCCCTTTTAAGAAAGAAGTCAGAGAATATGACTCCAAAATGTACATTTTGCACTAAAGCATGTCAGTGATTGGTTATGGTTTATGTTTTGCCCAAATCAGTACCATATCAGAGCACATCACTCTGTATGGATGCACAGGCCCTGGGAGGTATATATATATACCGAAAAGTGAGACGCATCACACAGGACTGAGAGTCAGAAAAATAATTGATGCTGTTCATATAGCAGCACTTGGTACGCTCGTGGCAATCTACCAACATAGCAGCAAGCACATCTTTTTGGGAGCTCCATTTATTGCATCCCCCTGTTCTTACAGACGAAAGCTTTCGAAAGCTTCTAATATCGGTGTGCGCTGCGTTTTCCCCTTTTTTTTCCCTCTTTTTCTCACATATTTTACTCTTCTTCCCGGCTCCATCCTGGAGACTGGCGCATTTCAGTCGATATGTGATATGTGATACCGCAAGAGAGCACAATCTCATAATTCTGTCGTATTCTGTTGCTGCAAGAATTCATAAAACCGCAGGTGCACCGTCACCTAGCAACGCACAACCCACGTCCTATCTCTTCCGTGTGACGTTTGTCGATTTATTTTCACGTTTAAGTTTTCATCTAAATTGGTTATTGTGACTGAGTGGAGAATTTTCACTTACAAATGATCTTATTTGCATGTTACTTAGTTGCAAGGTGAAACCGACAGCAGTCGTATAATATAAACTGCCTTTGGGCGATAATTTCGCCTCAGGTGCTAATAAAAATATTTCTGACATACTGTAGGGGTATATATACACCGTAGGGTTATGCTATTTGCCTTTACACTTTTTTGCATAGTCAATTCTGTTTAGTAGCTGCAAAAAATCAAGTCTTTCATTTGGTCAGGCAGGCAAAATGTGAACAATGATTTTTTTATTTTCGGAAGAGAGTTCAGTGTACTACAAATGGGAATGCAGTACAATCGCACACCTAATATGTACTATTGTGCTAATTCGTATATCAGTGTAAATTAAAATTACTCGTGTAGTTAACGTGTTCTGTCTGCCCACACTGGCACAGCTGGAGTAAAAAAATTATTTTTCATTGGTGCTAATTTATAAAAAACTAATTTTCTCCTAAGTAAAAGGCACTATAGGCCTGAAATTCGCATTTTCGGCCAAAAAATGACCTTGATGCAAAAAATGTGTGCTTGGGGTCAAGGCCAGGGGTGTAGCCGGCAGTCTTCTCACTTATTCAGGAAGGGCTGTAGTAGGATGAAGACCTTCAGCACGACTCACTTTTCTGTGCTAGATATGTTGGGTGCAAGGCTGACAGATGAATGATGTAGGCTGACGTGGGAAAGGAGAGTCCCCTGTCAGTACTACAGGCATCATGCACTCCACTGAGAATGCCATCCATAAGTAGTTAATTACGGAATTATATTTCTATTCATTATTTAAATGAATATATTCCCTTGTGGGGGTCCTTTAAAGTCGTGTCTCAGAAGGGGCGCATTAACCAGTTGACTTTAAAAGGCTTCCGGTAATCCCCTATTATTGAACACACTTTGCTTACAGGTGGCAATCCATACGGAGGGGAAGACATAAGCCTGCTAGTCTAATTAACGAGGATGACTAACAAAAACATGCCATTAATAAACGTTCAGTCTGCCCCCCCCAGTTCACAAGTCTTATGTGTTAGTCAGAACCTGCCGGGCCTGGACCAGGGCCTATCACAACCAGGGCCTATCGCAGAGCTTGTGGAGAGGTGTGGTGCAGCGGCCAGGGCAGCTGACTTCGGAGCACAGGGCACACGGTTCGATCCCCGGCGGCAGCTCAGTTCAGCACCATGTGACTCTGGGCAATAGCTCACTTAATTTTCACGACGGCCCCCAGCGCCTTGAGACCCGTAAGAGTGAGTAGTTTGCGCTTTACAAATACAGATTTACATTTGTTCGAGAACCATAAACAACCGTGGTAAAATGATCACTTTAGTCCTACACTCTCCATTAGGATGAAGAGATTTCTCCTCCAAGAAAATATTGGAAAAATTGTGGCCAACAGGGTATTTTACACAAGCAACAGAAATAGCTGAAACTATACTAACAGATGGAAAAATTGTGGCCAACAGTGTATTTTCAACACGCAACAGAAATAGCTGAAACTATACTAACAGATGGAAAAATTGTGGCCAACAGGGTATTTTATAACACAGTTGTTTGAATATATTCATCAAACTGCTGTAGGCTTCAAGCACAGTTATAATTGGGAGCTAATTCATTTTCCCAAGGCTTCAAAGTTTGCTGCTCTACCCAAGGCACAATGACTTAACAAATACAGCGTTGTTTTACTTGCTGGATTCCTTCACTTCTTTGGCCCGCAATCTGAGGCTCCCACTGTGCTCTTGGTTTGGTTTCCATGCCACACAACTCTGCCGTGGCTCCCAACTGCATGCTTCAATGGCATTGCTCCATGTTACACTTGCTATGACTGACAGCACTTGACATGTAACACACCCAATCACCATTTGACTTTTGAATTTTTGACTGGCTGTGTTGAAGGCCCCCTGCTGTTTGTCCCAGTGTGGGGGTGGTGCCCTGTCATTTTCGCTGCGCGTATTTGGAATATGGATGTACAGAACTCTGCTAGAGAGCAGACGGCTGCCTTTTCAGAACATTTCAGTCAAAGCCAAAGTGTACCCACCCCCAAAATTCAGAAACAGTGAATGTGCATTAAATATAAGTGATGCTGGGTGGCCCTCACATGATCTTAGCCTAGCTCTCACAGAATCTCAGTTGGTACTCGCTGATAGCCTGCTGACAGTAAATGATCCAAAGTGACCTTAAGTCGTCCTAAAGCCGGCTCTAAGACACCATCAGCCTTCCTAAGTGGCAGAGTCTCAGTCCTCAGATACCCATTGCTGGTCCCCAGAAACTCTGCTGACCCTCAGAGACTGGGAGTTAGCTCCCAGAATCCTACAAGTGGTCCTCAGATGACTTTCAGACTGATTGTACCAGCACTCTGGCTCATTCTATCAGTGCTTGGAGTCTTTCAACGTCACTCTACTATCCCTTACCTTGGCCTTAGACCCAGACATCCTCATTCGCACAGTATTGCTGTGGCAAGGCAGTTTGCTCGGGCACGTGCAACCAATCATTTTTTTGGGGTGGTAACCAGATAAAGCCCTACAAAAGGAGAAAAGAATTAAAAGTGTAAAGAAAAGTATTTTGATTTTGGAGAGTTTGTCACTATTTCTTCAAATAAATATCTGAAATACATATTCAGAATGCTGGTCAATGTACCATATTTAAATGACCTAATACAGTGCCAAATGGTACCTTGATGAAACATCTGAATCTCCCATTACTCCATAGGGGGACTGGGATAATGTGTCACCTTCTTTATAAGTACGAAACATTTTTACTATCTAGATAAATATACATATACCCAACTGCTGTCCACGGGGAACTTCAGAATGAAATAATTCTAGAAAACAGTTGAGAGAACCATTGCAGACAGTATGGAAGACACGAAGACTCACCCAGAAAGGAAACGGGGGGGCTTTTTAAGAGAGATTCGGGCAGTTTTGTAATGTGCTGAGTGGTGGGGTTAATGGTTTAGTAAGATTGCCTCATATTCGTTGGTTTCAGTATAGACTAGAAGGGCAAGGTTTGGAGGTTTTGCTCTGTATAATGTTTGGACCAGATGTATCAACATTGTATTTTGCGAGTCCTTAATAGCGAATTTTACCGATTCGCTATTACGAACTCGCAAAATGCAATGTATGTAGGTTACGCAAATAACATTGCGATTCCTACATATTCCTTAATAGCGAATCGCAAATTGAGATTTGCTATTAAGGAATGCCTTCCCATTCATTCCTAAGGGCCTAGAGACCCATAGGAATGAATGGGAAGACATTCGTAATTTGTGATTACCAAATTGGTAATTGCAAATTGCAAATGCAATTTCAAGGGTGATAGGGGGCCAAAAGGCCACCCTGATTCACCCCCAAAAAAGGTAAGTGTGCACATGTGGCGCACATACATGCCCTAAGGGCATGTGTGTGTGCCACATGGCATTTAGAAAAATGCAAAAATGTGCATTTTTCTAGGAATTTGCAAATTACCACCAACTTGAAGCTGGTGGTAATTTGCGATTCCTTAAAGCAAGGTTGCAAATTTTTCTTGCTTAAATGCATTAGCAAAATAGGCAATCGCAAAAATAGCGATTCTCTATTTTGCGAATGCCTTTTGGGATGAGACATCCCAAAAGGCTTTTTACCGTTCGCAAACGGGTCGATTCTGTGAATCGGCCCGTTTGCGAACTGTAAAACGTTTGATACATCTGGCCATTTGTTCCTAATAATGCGAAATCTCTCTGGTTGTTGTTTCTATACAAGTCAATGGCCCAGTGATAATATCATTCCACTGGTAGGCAAGTTTGACTTTTGTATGGACTGGTGGATCTTTAAAACAAGTAAAGCTTTAACCTGCCATTGATGGTACTGTGGAACATTTGTTATATCTTGTATCTAACTGATACGTTTACACACATGTTTGCTCTATTATTTCTTTCTGGGGGAAGTTGCTGTTATTGTTTGCTTCACTGTTTCTAACTGCTTGTTTGACCATTTCTTCTTCTTTCTTTGCCAGTATATTTGTGTTGTATTTCTTTCTTTATTTGTTGTTTGATCGGTTCATAATACTGCCTGTTAAATAACTACTCTCCCAATTACTATGTCAATTTTGTTACATTTGGAAAAAAAGTCATCATGGCCCTATGTCTTGAAACGTATTGCTAGCTCTCACTTCCAATATTCAGCCCTATATAGAACATAACATCCATTTGAATTATCTAGACTGTCATTCAACAAACGAGTATGGCATTGAAAAAATTACCTCCTTATGGAGTTAAAACTTGATGTTTCTTTCTCAACAAAACTACAGCTTAAGGGTGTTCTCTTGGCCCATTCCTCTCTTTGAACATACTAATAAAACAGATGCAGTGATTGCTATTATTGGTCATTTATTTATAAAAAGTATTTTATAATGGAGACCATGTTAGTTTGGCAGCAAAGACTTTACGACAATCTAAGGAACACAATAAGAGTATGAAAGTTGATTTAATGTAAGGTGAACAAAATGCAGAGTAGGGCAAATAGGGGACATGCGATAGGATGAGAAGAAATGATGGTTCTTTTATAAATTTGTTCTATCTTATAGATAACTTGTTGCATTTCCATTCACCTTCCTGTAAATGCATGGAATCTCTTTTGTTTCAATTAGTTGTACTCAAAGAATCTTCCAAATTCTTGTAGTACCTTACAAGCCTGACTACTAACAAGCTATTACTCGTCAGATGTTCTGAATGCAGTAAATTTGCATTTTTCTCTTTCAAGAAAGTTAACATTTCACAACTTTAATTTGCATTAGCAAAAATGATTTTAATTAAGTCCCTAGACTTCTTAGTTAAGAAGTTTCTACATTATATTTATTATAAATCTCTATTTCTAAAGTAGCCAATTTTCTCTCATCAAAATCTACTTTGTATAGACCCTTCACATGCCCAAGGCGATGCTCAACATCTCTCAATATGTGAAGTAATCAATATGCAGACCTGTGTGGTAAGAGAGTTGTTTACAGAAATTCTGAATCTTTTTAATGGCAGTAAGGCTATTTTTAATTAAACAATTGATTCAAACTCAACATAAAGCCAGACCCAAATACATGTGTAGAACATCATGCTTATAAGCTCTTTCTGGTGGCCTGCTCTAAAAAACCCACCCACCTCAGTTACACTTCACAAAATGTCACACTATCACTACCTACTTTTCTGCCAAAATGCTTATACTTGTGTGGAATAGAATCGCATTGCTGTTCTAGTTCCATTCTCAGACTGCATCCCAAATATCACAATCCTTATCTTTGAGAAATTTACTTCTGATGAGCTAGTTTAAATTGTCCTTTGCAAAATGTCACTCGCTATTCTGGTTATCTCTTTGCTACATATAGTAGTAAATCTTACTTTTACAGCGTCTACCATATTAAACATTTCTGCTAAATCTGTATTAGCATCTGTGCTTCTCCTCTGAATTTCTCATAAAGGGACACGTGCCACCTTTCCTTAAAAATACCTTTGCTGGACCCTTAGCTACTGACTAGCTCACATCCGATACTTGCTTTCTGCTTTGTTGGTAAAGTCCTAGAGCAATGCTTAGCTTTACATTTGTTAAAACATATTGCACAGAACGATCTTCTGGCCATGCATCATTAGGGTGGTTTTAGGGAGAGCAGTAGCATCAAGACAGCAACCTTCCATCTCACTGTAAATGTTACCTGCTTACAAACTGGAGATAGACCTGATCTCCGGGTCCTGCCAGACCTCTGGCATTATAAACATCCTTAAAGGTTTTCTACTTAACTGGGTTAACCTTTTCTTGCCACTTAATCTTGATTGGTGAAGATGGGGTCAACCTAGATGTAGTCATGGCATACTCCTTCCTCTACTTTTAAAGGTACCTATTGAAGGTACTCCTCAGCGCCATATATAGCAATGGGCATCACTCTGCTAATAATACTTTATCTTCAAGTATCTCCCAAAGAGAATGTTGAACCTGGATGACTGAACATCTTCTCAAATCTGTAAAAGATAGTTTGCCCTGCAGGTCTATATACTTCCTGTGGAAATGCGTGATCCTGAGCTATCTGCTGAGGAGGTTGTGTCATAGGGCATCACAAAATGAAAATATGTTTTCTTTCTGCTCCCCAAACTCAGCGTGAACACTCATATTAAATATGTCTGCCCATTTGCAAAATAACAACTCCATCTTATTGGGGAAGAACAAAAGGTACTTTGCTGCAGACACCTTCTGTAAAGTTTTCCGCACTTAGGTCTAACCAGACTGCATAGTACAAATTTAGCACTGATGATCATTGTAAAGGGACAAGCTGAGAGTCTATTGATTTCTCTATGGCATTGGATCAAGGTGTTCAGCTCTAGCTAGCTCCCAGCCAGGATAAGAGTAGAACAAAAGGATTGCTGATGGACTTTTAAATGAGGCATTTGTGTTAGGCCTCTCTGCATTTGAAAATTAGAGACCTCCCCCACCTCTAGCAGGTTGTTGCTGTGAAGCACACAAAGTCCAAGCACCACTGATGACATATTGAACAAGGACAATAGACATTTTACTGTGGCCGACCAGATGCCCGACCCAGCTCAATAATAGGTGCAGGATTCCCAGATTCGGATATGGAATCCAGCTTCAGCCCCCTCTTTTTCAACACTGGTCAACTGTTCTGACATCTTTGATACTATGGTCTGTCCCATGTATTTCAGATATCAGGAGATTAGGCAGCCTACATTTGTGATCCATCACTGCTTTGTGCATATTTGGGTAGGCATATTTTAAATGCATCATGATGCGCCTCAGGCATGCTTTAAATATCACCTTTTTTTCACCTAGGTTTCACAGTGCATTTTTGTGCTCCTTATTTGGCAAACATTTTAACTATATAGATAGTTTCGTGACAGTGTTGAAATCTGGGGTTGGAGGATATCACGCGCGGTCTCATGTTCCTGCTATGCACCTGTGTGTAAAAGCAGTAGGTCGCCATGATCCTGTTTTTTAAAATTCTGCTATCTGTGCATTGGACTAACACTGTATCAGCGGCAGCCGGCACAGGTAAACGCGGTGAGGTGGGGCGGGAGGGGGAGGAAGTCGACAGATGACGGAATAGGTATAATTAAATAAATAAATAACAACTATTCCGTCGTCTGTCGGCTTCCCCCCCTGCCCCGCCACACCGCGCTTATCTGTGCCGGGCGCCACTGCACTGTATGTGCTTCGAACATTGCGGTTCAGAAACAGAGGAGCAACCACCGCTCCGCGTTTACGTTAATGTTACAACATCAGAATGTATGGCATCAAAATTGCAATGAAGGCTGTGGTATCCATTCTTTCCTGTTTTCTTGCAAAACATTAACCAAACACATTTTTACTGCTGGTTGTGTGTCTCGTGTTTCATAGCAATATTTTAGGATGCATTGTCAATAATGGCAAAGACATGCAATAAACATGGCACCTCAGCATGTGCTTAAATAAAGCAACAGCTGCGCCTCAATGGACATGGTCTTCTACATTAAACAACAAAGATGCTGTTAGAGAGCTTTTATAGCTAGCTTTTATTTTTATTATGCCTGTAAGCGCTCAGGACTCCTTTAATAAGTGAAAACCATAGGTATTAATGGAAGTCTGCCTTGTTCTTTCTGATAAATATCCTGCCAGTATTTATCAGGCTAGACATGATGTTTAGCTTAGTGCCTTTTCGCTGCACTTATCATGAGAGCATTCTGCGTGCGTTTGAAGTAAAAGAACATGCTTTGCTCTCATCTCGTCCCTTCCTCAGACAACCTTTTTGTCAGATATGCTTCGTAAAATGGTCTGTGCACTCCTTGGAGCAAATCCAAATTCACTGTGACATTTATTCAGTTAAATGTAGTAATATGTACATTCGTTATTTACAGTGCCTAGAAATGTGGTATAAAACGCTATGTAATTTTTTTTTATTATTTACTAGTACCTGGTTCTTTTTCTTAATTAAGATGGCCTCCATACTTCATAACAACAGTTTTATAAAATAATTGAATTTAAGAATTATTTCTCCAAGAGGAATTCCTTAATCTGGTTAACACTGTCACACAAAGTAGTCTTTATAGATGGCCCAGGTTGTAGACGTGGCTCCTTGGCATCTCTCTCTATGCGGTTTGGGTGTAGAAATCGCTATGTGGAAGGAACGTGTTTAGGGCGTTCCTTCCAAAGGCCTTGTTGTTACCATTATAGTCTCCATGAGGCCCATAGTGTCAAGGCAACACACGAGCTACATATGTTACAGTGGCACAGGCCACTGTTGGCAGCACTGGCTCCACTGCATCTCAAAAAGATAGTACAGACATGCACAGGGTGCCCTGTGTGCCCTACTCTGGGGCTGATACAGGAGATGTCTGCAATCCAGAAGGTCAGAATGGGAAGCAGAGCTCTCTCCTTCCAGGCTCTGGCACAAATTTCTACTGTATTTGTGACAAATTGGGGCCTATCTGAGATCTCACAGGAAGCTAGAGTCTTGACTGTATCCGAAACTTGAGAGAAGCTAAATTGTTCCATTTTCTTTCTGAACTGGGGACAAAAGACGAAAAAGCTAAATAACACCATAGAACATTCTACATGAATATCTTCTAGCAATATAGTTAATGAATTTCCAAACTTTTTGAGAAGCCTAAACATTACTACTTTGGGGGCGTGCACCAAACTCATTTTCCTAGCAACTTGACTGACACTTCCCTGAGGATGTCTAATTATTCATTCAGAAAGAATGTGTTTAATGCACGCATTTATTGTGCACACACCACACGTCTAGTGCTTGTAAATTGTTATTATTCATGGTATTGTGCGTCATGAACAGTGTACTCATTCGTACATTACGAATTGTATCCAGGTCTGAGTAATCTGGAAAACAACACTTTGTGAATCAGGTTCTTTATTTGCAGTTTGTCATTCCAGGAGCTCTCTAAGACACACCACAGACATCATAGACGGAGTACAGCTCGGAACTCCAAGGCGTTTCCCTCAAGGGTGTAGTTCCTAGCAGAAAGAAAAAACAGCCTCTAAGTAACATTTGGCTGAAAAGTGTGCCAAAAATATTTGCCGCATGAAATGGAAATTCTGATGCAATTTCAACAACGCTAAGAAAGATTAAACAAGCATGACCTTCTCCAGGAAGCATTAAAGAAATAAAGTATTTTGCACAGTAGTTTGGGAACTATGCCTGCAACGTTTAATTGTGTTTATAGGCAGGTATTTTTTCTCGGACTGTTAAAACGTTTTCACGACGTGGACCTTTCATTTCTAGTTAATTTACAACATGTGGTTGGAATAATGAAAAATAGCCTGGTGCCTAGTTCTATGCCAGTTCTAAGTTGACGCGTTGCATTTTTTTCTCATTTGCATGGCTTACATCTTTCATCAATACGTTCATGGAAATTAATGTTAAAATGCAGTGGAAAACCCAGTGCTGTCTGTGCCAAAGCATCATGGATCTATGTTTCATTGCATACTTTGAATAAAAGCATAAAACCTGAAATGTGTAATACAAATATCTATATGTTTACAATGTGCAATGCACATTGCAGGTATATTTTTTGCCAAACGACATACAAAACCTGTGACCATATATATATATATATATATATATATATATATATATATATATATATATATATATATATATATATATATATATACACACACACACACACACACACCGTGGAAAGGAACCGAATTCCGCTTTAATTTTACCAACAAAAAGATTTGACTAGCACTCCAGCAATTGTAGTTCAAATGCTTATTTAATCCAAATCATAGCAATCACCATCCCCTTCACCAATTACAACCAACGCGTTTTGACCAGATCGGTCTTGTTCACGGTTAGTAATAGTCCATCTTTCATGTCCTTTTATACACAAACTCCCAAGTTGCCCACAATGAGGCATTGTGGGATTTGTAGTTTATTTTCGGAACGTTGCTTACTTTTTCAATTCTTTTTTCAAGGTTTATGTACATATTTACAAGCCCCTTATTTTGATAGTGATTGTTTAGAAATTCATGATATTTCTATATTCTCCGTGGATTTATTTGTATTCACCTCTTTTGGCTAAGTGCCTTATTTCATGTGGTTACTTCAATTGCAATGGGCGATATTGTTGACTGAGTGGCTCTTAGTCTTTCGACATAATGGTATTCTTTCTTAGGCAAGTCCTTGTGTCTATGCCACTCATGTGTCTGCCAATGTTCTTAACTGTGGTGATTGGGCTCAGTGCCCCATGTAAGTTGGCAGATGGTCTTTCTTTGCTTGTGCTATGTACCATCCACAGTGTTTTCTGCTTAATGGTAGTATTTGGTTCTACGGTATCCTGTTTGCGTTTTTATTCCTGTCTCCATTCTGTTGTATTTCATAGGTGGTTTCACTGTTTCATTTCTTACAGGTGAATATGGAGTTCTTCATCCCCGTTAAGACCATATGGTTGTTTTGTTTGGAATTTGATTATCAGCCTAGACTCAAGGCGTCGCAGTTTCAATGTTCTGTCCCCACCTCTCTCACTGGTGGGGACAGTTGCTAGGCCCCGATATTTCATTTGTTGCCAGTTGTGGTTTGCATGTATGTGCATGTGCTTTGTCATTGCATAGTTATTGTCATTATTTTGTATTGCACGAATGTGCTCCAGAATCCTTTTCTTTAATTGGTATACAGTGCTACCAATATACCTTTTGCCACAGTTGCACTCTAACATGTACACAACATACGTGCTCTCACAATTGATTTTCTGGGTGATATAGAAGCTTTTGCCTTTTGAATCAGTTATTTCCTTTATGTTTTTTCCAATGCGACAAGCCTTGCATTTGTCGCATTTACTGAATCCTTTTTGATGTTCCATTAACCAAGACTTGGATTGTGGTCTTGTATAGTGGCTATGTACTAGTTTGTCTTTAATTGACGGTGCCTTTCTATATGTTATACTCGGTTGACTCTTTAGGACTTTTTTCATTTCTGGATCTTTTAAAAGGACATTCCAGTGTTTGTTCATGATATTAAAAATGTCATGATGTTCCTTATTGTAGGTCAGGATAAGTCTGATCTCTGAGTCCTTTCCTTCATCCGTTTTTTGTTGGACTCTTTTTTGGTCAACAGTGTTAGTTCTCGAGGCACCTCTTCTGCTTTTTTCATGCCGGCCTTAATGTATGCTGGTTTGTATCCTTTTTCTTTGAATTTTCGTGCTGTTACTTCAGTTTTGATCCCTAGTTCTTTTGCATCTGAACAATTCCGTTTCATTCTAAGGAATTCCCTGTATGGTATACTTTTGAACAGTTATATAGGGTGGAAGCTAGAGCCAGTAAATACGACTAATGCAAAGCTTGTCGCATTGGAAAAAACATAAAGGAAATAACTGATTCAAAAGGCAAAAGCTTCTATATCACCCAGAAAATCAATTGTGAGAGCACGTATGTCGTGTACATGTTAGAGTGCAACTGTGGCAAAAGGTATATTGGTAGCACTGTATGCCAATTAAAGAAAAGGATTCTGGAGCACATTCGTGCAATACAAAATAATGACAATAAATATGCAATGACAAAGCACATGCACATACATGCAAACCACAACTAGCAGCAAATGAAATATCGGGGCCTAGCAACTGTCCCCACCAGTGAGAGAGGTGAGGACAGAACATTGAAACTGCGACGCCTTGAGTCTAGGCTGATAATAAAATTCCAAACAAAACAACCATATGGTCTTAACGGGGATGAAGAACTCCATATTCACCTGTAAGAAATGAAACAGTGAAACCACCTATGAAATACAACAGAATGGAGACGGGAATAACAACGCAAACAGGATACCGTAGAACCAAATACTACCATTAAGTAGAAAACACTGTGGATGGTAGATAGCACAAGCAAAGAGAGACCATCTGCCAACTTACATGGGGCACTGAGCCCAATCACCACAGTAATGAACATTGGCAGACACATGAGTGGCATAGAAACAAGGACTTGCCTAAGAAAGAATAACATCGTGTCTAAAGAGCCACTCAGTCAACAATATAGCCCATTGCATTTGAAGTAACCACATGAAATAAGGCACTTAGCCAAAAGAGGCGAATACAAATAAATCCACGGAGAATATAGAAATATCATGAATTTCTAAACAATTACTATCAAAATAAAGGGACTTGTAAATATGTACATAAACCTTGAAAAAAGAATTGGAAAAGTAAGCAACGTTCCGAAAATGAACTACAAATCCCACAATGCCTCATTGTGGGCAACTTGGGAGTTTGTGTATAAAAGGACATGAAAGATGGACTATTACTAACCGTGAACAAGACCGATCTGGTCAAAACGCCTTGTTGGTAAAAAAATATATATATATATTTGGAATGCCAGAACCGCCGCTGCCAGAGCCCGTCGACCACGCAGGTCATGGATTATCCAAATCCAGAATGCCCTTCCATATGATGGACACTGTGGGACATCTGCAAATTACAGCCAGCGGCAGGTGAGGGGCCCATACACAGCGGCGAAGAGACCCTATGGACAACATTATGAAGCTGCAATTCCTGAGTGGGGCATGCAAATGTTGTTTCCCCAGTGCATTGGAGAATGATGGCTTATGGGGCATTGAGGCCCGTGTTATGGAACTACATCGGAGGGAAACACTGACACATGTGTGTCAACGCTTGGGGCTACAACAAACTGAGTAAGAACTGTGCTGCCTGCCTATTGGTTGGAGTTCCACCAATAGGAGCTACAGCTGGACTTTTTAAACCAACCGCACGCTGTGTTTTATTATGATTTAATCGCATTGAAGAAGGCACCACGCCGAAATGCATCTGCATAATTAAATCAATTGAATGCCCCAGAGAGTGCTCCTATCTTTTTCAATTTGTTGTGTAACAAAACGGGTCCCACCTCCCGTTCTCGGAAGCACCCGCCGTGTGTTTGGCATCCTGGGTGGAGTCGTGTGAATGAATTTATTTGGAATGCCAGAACCGCCGCTGCCAGAGCTCGTCGACCACGCAGGTCGTGGATTATCCAAATCCAGGATGCCCTTCCATATGATGGACACCGCAGGACCTCTGCAAATTACAGCCAGCGACAGGCGAGGGGCCCATACACAGCGGCGAAGAGACCCTATGGACAACATTATGAGGCTGCAATACCTGAGTGGGGCATGCGAATGTTGTTTTCCCAGTGCATTGGAGAATGATGGCTTATGGGGCATTGAGGCCCGTGTTATGGAACTACATCAGAGGGAAACACTGACGCATGTGTGTCAACGCTTGGGGCTACAACAAACTGAGTAAGAACTGTGCTGCCTGCCTATTGGTTTGAGTTCCACCAATAGGAGCTACAGCTGGACTTTTTAAACCAACCGCACGCTGTGTTTTATTATGATTTAATCGCATTGAAGAAGGCACCACGCCGAAACGTGTCTGCATAATTAAATCAATTGAATGACCCTGAGAGAGCTCCTATCTTTTTCAAGTTGTTGTGTAAGAAAACGGGTCCCACCTCCCGTTCACGGAAGCACCTGCTGTGTGTTCGGCATCCTGGGTGGAGTCGTGTGAATGAATATATATATATACATATATACATATGTATATGTATATATGTATATGTATATATACATACATATATATATATATATATACACTGGAAAAAATAAAGGTTACAGGGACATTATAGTTGGGCTCAGATTTCACTCGTACAAAACCATAGAAATTCAGCAGTAATAGTTACCTGAGCTAACTATAACTTACGCCCCTGCAATGTGCTGCTTATGATCTCACATATGACTTCACTCATGACATGGTCAGTGACATCACTGATGACATCTCAAATGACATTACTAATGACATCACTGATGACATCATTCATTGATTGTGAGTGTTATCTAAACATTTCTGAGTGTTAAAGATATAGCTTAAGATACTACAAAGGTTAAAGGAGTATACTTTGTGTACTACTAATGAGTGATACTATTTGTAATGCATATTATGTGAGTGGCTGCATGACTGTATGTATCCATGTGTGAGTAGGTTTCTGAATGGCTCTATGGGTGTGTGAGTGGTTGTATCGGGGTGAATGAGTGGCTGTGTAAGTTGCTGTATTGGTGTGTGAGTGGGCGTGTGAGTGGCTATATGAGCGACTGTGTGTGCCTGTGTGGGTGAGTGAGTGGGTGTGTCAGTGGTATATGGGTGATTGAGTAGGTATGTGACAGGCTGTATAGGTGAGTGATGGGTTGTGCGAGTGGCTTTATGGTTGAGTAGTGGGTGCATAAGTGGTGTATAGGGGAGTGAGTGGATATGTGAGTGACTGTATAGGTGAGTGATTGAATGTGAGAGTGGCTGTATGGGCAACAGTGTGCTTGTGTTCGTGACTGAATAGCTGAGGCAGTACATGTGTTAGTATCTGTATGAGTAAGCGAGTGGGTGTGTGAGTAACTGTATTGATGATTGAGTGGCTGTATGAGTGACTGTATGGGTGAGTGAGTAGGTGTGTGAGTAGCTGTATGGGGGACTGACTCAGTGTGTGAGTGGCTGTATGGGTGTATGAGTGTGTGTGTTAGCGTCTATGTCTGTATGACTGGATGTGTGAGTGACTGTATTGGTGAGCGAGTGGGTGCATGAGTGGTTGTATGGGTGAGATAGTGGTTGTGTGAGTGGCTGTATGAGTGAGTATATGTGTGAGTGGTTCTTTGGATCTGTGAGTGGGTATGTGAGTACTTGTATGGGTCTGTGAATGGGTATGTGAGTGGTTGTGTGGAAGTGGCAGTGGGTGTATGAGAGGTTGTTTGGGGTAAGAGTGGGTTTGTGAGTGGTTCTGTGGATGATGTCATCAGTGATGTCATTTGAGATATCAACAGTGATGTCATCAGTGAAGTCACTGACCATGTCATGAGTGATGTAATATGTGAGGTCATAAGCAGTACATTGCGGGGGCGTAAGTTATAGTTTGCTCAGGTTACTATAACTAGTGAATTTCAATGGTTTTGTACGATTGAAATCTGAGCTTAACTATAACGTACCTAAGGTTTTTTAAATTCTATTTTCTAACTGTAATGTCCCTGTAACCTTTGTTTTTTTCAGTGAATTTCTAAGTCATTTTTAATTGTATTTCCTAACTAAAACCTCCCTGTAACCTTTATTTTTCAGTGAATTTCTAAGTTTTTTTTAATTGTTTTTAAGAACTGTAACTTATAACCTTTGACTGTGGGTGTGTGAGCACCTGTGTGGGTCTATTAGTGGGTGTATGAGTGGGTCTGTATATGTGAGCGCTCCAATAGATTTACGATGCATTCACTTCTGTTAAGGATTTCAGATCATTTTTCAATGTAGAATGTTAGAGGAAATTTATTTGATTTGCATTTGCCAAGCCTAAGAAGTTATGATTGTTTCCACTTTAAACATGCCTTTCATAATTTACCGTTGTAACTCCACTTCTGAATGGTTAGTCTGTGTAAACGCTTTCAAGCACTTTTATAAAAAAGCCCAATATGGAAGGGTATTTGTGTATATTTGCGCATTATTCAAGAAGAATTGTGGGAGTCCAAAAACATATTTAACTTGGTAGTTTATGATTTTATAATTACACTACACTTTATAAGAGACCCTTCAGTCAGAAACAAACCTTTATTTTTCAAAAATGAATCTACACACTATTAATTTCCCAAAAACAAACCAATCTCTTTAAGACCCTTCCCCCGAAACACTGTCTTAGCAGAGTCTCCATAGCAACCCACTAGAACCAGTAGGCCACAAGTTCGCAGCACATTGTAGAAGGACTATACTAGTTACAAAATGAGCTGCAGCAGGTGTGGTTTACGGTACAGAATTAAAAGCCTATCCAATTCTACAATACAATTTTTTATTTTTACCAGAGCCAATCACACATTTAGTTACATATTGTTTGAAGACATTTCCTAATTTTATTTGCCTGCATACTTACACCATCCAATGAAATATGGGTTTCTTTTTTAAAAACAGGACCTCACCTCAATTTTAACAGCCTTTCATTTTGAAAACTGTCTCATTCAGCTCTAGCCTTCTCCTGTCTGCTACTGCTGCTTCACTTCAAGATAGTTAGAGTGTGGATTGTGGGCCACGGCTATATCTTTTGGACTAGAGAGTATGCTGGAAAGAGTGGCATTGACAGGGACTTGGGTTTGCCTAATGTGGACATTACTCGGATTGGCCAGAGAGGGTTAAAGTGGCATCAATTGATGCCTTTGGTTAAAAGCATTGTCAATTGCCAACCCACTGACCTCATTATTGTGCACTGTGGTGGCAATGACCTAGGCACACTGAGTGGGGTAGGACTGGAAATCCTAATGAAGGATGCCTTTGCACAATTAATGACACTTTCCCCTCTCAATGCCTTGGTGTACTCCAACATATGCCAAAGGCAGAAATGGAAGTGGTCTAATCAATTCTGTCCACAGATTGACAAAGCCAGGAAACATGTCAATAAAAATGTTTCTGAATTCCTCAGAGACATAACATGGGCTCTATCTACAACAACTTGCGTTTTGAGTTGCATGTAATCAATAGAAGTGATGGAGTCCACTTCATGGATGAAGGCAATAGGGTGTTTCTCAGCAACTTGAAACTGCATCCTGTCTAATGTGTAGCTGTGAAATAATCAACACAAAGGCTCTTCTAAGAGCCACCCTAATTCCTCAAAATGTCCATTTTCTTTTAAGATATCTTTTTTAAAAACATGTTTTCAACATTTGTGATGACGTTGTGAATACGTAAAACAAAAGCAGACATTCAATAGACACCAGCACATTCAAAATTCATAACTATATACGTGATTTTGTGCATCACACTGAGTACAACAGTATCTAAATTACTGTATAAGTGCATGTATGAGGCACTGAGTGTGTTTGTGAGTGGGTCTATGAGTGTTTGAGAGGGTCTGTCAGTGGGTGTATAGGTGTCTCAGTGGGTCTCGCAGACAGTCTGTGATTGGGTGTATGAGTGTGTGAATGGATAAGTGAATGGGTGCATGAGTGTCTGAGTGGGTCTGTGAATGGGTGAGTGAGTGTCCAAGTGGATCTCTGAGTGGGTGTGTCAGTGTCAAAGTAGGATTATGAGTCATTGCATAAGTGTCTCATTTGGTCTGTGAGTGGGTGCATGAGTCTCTGAGTGGTCTGTAAGTGGGTCAATGAGTATATGAGTCGGTCTGTGAGTGCACGCATCTGGCTCTGAATGGGTGTGTGAGTAGGTGCATGAATGTTTGAGTGGTTCTGTGAGTGGATGAGTGAGTGTCCGAGTGGGTCTCTGAGTGGGTGCATGAGTGTCTTAGTAGGTCTGTGAGTCACTGTATATGTGTCTCAGTGGGTCTATGTGTGGGTAAATGTGTGTCTGATTGGGTCTCTGAGTGATTGCATGAGAGTCTGAGTAGGTCTGTTAGTGAGTATGTGAGTGTCTGAGAGAGTCTGTGATTAGGTACATGAGTGGCTGAGTGGGACTCTCAGTGGGTGCATGAGTGAGTGGGTCTGTGAGTGGGTGCATGAGTATTTAAGTGGGTCTGTGAGTGGGTGCATGAGTATTTAAGTGGGTCTGTGAGTGGGTGCATGAGTGTCTGAGTGGGTCTGTGAGTGGGAGCATGAGTCTCTGAGTGGGTCTGTATGTGGGTGCGTGAGTGCCTGTGTGGGTCTGTGAGTGGGCACATCAGTCTCTGAGTGGGTCTGTGAGTGGGTGTGAGTGGGTGTGAGAGTGTCTGAGTGGGTCTGTGAGTCAGAGCATGAGTCTCTGAGTGAGTCTATGAGTGGGTACGTAAGTGTCTGAGTGGGTCTCTGAGTAGGTGCTTGAGTACTTAAGTGGGTCCTTCAGTGGGTGCATCAGTATCTGAGCAGGTCTGCCAGTGGCTGTGAGAGTGTCTCATTGGGTCTGTGATTTGGTGCATGAGTCTCTGAGTGAGTCTGTGAGTGGGTACATAAGTGTCTGAGTGGGTGCATGAGTATTTAAGTGGGTCTGTTAGTGGGTGCATAAGTGTCTGAGTGGGCCTGTGAGTAGGTGCATGAGTCTCTGAGTGGGTCTGTAAGTGGGTGCATGAGTGTCTCAGTGAGTCTGTGAGGGGATGCCTCAGACTCTGTGTATGTGTATGAGTGGTTGTATGAGTGGTTGCATGAGTGTCTGAATGGCTCTGTGACTGGGTGTGTGAGTGCATCTGTGAGTAGGTGCATGAGTGTCTGAGTGGGTCTGTAAGTGGGTGCATGAGTGTCTGACTGGGTGCATGAGTCTCTGAGTAAGTCTGTGAGTGGATCCGTAAGTGTCTGAGTGGGTGCATAGTCTCTGAGTAGGTACACAAGTGTCTGTGTGGGTCTGTGAGTGGTGCATGAGTATATCAGTTGGTGCATGAGTGTCTCAGTGGATCTATGACTGGGTACATGAATGTCTTAGTGGGTCTGTGTGTGGGTGCATGAGTGTCTGAGCGGGTGTATAGGTAGGTGCATGAGTGTCTACCTGAGACTCAGGTGGGTGTGTGAATATATATTTTTTAAATCATTCCACCAATATTCAAAAATTTGTTGTGAAGATACATGGTGGGCCGCGCTGTGCATCGCGGCAAATTCACGAATATTACGTGTAGCACAGAAAAACATTTCCTTAAATGTTTTCTGCCTATACTATAAACCAAAAACACCCCTATATCTCACCCACCTTTGTGGATAAACTAAAATGGTGGTCACAACTTTCTGCTCAGGTTGACGCCACCCCATCATGTCATTTATGTTTGTAAGCATATTTGCGAATTCTTCAGTTTAAGATCTATCAAGATCAAGGGTGTCTTCAGTTGCAAGGCAGAATTTTCAAGGTATGTACTGTCTTGCAAATGTGGGTTGTCATATATTGGAAGTGCAGTCCTCCAGGTACACTGCAGGATACTGCAACACCTAAGAGCAGTCAAGAATAAGGACTGGTCATACCCAGTTGCCAGACATGTACATGCTGTAGATAATAATGATGTAGGGTACTTATCATACTATGTCATAGATGCCCTGCCAAAAGATGTCAGGGTAGGGAACCATGAAAGACAGCTGAGGCAACTGGAGAGTAGGTATATAATCAATCTTAATACCAAATTTCCAAATGGGTTGAATATGGAGGAAGATTTATACTTGTTCCTGTGATTTTAACTGCAACAGTAGGACTTCCCTGTAAAATGCTCTAATTAACTTGCAGTCAGGAGATGACATTCAATAGTGATTTAATTACACATTACATCCAGTTTGTAATTAATACCAAGCTGTATGGAATCCAACGGTCGAAATTCAGCCAAAGAAAATTCTAATGGACTACCCTCTATAGATGAAAAACTCGTAAGTTGAACAGTGGGAATGCCTTAATGGGGCAGGATGTAAACAGTCATGGTCATAGCCTGTTCCTAATGATGTAGGCCTCTCAATGGTTATAATCCAATAGGCGATGTATGGTGTGGAGACGGCTTAAAGTTAATCCTCAATTCCGGATGCCAAGTGGGAAGTCCTGTCTGAGATGTGGATTTACACTATCCCACGGATGGCATTTGATGTTCGCGTTAACATACAGGATGCGAATTCCTCAAGTGCTGTCCGTGGGATAGTGTACATCCACATCTCAGATAGGACTTCCCACTTGGCATCCCGAATTGAGGATTAACTTTAAGCCGTCTCCACACCATACATCCCCTATTGGATTATAACCATTGAGAGGCCTACATCATTAGGAACAGGCTATGACCATGACAGTCAACATCCTGCCCCATTAAGGCATTCCCACTGTTGAACTTACGAGTTTTTCATCTATAGAGGGTAGTCCATTAGAATTTTCTTTGGTCGAATTTCGTCCGTTGGATTCCATACAGCTTGGTATTTTAAGAAATATCACAGCAACGCAAACTAAATTAACAAGTATTGGATCAAAATAGCCATTGCCTTAAGGATTAGGTCTTTTCGTGTGCTGACATCTCTAATATTACAACAAGAGGTTAATTCAGAGGAATCATCATTTGATCGTGTTTACTGTGACGGAACCCTGACGAAGGCTTCGCCGAAACGCGCGTACTGCCAACCTACCACCAGTTGTTCTATTGTATCATGTCATTCTGAATGTATATTATGTCAGAAATGGTTGTCTGATCTCCTGACATGACTCAATGGATAAAAACAAACCACTAGAAGAAATCTAGGACTGATGCATTATAATTGTATTCACTGAAATTCTGTGACAACAGTAACAACATTTGGTGTATATTTGGTGATATCTGTTTGACATATATAATGTTTTTTCATAAAACCATCTATATTTATTGAAAATGTATGTGTTTTAAAAAAAAGAAAAAAATATTTAATAAATAAATTTGATAATATCAGTACCATTGTATGTTTCACCATTAGGCATTCACTAGACTATGTATGTACTAGGTTTTTCTGCCCACATCGGTATTGTTTATCGCCTCACTTAGGCTCTTTTTTTCAATTGTGATTTCCTTGTTATTGGCAAGTATATCTTGTTTGCAGGGGCCCCGTCTTTTTTCCAAAATCGTAATCAGTTCTCATGCCTTTAGTAATCACATGAACATCACACAAACAGAAGATAACATGATCACACAAACCACTATCACCAAAAAGGACTCAAAGAGCAAGCAGTCAGCATAGAGATAACAAGAATACAGGCTAAAAGATTCTATAAATGTTTCAAAATTTTATTAGTGTTTAGTTATCTGTACAACATAGCAACGAAAATGAAAAACATATAAAATGTGGACTGCCAAAAGTGTAAGCCATAAACCATAAACCAAAATGAAAAGGGTATGGGGAATCAAATGAAAACAAGTATTTGCAGAACCAATAGGTCCCGGCTTTGAAAGGCATAGCTATTGGCTTTGCCAATGCTTTTTTGGCATTCACATGCAAATGCATACTTCAAGACTCTTGTGCAGGCATGGCCAAAATCTTGAAAACGGTTGTCTATTGACGAAAACCCAGTGCAAGATCACTGCTGTTGCACATGTGTTTGTGCATGCGTCATGACGCATCATGGACAACTTTAATATACTGTTCTAAGACGATGGATGGCCAAGCTTGAATGGCAAATTCAGATTTAAACAGAAAAAAGAATAACAAGTGTGTGCCAGTGCATGAAAGGAGGAGAGTGGCCTGGGATCACTTTGCAGCCGCTGGCCCTCATAGTTAAAATAAATTTAAAAAGATAAAAATATTTATAACTGAAATCGGGATGGGGCGCATCAGGATGCAGGGGAAGGGAGGAAACACAATGTGTGAGAGGGTTGCTAGAGGAGCAAGTGGAGATAGGAAACATGTGCAAACTCATTGAATGTTCATTGCGAAAGAAAAAAGAGTTCCCTCAATTCAGCAGTGGAATTGTACAAATCTCTAATCAGAACACTGTGAAATGAAAATGTGGAGCAAATAAATAATTAAGGAGGAAAGCCATTGAATCAAGAGCAGGTAACTGAGATAGACAACAAAACCATTGAATCAATGAATGAAAGAAGATTGTAAAGTGCATAGCTACTCCAACAGGAGTGGCCCAGTGCTAATAGGTCAAACTCCCAAAAGAAGATGCAAAAGCCCAAGGAAAGGGAGACAGCCTATCTGAAGAGCCAGGTTTTTAATTTTTTCCGTAACAGACGTTTTGTCTTAGATAGCTTCAACTGAAACAGAAGCAAGTTCCAAAATTAGGATCCGAGCAAGCAAAGAGATCTCCCACCAGTGCAAACTTTCCTTACTCTGGAGACCTACGCTAACAAGGCATCGGAAGACCTGAGACTTCTCAGAGGAGAATAGGGTGTAATGAGTTGGTGCAAATAAGTCGCACCTGTCTTCCTAAAAATTCTGTAACAAAAACTGAAGGCTTTGAAAGAAAGGCGTTTCTTCACCGGTAGTCAGTAGAGTTTGTGAAGCATCGAGCCCATGGATGCCTGTTTCAGAAGGTTTAACAAAACCCGGGCAGCAGAGTTCTGGACACGTTGGAGCCTCACAAGCCTAGACCGAGAGACACCCAGATATAAGATGTTACAGTAATCCAGCCGAGAGATAACTAATGCTTGGATCACTGTCTTCTGGGCAGATACAGGTAGGAGGCTAATGATGTTTTTGAGAGATTTCAGGATACCAAGGCACTTGCCTGCTAAGGCCGTGATTTGACTGTCAAAGGTGAGATTTTCATCAAACCAAATGCCTAGGTTTTTATCCCTAGGCTTTGGAGTGGAAAAGAACCCAATGACACTGGCCACCAATCAGGGGACCAGATTGAGGGCTGCCTTCCGAGGATGAGGGCCTCAGTCTTACCTGCATTTAGTTTCAGGCAGTTGAGGTCCATCCATTGAACTACGTCTGACAGTCAAGCCTTCTGGGAGGCGGGCGCAGTAGCAGAATTCTGCGATAGGGTGACAATCAGCTGAGTATCATTGGTGTATGATAGATATCAAAACCATAACGCTTGATGATATCAGTCAAGGGGGGAGCATGTAAAGGTTGAATAGGGTAGGCCTCAGCGAGGAGCCCTGTGGCACCTGCTGCGACAGTGGAACAACCTGTGAGTGGAAAGGCTTCTGCAGGACCTGAAAAGTGCGGCCCTGCAGAAAGAACGCCAGCCATTTTAAAGCCCTATGACTGAGCCCGAAACCCCACAGCTGCTCTAATAAGCGGTAATATGGTGTTGAAGACTGCACTCAGATCCAACAGCAGCAAAGCTGCAGTGTCACAGTGTCATAACAGCAAGGGCTGACCCCCAATGCCACTCCAAATATATGTTATGTATTGGAAACTATAGCTCTGCCAAGAGATAGGTAAAGAAATAATTTCTCTGTGAATCCTGATAACAGACTTTCTCAGGATAGCCAGAACTAATGATTGTGTGATCCTTTATACCAGGGGCACAAAATCAGGAAGTTATAAAACTCTTCCCTAGATCAGCTAAGGAAGGGATAAATCAGGTTTTCTTTGAATACTTTAATACCTCTGTCTCCAAAGTAAGGTGAAAATATTTCTTTCTTGTGGGTCGGTTAGGTTTGAAAATAGAGCTGGCAGACACCAGCTACCACAAAGGCCTCTTTCTATGGGAGGTGTTTGAGAGGAGTACACTTTGTTACCCAGAAAAACATTTGTATGTTGTGATAGATCCCCATGATAAACCTGTTCCACATTATCATCGTGAGCATAAAGGTTTTCGACAGGAAGTTGGAGCTTGAGATGTGTAGGTTCAAGTCTTTCATCTCAGGTTGCCAATTTGGTGTTTCATGACACATATTTGTCCCAGCATTCATCAATTAAGTTGGTTAAAGGCAAAGTACAGTTTTGTACAAGGATACTTCATGGTTGAATTTTTAGAGGTAGGGCCTATACTAAAATATGCTTCAAAAGAGTTTGGCTATTTTGTGGTGATTGAATAAACCTTTGGAGGCACTTCATAGAAATAAAGGTTTTGAAATTAGTAAACAGGCACACAATGTAGAGCACAATTAAGTCATGCATGATGGCAATCAGATGGCCTTCTTTTACAATTAGTTTTCTTTAACTTCGGGTCCTAATACCATTTAGAATCTGTTTTTGATAGGGGCCATACAGAGAGGTAGTTTTGCCTCCATCAACATGCTGCCCTTCATTTCTCTGCTTACCAGTACACATGAAGTGTAAATAGAATATGTTGTTTTTTTTACGATTGCCTTTAGAGCAAAATATATGTTTTAGAATCCCACTTATGTTTTTTATTTTATGTGACAGGTGGGTAGGTACCCATGGAAATTCGCTGAGTCTGTAGTAAGAAGAGCACTAATTGTTTCACTAATTTATACCTTCTTTACTTTAAATCCTCATCCTAACTTCACTTAGGGAGTAGCAATGGGATAGCTGTTTGTGGTAGGGGCTTTCAGCAAGCTGATGAGCGAGTCATCAGCTGCTAACCATAACAGGTAATAATAATCCGCACCTTCAGAGTGCTGAAGGCAGACCTTTCTTGACCCATTCGGTCAAAGATGAAGCAGGGCATATTGCCCTTTTGCCCTTATGGACAACTTACGCATTCAGTGAACTGAGATGTTTCTGGAATCCACGACTCGAACCCTAGCCTCCTATGCCAACACGCATTGCTCATAATCGGGGCCACTACAATTTGGCAATTCTGCAACCGTGGTATTTTCCACTTATTATGCATTCATAGCAAGCATGTGCCATACAACCCACATTCTGTATTGCAGTTTGCAGATCTATCAATTGCTGTATCCAACTGCCATACTGGTACTCATAAGGTGAAACCTTTGCACATGCATTATTAATGTGTCTACAATTGCAAAACAATTGTGAAATGATAAGGTTGCAGCAAGTGCCATATTATGCCACATAATTTCCATTTTCTTGCTGGATAAATTAGTCAACCTAGCTGCATAATGTGCCCCTCTGTTGCTGCAAAATTCTAGTGGCTCTGTTGATAATGAAATTTAAAGGCTAGCCTCATCCCTAGCTTGCCTATGTCACCGGTCCTGGGACCACATGCTCAATCGACTTGTCAAATAAGTTGCATGACTAAGAAGTTATAACCCATTGGTGCATATGATCCTTTCCCAGGAAGGTGAAATGCTGTATATGTTGACTAGAGTACTGTTAAACACCCACTCTGCTAAAAAAATATATGCTGTACATACTTTTATAGTGAATAAGATTTACATAATGTTTTTTAACAGAAATGAGGCATGACAGATGGTACTGTGTACTTGGCGACTTGATTCCTACAGGCACATTATAAAACACTGCATTAGGACCTAAAGGGCAGGTCGGCCAGTTATAACAAAGGTCAACTTTTCCATAAAAGAATTAACATTGTCTTATGTGATGTTTTCTTTTTTTAAACTATGATAATGTAAAAATGCTATATTTTCCCTTGCCAATTTCAATTTTGTTTAGGAAACCTGTCAATACAGGAATCTGGTGAAGAAATGTAATCCATTCCCATTCATATACATTGTTCCATTAAAGTCATCACTTCTGTATTCAATTCACTATACACAATTTTGAGGCACGGTAGAATAGACCAAATAGGAGTTTCAAACCTATTCGGTCAGTTTCACAGGTGTGTTGTTTGAATTGGTACTTGCAGGTCGATGGGGTGAATGGCAAGAAGCAATAACTTCTTGAACACATTCTGATCAATTTCCAGTTTCCTGCATATCCTCTTGTTATATCAGATTATGTTATTTTGTGTGGCTATTCCATTGTCACAAATAATGATGTCCTATTGAGCTTCTAAGAAAAAAGTCAGAGGTGTCAGCCTTACCATACCTTAAAAAAGGGAGAAAACATCCAGACATTCAGTCTGAAATTCATTGAGGTTAAAAGTGCAAGTCTGAAAAGAATGGGTATGTGTAGAAGAAAATAAACCAAGCTGAAAAGAGAGGTGGACAACATATGTGATCTCATATTTCTCTACAGTTTACTAATCCACCTTGCCAGAGGGTAATCATAGCAACCTACCTTACACACAAGGCTGTAAATTACACACCTGTGTGTAAAATAACTACCACTATGGTCCTGAAGAAAGCACAATAAACTATTTTGACTAGTGCTGAAACATGTAAATTGTGCATGTCATATTGGGTGTGGTATGAATGATTGTAGTATGTGAAGAGATTCATGAATGTATGTATTAAAGTAGTTAGCTGTATCCTTAGACACTGTTTTCATATGTGGGTAGTATCATGTACAAGTTTATGAACCCCTTTTAAAACTAATGATTTGCCATTTACATATAGATTCAATATTCTTTCACATAGCGGGAATCATTACTTAGTTCTCCTAGTATAAGGCGGGAATATCAGTGCTGATTTCTAGATATGGACTGTGGTGGACGTAAACTATCCTTGTGATAAGTATTGCCTATTGGATGGATTCCTATCAGAAGGTGGTGCCTATGATGAGAATCATCGGGAGTGGCCAACATTTTGAGGTCCTGAAAAGGCCTGCTGAGGTTCGTTAAGAGCCTTACCTTAGGTTTTTAAAACGATGAAATGTATTTTATATGAATAAAGATATATATTGTGTATGACTGTGAAATAATAAGTCAGTAATACTGAGATAGTTCCTAGGCAGTAACAATGAGCCCCTGGGTTACAAAGATTTGTACATCATAGCGAAATTTGATATTACACGTAGAGCCCGCATTGCTTTCCAGTTGGTTATTTTTTCTTTTTTATGTATGTTATGATTAGTGAGGCTAACCGAGTCTGGGTATTGTATTCCACTCCTACTCTTGGTTTATATGAAACAATGAAGGGTCATTCTTTTTTCTAAATATGTGGTATCACTAAAATGATGCAAAACATTTAAAAATGTCTGACACTGTACTGCAAATAATTCACTCACCAGATTCTAATGTTATAACATGATGGAACTGAGAGATTGCATGTGGGAATACCTTCTGTAGATGCCTGCAAATACTGAGATTTGGCCATAGTAAACCTTGGGAATGGTATGTAGCTTTTACCATGTAATGTTTTCCCCACATGATATCTACCCCACAGTGTTTACCATGCCGATAAGCAACATGCAGGCAAGTGATGCCAATGGGATTTTATCTTTACCCTGCATCCTTTACCCCGCAGTTCTCTTCTCCGCATGTAAGTCATTTTTTCAGTAAAATTTTTTTATTGTCATTTTGAAGGAACTGGGGGTAAGGGTACAGGTAGAGTTAATTGAGGAGTAAGGGTGATTTTAGGGTTACGGCTGCGTAGAGATACGTGAGGGTAAGTGTGTTACAGGGTGGGTAAAGGTAATGGAGGTAGGGGTGTTTTAGGGTTAAAGGGTGGGTAGAGGTAATGGGGTAAGGTTGATTTTAGGGTTAAGTTGTATATATATATATATATATATATCTGCTAGAAAAACAGGCATTCAAGGTGAGCAGTTCTAGACTGTTAGTGGTGTTGTAGAGTGTTCTATATGGGAGACCTGCTCTCCACTTAAAAATTGGTAACTACCCAGAGTTCCCTATCTACTTTTTTACTGAATTTATGTTGCACTTTAAGCCTGAAAGGGTATTGCTTTGACTTATACTGGGTGCTCCCTTGTGTCTGGACAAAGCTATGTGTCCCTGATGAGCTTTAATAAGGGCAAAACACCTGTCAGGTACTGCTTTTATTCATTCCAGGTCGGCTTAGATGCTATTTTACCAATGGTATTGGTATTTTACCAATCGAAAGATGTAATACTGTGCCTGGAGTGGTAAAAGGCCTTTGTCATTTTTCAACTCTGTGTCTATGGCAATATGCTAATCCTATACTTTAAAACTCTGCAAGAAAATCAGACATTTAATGTGAGCAGTTTTAGAGTGTTGATGGTGTTGTATAGTAATCCATATGGGAGAGCTGCTCTCCATCTAAAACTTAGGAAATACTCAGAGATCCCTACTTTCTTCTTTGCATAATTTATGCAGCACTCTAAGGCTCAAAGACTATTGTTTTGACTCATACTGGGTGCTCCCTGTGTCTGGACAAAGCTATGTCTCTCTGAGAAGCTCTAGTAAGAGCAAAACACGTGCAAGGGACTGCTTTTATTCACCTATGTTGTCTTGGATGGTATTTTACGAATCCAGAGCTGTAATACTGTTCCTGGAGCGGTAAAAGGCCTTTGTCATTTTTCAGCTTGGCATAGATGGCAGTAGCTAATCTTATGCTAAAAGATTTGCTGTAAAAAGGACATTGTCACTTTTCTAGCTGGGTGTGGATGGCAGTATGCTGATCCTATACTAAAAACTCTGTTAGAAAAACAGACATTTGAGGTGAGCAGTTTTTGAGTGTCGGTGGTGTTGTAGAGTGTTTTATATGAGGGAGCAGCTCCCCACCGAAAACTTGGAAATTCCCTACTATCTATCTATCTATCTATCTATCTATCTATCTATCTATCTATCTATCTATCTATCTATCTATCTATCTATCTATCTATCTATCTATCTATCTATCTATCTATCTATCTATCTATCTATCTATCTATCTATCTATCTACCTACCTACCTACCTACCTATCTATCTATCTATCTATCTATCTATCTAATCTATCTATTTATCTATTTATCTATCTATCTGTATGTCTATATAGATATCTATTTCTATGTAGATATAGATATAGATATCTATATCTATATAGACATACAGATAGATAGATAATTTTTTATCAATAAAAGTATATATTTACATGTTTGTTTGTTTGTCTAATAGTCTAACACAATGCGGGGTAAAGACCTGTGTTGTAACAACCAATATTCCTTTCGAACTACTGTATGCATGAATGGCAGTTCCCGATTTTACTCTAGATTATTAAGGGGTCGAGTCCGATCCCGGTCGGAGGCGCACCTAATACCATTCGGTCGGGGAAAAATCCAGGCGAATGCCTGTTTCCCGACCGATCCGCACATACGTCCGAACGAGCAAGTACGATGCGCACAACTGCCCAAATCCCGACCCAGTCGTACTCACCCAATACAGGTCCTGTTCTCCGACCGAGGCGGATCCGGAATCGTAGAATCGAGCCGCACGGAAGCAAAAATGCAGCCCCGTCCGGCCGGACAAGTACGATGCGCTTCCCGTACGCGCCGAACCCGTCGCTACGCACAGCACGTCAAAGCATCCGGTCGAGGCGCACATAAGCTCCGATTCGCGCCACAACACGATCCACGGCTACGAGACGAACACGCCAGGGACGAGGCGAAGCAAAGAGAAAGACGAACGAGACGAACCAACCATGAATCCCTTCGTGCCGATCCTAACAATATTCTACCTCTATTACCGGAACAGGCACGGACGCGTACGGCGCAGAAGGTAAGTCAGACACCAACAACAAAAACAAACTACACGTACCCGACACATCACACACAGAGGGATGCAGAAATACCTACACCAGCAACAGCAGCACCATAGGGGCGGGATGGCCCTCACCAATGCCACACATACACATAGGGGCCTGTATGCCTACCACTACTACCACCTCTACCCACGGGGGGCTGGATGCCTGTCACTACTACCACCCTTACCCAGGGGGTGCCAGATGCCTACCACTACTACCACCTCTACCCATGGGAGGCTGGATGCCTGTCACTACTACCACCCTTACCCAGGGGGTGCCAGATGCCTACCACTACTACCTCCTCTACCCATGGGGGGCTGGATGCCTGTCACTACTACCACCCTTACCCAGGGGGTGCCAGATGCCTACCACTACTACCACCCTTACCCAGGGGGTGCCAGATGCCTACCACTACTACCACCCTTACCCAGGGGGTGCCGGATGCCTACCACTACTACCACCCTTACTCAGGGGGTGCCAGATGCCTACCACTACTACCACCCTTACCCAGGGGGTGCCAGATGCCTACCACTACTACCACCCTTACCCAGGGGGTGCCAGATGCCTACCACTACTACCACCCTTACCCAGGGGGTGCCAGAAGCCTAACACTACTACCACCCTTACCCAGGGGGTGCCAGATGCCTACCACTACTACCACCCTTACCCAGGGGGTGCCAGATGCCTACCACTACTACCACCTCTACCCATGGGAGGCTGGATGCCTGTCACTACTACCACCCTTACCCAGCGGGTGACAGATGCCTACCACTACTACCTCCTCTACCCATGGGGGGCTGGATGCCTGTCACTACTACCACCCTTACCCAGGGGGTGCCAGATGCCTACCACTGCTACCACCCTTACACAGGGGGTGCCAGATGCCTACCACTACTACGACCTCTACCCATGGGGGGCTGGATGCCTGTCACTACTACCACCCTTACCCAGGGGGTGCCAGATGCCTACCACTACTACCACCTCTACCCATGGGAGGCTGGATGCCTGTCACTACTACCACCCTTACCCAGGGGTGCCAGATGCCTACCACTACTACCTCCTCTACCCATGGGGGCTGGATGCCTGTCACTACTACCACCCTTACCCAGGGGTGCCAGATGCCTACCACTACTACCACCCTTACCCAGGGGTGCCAGATGCCTACCACTACTACCACCTCTACCCATGGGAGGCTGGATGCCTGTCACTACTACCACCCTTACCCAGGGGGTGCCAGATGCCTATCACTACTACCTCCTCTACCCATGGGGGCTGGATGCCTGTCACTACTACCACCCTTACCCAGGGGGTGCCAGATGCCTACCACTACTACCACCCTTACCCAGGGGGTGCCAGATGCCTACCGCTACTACCACCTCTACCCATGGGAGGCTGGATGCCTGTCACTACTACCACCCTTACCCAGGGGGTGCCAGATGCCTACCACTACTACCTCCTCTACCCATGGGGGGCTGGATGCCTGTCACTACTACCACCCTTACCCAGGGGGTGCCAGATGCCTACCACTACTACCACCCTTACCCAGGGGGTGCCAGATGCCTACCACTACTACCACCTCTACCCATGGGGGGCTGGATGCCTGTCACTACTACCACCTCTACCCATGGGGGGCTGGATGCCTACCACCAACACCACCCCCACTCATAGGATGGACAATGCATGACACAACCAGCACACCACAACCTAGGGAATGCAAGAAAAAGACATCCCCCCAACACCATGACAAGCGTGTGTAGACTGTGTCAAATGCCTACAACACTGAACATGACTTTGAACATACAATGTGACCCCCTATCACATGTGCCACACATATATGTGTGTGGCCCCCACAATGCAAGCAGGCCATGACCATTGTGGCAATGGGGTCCAAAACCCCATCATCACAGTGACCAAAATGTAAGTGTGGGGTCCATAGCTGAAGCACATCTTGAACATTGTGGCAATGGGGTCCAAACCCCATCATCACAGTGAGCAAAATGTAAGTGTGGGGGCCCATAGCTGAAGCACATTCAGAACATTGTGGCAATGGGGTCTAAACCCCCATCATCACAGTGACCAAAATGTAAGTGTGGGGTCCATAGCTGAAGCACATCTTGAACATTGTGGCAATGGGGTCCAAACCCCCATCATCACAGTGAGCAAAATGTAAGTGTGGGGGCCCATAGCTGAAGCACATTCAGAACATTGTGGCAATGGGGTCTAAACCCCCATCATCACAGTGACCAAAAGGTAAGTGTGGGGTCCATAGCTGAAGCACATCTTGAACATTGTGGCAATGGGGTCCAAACCCCCATCATCACAGTGAGCAAAATGTAAGTGTGGGGGCCCATAGCTGAAGCACATTCAGAACATTGTGGCAATGGGGTCTAAACCCCATCATCACAGTGACCAAAATGTAAGTGTGGGGTCCATAGCTGAAGCACATCTTGAACATTGTGGCAATGGGGTCCAAACCCCCATCATCACAGTGAGCAAAATGTAAGTGTGAGGGCCCATAGCTGAAGCACATTCAGAACATTGTGGCAATGGGGTCTAAACCCCCATCATCACAGTGACCAAAAGGTAAGTGTGGGGTCCATAGCTGAAGCACATCTTGAACATTGTGGCAATGGGGTCCAAACCCCCATCATCACAGTGAGCAAAATGTAAGTGTGGGGGCCCATAGCTGAAGCACATTCAGAACATTGTGGCAATGGGGTCTAAACCCCCATCATCACAGTGACCAAAAGGTAAGTGTGGGGTCCATAGCTGAAGCACATCTTGAACATTGTGGCAATGGGGTCCAAACCCCCATCATCACAGTGAGCAAAATGTAAGTGTGGGGGCCCAAAGCTGAAGCACATTCAGAACATTGTGGCAATGGGGTCTAAACCCCCATCATCACAGTGACCAAAAGGTAAGTGTGGGGTCCATAGCTGAAGCACATCTTGAACATTGTGGCAATGGGGTCCAAGCCCCCATCATCACAGTGAGCAAAATGTAAGTGTGGGGGCCCATAGCTGAAGCACATTCAGAACATTGTGGCAATGGGGTCTAAACCCCCATCATCACAGTGACCAAAAGGTAAGTGTGGGGTCGATAGCTGAAGCACATTTTGAACATTGTGGCAATGGGGTCCAAACCCCCATCATCACAGTGACCAAAAGGTAAGTGTGGGGTCCATAGCTGAAGCACATTTTGAACATTTTGGCAATGGGGTCCAAACCCCCATCATCACTGTGACCAAAATGCAAGTGTTGACAAAGAAAAAGCTGCAACTGCCAAACTGCATGGATGATTCCTGGTCACAGAACATAAAACACATCAGTGGCACAGTAGTGCATGTGTCCCATTGCAACATAGATTGGGGGAGGCAAATACTGCAGTGCAAATAAGACATACCTTTGGCCATGTGCAGACAAACAACACCCATGGGGGCTGACACTGTCAACATTCATCAATGACACAATGACAGAAGTGACCATCAGAATGCAGACCCACATATTTGCACCAATGGGCACACAAATGCAGATACCCTGTGGAGACTGTAGATGTGAGGTGAACAGATACCATACCATGGCAGCAATGGGACACACAAACCATGATCATTGTGCTGACCGATGACCTAGGAGTCCCAGGGACAGCAGGGGAAACCCACCAAACAACATACAGCCAATGGCACACCAAAGATATGCCAATGCAGTGGTGCAGATGCACAAACACAAACAGGCAGACCCACACTGCACATCAAACACAACAGGTGAGGGGGGGGGGGTGCCAGTGTCCCTAGGCAACCACACAACACATGAGGAGGCCTGAATACCAATTACACAGATGTGCATACAGTGCCACACAAAGGTAACTCATGGATCCAAATCCCCTATGTGGGCAATCAGGCATTGTCAGATGAGAGGGAGCACAAATCACACATGTCACACAAGCATGTAGGAACAGCAACTGACACAGCAAGACACAGACACACCACAGCACTACCCCCAGGGCCCCCACAATGTGGTGACCCTGGGCTGCATCACAATCCCACTGTGATGACAAAGCTAAATGTCGTTCACACTGTGAACCACAGTCATGTGTCCTGAGCAACAAACTACCATCACACCTACACAAGCACAAATCAATCAGCACGGCCAGTAAGCCAAGGCCAACATGGAGGCAGGGGTCTAGCCGGGCAACAACTCTCATCTGCACACACTCAACACGCACACACCTCGACCTCCAACAATGTGCAGCAGTGAAGCACACATGCACTGGTGACATTGCACATGCACCCATGACAATCCCAGGGTGGTGGGTGGGAACCAAGGTGCAGAAACACATCACACATGGCCACTCAACAAGACTCCTGAATGTCTGACACACTGCACACTACGCTGTACATGGACATGACGGCAATACCACACCAACCAATGGGATCCCAGCCACAGTCACACACCAATGAAGAAGCCAAGGACACCCACAAAGAACACACATAGACAACTACCAACATTGCAGCCCGGACCCTGAGGAGTGCCAGCAGTCACACACACAACGTGTCACAATCACTGAAAGATAACACAAACTGGAAATCACATGACAGGTGTAAACAACAAGTGCCAAGGGGACTCCTGACTGTGACCCATCTGCGTCTGCACACAAACTCAGCCCTGACAGCAAACACACCTAAGGGTGACACCCTGATGACCAGTAATGTGCCATGCACCCACATCACAGAGAACCCAGGGAGAAGACTTGGGGGGAACATAGGTCAACTCAGCAAGCATCACAAACAGGTACAACACTAGTGATCCCAGCATGCACAGCAAAACGGAAGTGAACACACAGATATGCTCATACAACACACACCTTGGGCGCAGGCAATGTCACAGGAGTACACACTGCCATGAGGGGACTCCACTCCTGTGTGAGGAAAGCTGTGCCATATGTTGCCTCAGTAGGGCTCCATCATGTCAGCTGAGCACTTGGTCACACAGTCAACAATTAGCACCAAATGAAGGCTCCCGTCACATCAGCCTGGTCATGGGAGTGCCAACGAAATCATCAGCACAGATCCAACACACTTGTATAGCAATGTTGCACTGACAACACAGATGAGTCCTTCCCCATTGATGCCCAAACCTGCATGTCCAGTGGAGATGGCCACACGGTCAGGGAAGTAGACGAATTGAACAATGGCAGGCACAACAGATGTGCAGGGGTGGAAGCCACAGATGTGAAATTGCTAATGTAAGTAGGAAATCCCATTGCCAAATATTGAACACATGACACCCTCAGATGCTGCTAAGGATGACATGGATACACCACAGGATAGGACACATTCCCCCTGGACCACATGTGTTCCTGCACAGTAACACTTCATTATCATGAGACCAAATATCACCATCACTGCAGCAAGGGCATGGTTAGCATCATCAACAACATGTACATCAGAAGCAAAAGCACTAGAGAACAGAAAGGTGCTTTATTCAGCATATGTGGGTCTAACAGTTGATGTCCAGCAAAATATTAACAAAGGCCAATGGCCAGTCCAACATGAAAGTCAAAACAGGGTGACAGTGGCAGATGTCACCCTACGCATGCCTGCACTGATGAAAGCCAGGGACAATCCCCTCGGAGGGGCATACGGGGGGGCAGGCCAGGCACCACAGGGACAGGATCATGGCTCACCAGAAGGTGGCAGGGAAGGGGTGGTGGGTGCTGGAGAGCCACTGACAACTGCAGTGGAGGTGTCTGACATGGTGTGTGCCGGCACAACTGGGGGGCATGACTCTGATGGTGTGGGTGCCGGCAAGACTGCAGGGGACCGTGCAGATGGAGTGGACAGGTTCCCCACTGCAGTGCCCAAGTCAGACAGGGTGGTAGTGGACTCCACTGCAGTGCCTACCTCCAGGGGAGGAGAATGGGGATCAGGTAAGGTGGGCAGGACAGAGGGGAGGACACCGTCTCCACACCAGTGGCACAGACAAGCGCAGCGGGGGTGTGGGGCCGGAAGAGCAAGTGGCAGGGGGAGAAGGCCTGATCCTTTTGGGGATGGTGTATCTGTGGGTGGGGGAACCTGGGGCAGGGTGTGGTGGGGGCACCTGTGGAGTGGGGGCCTGAGGGATGGAGGAAGGAGACTTGGTGCCTGAGCTGCAGGGCGGCGGCGGGGTCTTGCTCTTCCGGGTCCGGGGGGACTTGCGGATGGGGGCATCAGTCGGTCTGCGCCTGGGGGAGGGTGTCCGGTGGCGAGGGGCACTCCACTCCATGTGGGTGGGCTTCCTCTTCCCCCTGAATGCTGTATCAGCTGGATCAGAGGGGAAGAGGCGTGGTCACTGAGGAAGAGCCGCTGGGTCTTTGGGGTTGCAGGTGAGGCAACGGAGGGGGCTTTGGAGGGAGAGGCAACTGTGGACTGCGCAGTGCTCGTGGATGCGTGTGTGTGTGACTGGGCCCCATCCCCTGTGAGTGTGGTTTCAGTCCCCTGACTGTGCGTGCGTGTGCGTCTTGTCTGTGGCGTGTGTGTGTGTGCTGCTCGTGTCTGTGCTGGTGTGTGCCTGTGCCGGTGTGTGTGTGCTTGGGACAGGTAAGGTGCTGGGGAGTGTGGATGGGGCAGAGACAGGAGGGGTGAGGGACTGTTGGAGGAGGGACACTGCTGCCGTCAGGGAGGAGTCCATGGACCTATTGCCCCTCTGTAGGGCAGACATGCCCGATGAGATGCCCTCCATGAACGACACCAGCTGAGTCAACAGAGTGGTGTGTGCATGGAGGACACTCAGCATCGCTGTCTGACCTACATGGAGCTGGCGAAGGAGGTACACAGACTCCTCACTCAGGGCAGCAGGGGACACAGGGGCAGGGGGTGTGGTGCCTGGCCCGAAGGAGACACGCTCTCGAACATGGGAGCCTCCACGGACCTCGGGAATGGGAGCCGATGGGAGGGCGGTGGTGGTGGTGGTGGCGGGGACAGCAACACTAGCTGGGGTGTGGTGGCTGCTGACACCCGCCTCCATAAGGGAGTCATCCTCCGAGCTGCTGTGGTCCTCAGCTGAGGTGGATGGTGCTGAGGACTCCTCGGTGTGGCTCCCATCGCCCTCCGTGCCACTGGGTCCCTCCGACCACTCCTCGGCTGTTGACCCAGTCTGGCTCTGCGGCTCCTCCTAGTCCGTGGAGCTGTCCCCTCCTGTGGCCGTGGATGTATCTGCAAACAATAGGGAAACAGACAGACATCAGTCACCTGCACCGAACGCACACACCACAGTAAGTACAGCACAATACAGAGCAAGGCCTGGCATCCTTAGTTGAACATTGCTAAAATTGCCCAAACAGAATAGGAGAAGCCAATTGTCAGTCTGATCGTCAACCATGGCACTCACATCCCACCTGGCCTTGCACCCATCTGTCTGGCGTCCGTTGGCTGGCAATACCCCAGTGTGGACACATGCACCACCTACACAGTAGTTGGACGGTGCAGAGAACACGGTGAAGCATGTGAACATGCACACATCACAACTCTTGCCACTGAGTCAGTACAGGTGCCCGGATGAAAGTGATGCCCAGAGTCAGATATATGAAATGCATGTGATGCATACCAGTGACAGACACCACGATGCACCCATGTGCTGATAGCCATTGCCACTATGGTGTGCATGTAGCACATATCACTCCCCTGCAGGATCACTCATAGGAAGTCACATGCCATGGCACAGGCATGCCTGCTAAGTCATGCGTCACTGTCACCAGTCACATGGGCAGGGCAGCCACACAACAACAGTCATGTGGGGGGTCAGGGTCCGGTGTCCGCCCCTCCTGCGAGGAGGCGACAGCTTCAGCTGGACCCGTGCGATCCTCCGGGTCCAGCCCCGAAGGTCCTGCCACCTCTTCTGGCAGTTGCGGATCCGGCGCTTGTAGTCCCCCACGGATCTCACTTCCCGGACGATGGTCAGCCATATCTTCTGCTTCTGGTGGGCATCAACCTGTGAGGATGACAAAGTGAGAATGCTATTACTACACATGCAACATATCCGTGCATTACACAGTTGTGTATACATGTCTCAATCACAGGGGCACATGATGTACACAGGCAGGGCAACGATGGCCATGGACAGTATGCCAGCAGTAACTACATGGTATCATTGCCTGGGAAGTAAAACCTTGTTTAAATGCACTGTCACTGCACTATACCTGTCCAGTGCATGTAACTACACACTATGGGGGGTGACAACTACTCAGTGAGCCTGCTAGCCAGTGGCGTGCAGACTGTTAGCCTTGCTAGTCAGACAACATGCACATTTAGGAAGGCAGTGGACAGAACACTCACCTGCTCCCCTGCTTTCCCATACAGCTTGCTGTACTGTGGAAGGAGGCTGTCCAGCAGGGCCTGGTTCTCCTCAGCGCTGAAGGCTGGGGCTCTCTCCACAGTACGTGCCATTGCAGGGTCCAGAGGGTGCAGATACAGCAGCAGTGGTGGTGGCAGATGTCGTCCTGGAGCATGTAGTGCAGGCAAGTGAGCTCTCAGGGGAACAGCCAGCATTATGTGTGTGCTGCAGAGGCAGTTACTGTCCCATGTGTCCAAAGTGATAGGTCCAAGTCGTTAGCATCTTCTGAATCTGGCCAATCCATGGAATTGCACCACTTACACACGCCCACAGCATCCTTCGAAAGTTCAACTTAATGACACCCATGAATTTGCAACATTGTTGTGGGTGACCAACTGAATTTCCAGCATCAGACTCGTTCAAAATTTGAAAACGCGTCCGTTGCCAGGCCAGGCCATAGCCAATGGGTGCGCACCGATCGGTCCAATTCTGTTCAACGCGTACCTAGGATACAACGCGTACCCGCACACATTGAATGCAATGGGCCGGCCGGGCACACCGATCGGTCCATTGCTGTTCAACGCGTACCCAGGATACAACGCGTACCCGCACACATTGAATGCAATGGACCGGCCGGGCACACCGATCGGTCCATTGCTGTTCAACTCGTACCCAGGATACAACGCGTACCCGCACACATTGAATGCAATGGGCCGGCCGGGCACACCGATCGGTCCATTGCTGTTCAACGCGTACCCGGGATGCAACGCGTACCCGCACACATTGAATGCAATGGGCCGGCCGGGCACACCGATCGGTCCATTGCTGTTCAATGCGTACCCAGGATACAATGCGTACCCGCACACATTGAATGCAATGGGCCGGCCGGGCACACCGATCGGTCCATTGCTGTTCAACGCGTACCCGGGATGCAACGCGTACCCGCACACATTGAATGCAATGGGCCGGCCGGGCACACCGATCGGTCCATTGCTGTTCAACGCGTGCACTGGATTCAACGCCGTATCCGCACACATTGAATGCAATGGCCAATGTGTGCGCACCGATCGGTCCATTGCTGTCCAACGCGTATTGCGAATACAACGCGCACCAGCACACATTGAATGCAATGGCCAATGTGTGCGCACCGATCGGTCCATTGCTGTCCAACGCAGTATTACGAATACAACGCGTACCAGCACACATTGAATGCAATGGCCAATGTGTGCGCACCGATCGGTCCATTGCTGTCCAACGCGTATTGCGAATACAACGCGTGCCAGCACACATTGAATGCAATGGCCAATGTGTGCGCACCGATCGGTCCATTGCTGTCCAATGCGTCCCTGTACATGTCACTGGCATATGTCACCATGCCTGTCACAGGTGAACATATGCCAGCCACATATACTTCCCAGGGAGTGAGGGGCACACCTACAACACCACAGCCTGTCCAAACTGTATCCTAAGGCATGTAAGGCTGCATTACCTATTCCGTGTATGGGGGTGAACATGTTGTTCTGTGGGTGTCACTTGGGGCAGCCACCCCCAGGCTGTACATGTGTTCATGGGGACAGTATCCTTGGTGTTTCGTGTACATGACCACTGTGATGTGCAACTGTTCATATCTGAGCATGTGGCATGGTCACATTTCACGGTGGTGTATGTGTATGTCATGTCACATGCCCCCTGAGTCCCATGTGGGACGGTATGTTTAACCCAGGGTGACCCATTGGCACAATAGTGATGGTCCTCCACAGTCTGTGTGCATGTTGTGTTTACAATGTCTCGGATTTCATGTGCACAATGGGAGACAGTCTCCACATCCACGTTGTTTGTGCATGGACTTTGATGTTGTGCGTGTGTGTGTCACAGACGTCCATGTCTGTCCTGCCGAGGCAACAGGGACCACTACCTGTGGGGGTCATGGTTGTTTTGCTGTGGTGTATACATGATACGCCATGTCATGCCAGTGTCCATGTGGCAATACAGGGTCCCTGGGAATCTACCTGTCATTGGGCTGTGATGCCTGGGGCACATCTGTCCTCACATGTCACTGTGGGGTGTGTTTGTAACGTGGCAGCAGGAGATGGGAAATGTGACACGTCCTCATGATACCCAATGGCACAACCTGGGACTTATTGATGCCACTTGTTGAACTGTGATGTTGGATGTTGGCCATGTATGTGCCATACATGTCCTTACGGAACTGCACACATCATGTACTTGTGCCTCATAATGATGTATCGTGTGATATTGAGTGTGTACAATGCCACATATGTGGGGTGAGTGACAATCTTTCTTTGTTCACCTATGCACTGCAGGGCACCAGCTGTCCATAGACCATTCCCTGACCTGGCAACGATGGTGGAACGTGACAGCATCCGAAGGTACTGCTTCACCAGGCAGCTGATTGATGATTTGGCAGTGCGCTTGGCACCACACCTGCAACCTGGCCGGCCGTACCCTACAGCGCTGACCCCCAAGGTGAAGGTGATGGCAGCCCTACACTTCTTTGCCACCGGTACCTTTCAACACACTCTGGTGACTGCTGGTGGGATGTCACAGACCATGTTCAGCCGTGTGCTCCGCGATGTATTGGAGGCTATGTTGATATACCTGAACCAGTACATCTATTTCCCTAGACTCCAGCAACTCACTGACGTGAAGAGTGACTTCTATGCCCTGGGGAGGATGCCGCATGTCATTGGCTCCATTGATGGGACACATGTGGCTTTGGTACCACCACATGCCCAGGAGCAGGCATACAGGAACCGCAAGCACTACCACTCGGTCAATGCACTGGTGGTCTGTCTTGCAGATATGACCATCTCACACGTGTGTGCCCGTTTCCCCGGTTCTGCACATGATGCCTACGTGATGAGGAGTAGTCGCATCCCGAGGATGATGTCACAGATGCCGAACCAGCGTGCCTGGCTTGTTGGTGTGTACTGACTTTGTACCATTGTGTGTGTTCTGCAATGTAGTGTTCCACCCTCTTTTCCAACTCAGCTAATGTGCAATTGTCTGTATGTAGGTGACTCCGGATATCCCAACATGCCGTGGTTGCTTACGCCCCTCAGGAACCCTGTGACACCAGCCCAGATGCGCTACAATGAGGCACATGGTCGGACGAGGAGAGTGATTGAGCGGACATTTGGTCTCCTGAAGAGCCGCTTCCGCTGCCTGGACAAGACAGGAGGGTCCCTCCCATATGCCCCGGCAAAGGTGTGCAAGATTGTCATCGTCTGCTGCATGTTACACAACCTGGCAGTGCGGAAGGAGTTGCCTCTCATCCTGGATGACGATGACCAACGTCCGCCACCTGTGGAGGATCCTGGCCTGGACCACGATGCCAGTGATGATGATGATGGTGATGTCCGCACACAGCTCATCACCAACTTCTTCAGCTGAATGTAAGTATCCAGAGATGTCATGTAACTGATGTGAGTTTGCATGATATGTGTTGGTGGTGCTCTGGTGCTGTTTGAGTGTGTCCATGTGCTACATGACTGTATGCGTGTAGCGATGTGTCCTTACAGGTAGTCTGTACTCCCCAACAGTGTCGACATGCTAACTTGGTTCTGGGTGGGTACCTTGTGACATGTATTGGGCATGAGTATTGCAGTTATGTCCTGTTCTTCAGTGCTTTTGACTGTGTGTCATTTCTGTCCTTCACAGGGTACTTTCTGAGTCGTTTGGTCAACTGTGATCCCCGACACCGTGATTCGACTTCCAGGGTGGTAGCTGTCGTGTCCCTACAGGTGATGTGCACCACACCCATGGACTTCCTTCCTTCTACACTTGTTGACTGTGTGCCCGCTGCCAGGTGGGATTACCTTGCATCTGTGGTGGTTACAACATGTTGCAAATGTGTAATAAACCTGTGCTTCACTTTGTGATGTGCGTTGTCTGTGGTCACACATCTGACTGACATTTGCTTACTGCACCAGTGGGCTAGTTAACACAGACTGGGAATGGGTGTTGGGTCTGTGCAATGCAACGTATTTCCTGGCAACATCAGTGTAGGCGATGAGTCAGATGGCCATGGTGTGTATGTGTTGTGTAGCCCTGGTGGTGTGCCTCCCTCATATGTGTGACGTTGCCATGACTCACATGCCGGTGTTGTACTTGCTGTTGCAGTTAGCATGCACAGTGTCATTTCCCAGATCATCATCGCCACTTCAGAGACAACGTAGGAATCACAACAGAGGCAAGTATGGTGTATTAGTGAGTTTATTGACATACATGTGTGAGTACAGTGCACAGGATGGTGGGTGCTGTACATTGTGATTGTAATCCAAAGTTCCTAGATGATTTGGAAGTCCTGGTAGCAGAAATGTCCAGAGTAAAGTCCACAGTCATCTGAGACATTGGTCCAACTTGAGCTCCCCATGTCATGTGGGAGAGTTGTGTTGCAGTCAACAGGGTGAACAGTTTGCGCACAAAGGTGATTATCCAGAACAGGTTTTGGCTTCCTGGGGGTTGCACATGGCCATCGGCCTCGAACTTGCCCCTCCTCGGACGGCCCCTCTTCTTTGGGGGGGGACCCTCAAGTGCAGGCTGCTGCGGTGCAGGGGACTCTCCGCCAGAGTCATCCTCCCTCCCTGTGGCAGTTGCAGTTGTTTCAGCACCAGATGTTGTGGGCACACAGGGAGGTGTTGACTGGTTGCTGCTCATCTGGCGGAGGCATTGTAATATGTCCCTATGCACCGCCGTCATCTCTTGCAGTGTGTCCCACTTGGACTCCACGCGGGACATGTATGAGTCCAAGCGGGCATGATGGGCAGCCTGCTGCTGTTTAATGTCCCTGAGGAGCCCCACTACCTGGCTGAGCTCTCCGGTGCTGGACTGGTACGCATCGGCTATGCGTGCCAGTTGTGGGTCATCATGCAGTCCAGACCCCTCTGCGATCAGTGACCTATGTCTCCCACCCCTCCCACCACCCCTGGCGACACGTGCAGTACCTGAGGTGGCACGCACAGGTGACCCTGGGCCCCCTTGGGGGTTGTTGGTGGTGTTGGTGCCCATGGCCCCACGTTGGTCCAGGGTCCCTGTGCTGGTGGTGGTGGTGCTCCTTGGTCTTTCCATGTCGGCAGGGGTGGTATGTGTGTTGATAGTCGTTGGAGGGGTGGGTGCAGGGGGTGCAGCTGGTGGTCCTGCTGGTGCTGCATGATGACTTGCTCCGGAGGTGCCAGGTTGGTCTTCTTCATCCGAGGAGGGCAGAGGCTGTTCCACACCAGTGAGCTCCGTATCCTCTTGAGCCAGGGACGGGGACTCCTCAGCGTCTGCTGCTGTGTCCCCATCATCACCTGTTTTTGGGAGACACACACAATGTATGTTATGTTTCTGCAGGCATCAATGGTTGACACACCTGACAGTTGTGACTGTGCCTCTGGATGCGGGCCTGTACATTGCATTGTCCTAAGTTGTCACAGTCAGCTGTTGATATTGGTGTAGCACATTGTCCTGCATTATTTGGGCATTTCCATGTCAATGTTGGGGTGTGTACATGGTCTGCATTGGTTGTATTTGGTTGACATCCGGCCATCCTTCCCACCCAGCCAGATATCCCACCATGGAACGTGCTTCCATTGCAGGGAGTGCAATTTGTCTTTCAGGATGTCAGTCAGTGGTGTCCTGCTGTTGGTTGGTGAACAGTTGCCAGCAGGGCCTTGTGCTCCCCACAGAAGTAGCCAGTGTCAGCCATCTTGTCAGTTGTTTTCCACTCCCTGTGATGTGTGCATGGTTCAGGGTGGTGTTGATGGGCCAATTGTGAGGCTGACCAATATCTGTGACTACCACTCCCATCATGCTATTGCCTCCACCCCCTTCCCAGCATGCCCATACTTCCTTCCTTTTGAGTGTACTTCACTGTGTGTGGGTGTGATAGCAATGGCAAGATGGCTGACAGTGGTGTCCTGCTGTTGGTTGTTGGCCAGTTCCCAGCATGGCCTTGTGTTCCCCACAACAGAGCACCAGTGTCAGACATCTTTGATGGGGCTTTCCACTCTCTGTGAGGTGTGCATGCTTCAGTGTGAGCTTGCTGGGCCATGTGGGGGGGGGATGTTGAGGTGTGACTACCACTCCCATCATGCTATTGCCTCCACCCCCCCTTCCCTGCATGCCCATACTTCCTTCCTTTTGAGTGTACTTCACTGTGTGTGGGTGTGACAGCAATGGCAAGATGTCAGTCAGTGGTGTCCTGCTGTTGGTTGGTGCACAGTTGCCAGCAGGGCCTTGTGCTCCCCACAGCAGTAGCCAGTGTCAGCCATCTTGTCAGTTGTTTTGCACTCCCTGTGATGTGTGCATGGTTCATGGTGGTGTTGATGTGCGCATTGTGAGGGTGGGCAATTTCTGTGACTACGACTCCCATGATGCTATTGGCTACACTGACTTGCCCAGCATACACAGTATTCCTTCCTTTCAGTGAGCTTCCCTGTGAGGTGGTGTTGTGGTGGTGGCTACATGTCTGACTGTGTTGTTGGTTATATTTGTGCCACTGCCTAGCTCTATTTGTTGTTAGGTTTGTACATGTCATGACACAGTTACATTTCACTATGAGCTGGCATGTATTGTGTTTATCTGGCTGACATACACATTTTGGGATGATCTGTTTTGGTTGGTGTGTATTTGCTAAGGGTGCATGGTTTGACTCTCCTCTTGACAGTGATGTGTGTGTATTGTGGCACAATATTGTGTACATTTGTTGTGTACTCACCAGGCTCTGGGATGTTTTCTAGTCCATAGACGCTCACTGGTGGTAGGATGGCCTGCACCTTCTCCTCCCAGGGCCTGAGGTATACTGGTTTGGCAGGAGGGCCACTGCCGGTGTGTTGGCTCAAGATGTAGTCCTTCTTCAACAGCTCCTTGACCCTCCTGCGCACGTCATACCACCTGTTCTGGATGTCTACCTTTGTGCGCAAACATGGTGATTGTGCATTCACCCTGTCGACGATCCTCTCCCACATCTTGGTTTTCTGCGCCATGGGTGTCTGTTGGACCAATGTGCCAAACAGCTGAGGCTCTACCCTGAGGATCTCATCTACCAGGACTTCCAATTCACTATCTAGGAACTTGTGATTCTTCTTTGGGGGCATGGTGTTGGGTGGTGCTGGTGTGTGATGTGTGTGTTGGTGTGCAAGTGAGGGTGTGTGAGTGTGTGTTTTGCTGGGTGTATGTGAGGGTGCTATTTGTTGTGGTGCTGCTGGTGTGTGGCTTGTGTGATGGATGAGCTGTGAGTGTGTGTGTGGTTGCTGTCTGTTGGTGTTGAGTGCTGGCAGGTAATTTGAATTTGCAAGGGATCATGGTAGGGATTTGTGTCCTTATATGAGTGGAGTTGTGGGTGTGTCTTTGTTCCCTGTTTTCCCCCAGTATTTATTTGCTTTGTGATAGCTTGTTTGGCCTTTTTTGTGTTATTTTTTCCTTGGTTCTTTTTGTGCATGTAGGAGACGTTCTTGTGACCGAGTCGGACCCTCCAGTTGTCTCGTGCAAGCCTCTCAGATTCGTTCACGCTGTGTTTGTGCTGTTTTCTGTGCTGCGTACGCGTCGGTCGCGGGGTTTTGGGTTGCTTCGGCTCGCAGTTTGGAATGCGTGTCGGTCGTGCGGCTTGGGCTCCGTGCGACTCGGTCGTGTTTTCCACGTGTTGCATCGTACTTGGCGGGTAGGAGTTCGCGGGTACGTTTCGTTCGGTATTCTTCCTGGTGCGTGTCGGTCGGTTCGATTTGCGTGCTTTTCCGGCCGGATGGCTGTTTTCCGCGCTGCTCGGTCGTTCGGCTTGTGTTCCGTACGAGTCGGTCGGATTTAGCACGCTTCTCATCGTACTTTGCGGGTCGGGCTGCACCGGTACGTGTCGGTCGGTATTTATTCCGGCTCCGAGTCGGTCGGTACGTTTTCCGGCCCGAATCGGAATCGGCCCCTCAGTGTTTCAATACACTGACGGAATTCTAGCATAACGCAATTAGACTAACAAACAGATATGCAAATGTATATTTTTAAAGAAAAAAAGTCACCTTTAATGAAACTGCTTGCATGCAAGATACAATTTAAGAAGTGTGCAAACAAGCACAGTCTTGGCACTCCACCTTTCTCTCTTCTGTTGCTCCTGCAAGCTATTAAAATACATCTAGTTGAGATATTAGCATCCGTGTTTATTTTTAAGTTAAAGTCAGTTTAACACTACTCAACAGGATGACCCATTTTTGAGTCCAAGGCTAGCTTAAATAACTAACCCATTTCTTGTCCATAAACTGCGCTGCTGGCTCGGTGCCGCCCTTTCCAATCTTCCCTGGTTGTTTACTCAATAGATTTCAGTGCCTGGCCTGTGACGTGCATCCCAGCGGTACTCATACACAGGCACACTGTAGCCTGTCAGCGCTCTATAAATGTGTAAGTTTACTTTATAACTCCTTGGCACGCGGTGCTCCTTCTTTCCTGCTAGGCTAGCATGATGTGACCTTTTAAAATAGGAGGCAGAGTGCTGCAGGGATATATTGAATTTAATGCACGAATTAATGTTCTTCAGAGTTCCAGCTCCACTTTGAAATTTGGGCAATATCGGCAGATTTACAAATCTCAGGTGGAAATAAAAGTGCCTGCTAGTGATGCTTTACAGCATTTTAAAGTGTGCTGGGACTTCCAGACTGCAGTGTGCAGTTCACTGGTTTTACAGTAGGTGTTTTTTCATTAACCAGAGCTCCAAAGATATGCCATCTGGATTCTCTCTATGTCGGTGTACAAGAAATAAAAAACAAATGTTAGAAGGCGTTGATTGATTAGGGTATAAGCATTATTCAACAGTTCTTTATCATTAGAACAACGGAACATGGCTTTAAGGCATAATAACCTTCGTTGATAGTTGTAGAAAGTGGTAAGGTGTGTGGTGTGATTCGGTTCGTAGGAACGACTGTTGTTATCGGAATTAAAAAGTGATGTGTGTGCAGGTCAGGGGCGGCTCAGCAGCTGCAAACACGAAAAATTAAAATGATAATAAAATTATTTTATTATCATTTTATTTTTCTTTAGGAGCTGAGTCTTAGGCAGGGCTGTTTCTATGTGTTTTGCCGCCCTAGGCGAGAATTGAAAAATGCCGCCCCCTCCCTTTTACTACCATCACTCTCTCTCCCTGTCATCCAGGCTAGAGAGGCACACCCTCTACTGCCGAACCCTTCTATGTTACTCTCATTTACTATCAGGAAACACGATCACAACAGTCAGTCCTGCAAACGACCTCAACGAAAGGCACAGGCCAGACCGTTATGGTAGCCATACACTCACAGAACTATGTACACGGATGCCCAATAGAGCCTTGTGTTTAAATACCACCGAGGCGTCAAGTGCACCTCGTTTTCAAAACCATAAACAACAAAAATAGTAACTTGCATTGCTCACTCACCCAGTACCTGTCCTCAGTACCCATCAGTGAACACAGTCTTCCGTGCTCACTCGGCCAGTACCTGTCCTCAGTACCCCTCGAAGAACACAGTTTTCAAGCTCACTGTCAGTACCTGTCCTCAGTACCCCTCAATGAACACAGTTTTCAATGCTCACTCGGCCAGTACCTGTCCTCATTACCCCTCAGTGAACACAGTTTTCAATGCTCACTCTGTCAGTGCATGTCTTCAGCACCCCTCAGTGAACACAGTCGTCAATGCTCCCTCGGTAGGTACCTGTCTTCAGTACCCCTCAGTGAACACAGTCTTCAATGCTCACTCGGTCAGTACCTGTCCTCATTACCCCTCAGTGAACACAGTTTTCAATGCTCACTCTGTCAGTGCCTGTCTTCAGCACCCCTCAGTGAACACAGTTTTCAATGCTCACTCTGTCAGTGCCTGCCTTCAGCACCCCTCAGTGAACACAGTCGTCAATGCTCCCTCGGTAGGTACCTGTCTTCAGTACCCCTCAGTGAACACAGTCTTCAATGCTCACTCGGTCAGTACCTGCTCTCAGTACCTCACAGTGAACACAGTCGTCAATGCTCCCTCGGTAGTTACCTGTCTTCAGTACCCATCAGTGAACACAGTCTTCAATGCTCACTCGGTCAGTACCTGCCCTCAGTACCCCTTAGTGAACACAGTCTTCAGGGCTCACTCGGTTAGTACCTGCCCTCAGTACTCCACAGTGAACACAGTCTTCAGGGTCACTTGGTCAGTACCTGTCCTCTGTACCCCTCACTCAACACAGTCTTCAATGCTCAATTGGTCCGTATCAGCCCTGAGAGACCCTCGGTGAGTACCAATTGTCAGTGCCAGTCCTTAATACCCCTCCCTATTGTGCCAGTCCTCAGTGCTCCTCGCTCAATGCTAGTCTCAGTTCCCCTCAGTGCCAGTCCTCAATGACCTTCACAAATACTAGTCCTCGGACCCCCTACCCCCTCCCCTCGTTCATAGTAGTCTTCAGTACTTCTTGTTCCGTGTCAGTCCTCTTTAAGCACCAGTCCTCAGTACTGCTCGCTCAGTAACAGTCCTCAGTGGCCCTGCGTGTGTACCAATCCTCAGTGCCCTTCGCTCAGTGCCAGTCCGCATAATCCCTCTCCAGTGACAGTCCTCAGTGCCCCTCTGTTAGTAGCAGTCCTCAGCGCTAGTCTTCGGTACACCTCGCTCAGTACCAGTCCTCAGTGCCCCTCTGTGAGTACCAATCCTCAAGGCAGTCTGAGTACCAATCCTCGGTGCCAGTCCTCAGTGCCCTTCACTATCATTCAATCAGTGCCAGTCCTCAGTGCCTCTCCGTGGGTAGCACCCCTCAGCACCTCTCTCTCAGTGACAGTCCTCAGTAGTGTCCTTGCTCTCGCGTCACCGGTGCCCCTTCCCTCTTGCATGGATCATTGAACTCTCTGTCCTCATTCCCTTCTCATCCCACATGCCGATGCCGGCACTCCCACCTTCACCCGCCAGCTCTCGCTTCTCCCAAGGCGCCTCCCGCTTACCCTGGAGCGCTCCCTGCTTCCTCCTTCTACCTTTCACTTCTTCTCCTGCGCTCCCTTCTTATCCCCGCAACCTCGGTGTTCGGCACCTCTCTTCCAGGAGGCCTCCTTCTGGATCCCCTCTCTCCTCTGCAGGGCTCTCTGCACCAGTCACTGCCCCTCATGCATGGCTCCCTCTGACCCTCACATGTCACCCCGTGCGACTCTCCTCCCGCGGGTCTTTCTCTTCACCCCTCGCGTCTCCTTCTGCATGTTTCCCTCAGCTCTTCTCATGCCTCAGTTTGCAGTTGTTCCTCTGCACCTCTCCCCTCTCTCTCTCCCTTTGGTCCTCCTCTGCACCTCTCCTCTCTGAACTCCCCAGTCTTATCACCTCCTCTCCCGGGTCCTCTCTCCTCATTAAACTCCGCAGTGAATTGTTGCAGGACCGGGACGAGCAGTCTGGTGGAGATCAGGGCCGTTTCTACCATTAGGCAAGACTAGGAGGCCGCCTAGCTTTACTTTCGTAGGTTCAAATAAAAATAAAAAATCCCCCTTTTGCCGCCCTAGCCATTTTGCGGCCCTAGGCGGCCGCCTAGTCTTGCCAAATGGTAGAAACGGCCCTGGTCTTAGGGGCGAGGCCATCGTGACTAAAGCACCGATGGCCTAACCGACATTCACACTGAGATCTCTCCAACCCGAGTTGCGTAGCTGGGTAGGGAGAACTGCAGGCATAGGCTCCCAGTCTCTCTGGGAGTGCAAATTCAGCCCGCTTAAACCAATCCTGGCGCTTCTCTTATGCTGGCACTACCAGCATGAGAGCAGCATCTGGATTGGCCCGAGGGGAGTCTGGGAGCCTGTGTATAGCAGCAGAAGAGCACTGAGGTGTAGAGGCAGTGAGCAGCAGATAAGTGCTTTTATATTTTTATTTATTGTTATTGTGTGTACCCCGCTGCCCCACCACTTTCGTCAGATAGCAGCCACTACTGGTGCAGGTGCCCACCAGTACTCTCAGTTGGCAGTGTTACACTAATACTATATGGGCATGAGATAACTGCAGTTTTCCCAGTCACAGGGTGGTCGCTCCATGGACTGTGTGGGCTGGTCAGACTGCCAGTGTTACAGGATGAGTGAAATTGGCCAGGTCAATGTGTCCACTCAACGTGGTCGATGTGTCCACTCAACATGGAATGGGTTGTTCTGGTAAGAGGGTGTAATTTGAAGTTGATAGCTGAGTGCCTGAAGAAGATACAACCTCTAGAGAAGCAGTTGTTTTGTACCCAGAATGGAGTTTTACTTTGGGAAACATGGTCTGGGAAGGGTCCTGAGTGCAGGAATAGGACCCATGGGTAACCCAAGAGGCGGTCATGTAGACAGAAGGTCGATCCAGTGTCACTGGTGGGTTTTCACCCGGAGCAGCCTATTCCTTCACTTCTCCAGTAAACAGAGTGGACTCCACGTTCTGGCATTTAGCCTCAGTATTTATTTTTTGCAGTTTTATATAGCACAAATTCGACCTGAAGGTATTGGAGTACTTAACACCAGTTAGATTAGACAAATTCATTTGTGTTTTTTATTTTATTATAGGCAGAGGGAGATTAAGTGATTTGCTCAGAATCATAGGATGTTGAGCCAACGCCAAGACTCACCCCTGGTTCCCCAGCTCCACTGTAGCTAGCTCTGGCCATTATGTCAGATCGTCTCCCCTATAAGAGGGCCAACAAACATGTGGGTGAGGCTGGGCACTGGGCAGTACCTAGGTTGGTGCTGCTCCATGAGTAGTGGAAGGCAGACCGGAAGCGTTGACAGGACCCTGGCAGTGAAATAATTGCAGATCATACTTTAATTGATAAGATTAGGCTGAAGAATGGAGATTGAAGGGGCGTGGCCTAGCTCATGGCCGAGTGAGACGCACTGAGCATGAGCTCCCGCCGGAGCCATTGATCCTACCTTAATCCTGCAGTATCCCGCACTAAATTTGTTTCCATCTACCCCCCCCGAGGGGTCTCTCCTCCTTGGCGACCGGCTGGGACCCGGCAGGCGCCCTCAGAAGAGTGCCGAGACGTCTCCGACTCTGAGGCCGATCTGAGACGGCCACATTAAGATGGTGGCTCGTGATGCCGGCGATGTCCTGTGGGTCCCCCTGAGGCCACTGAAGTAACTGCTGAGCGACCGGAGTCCACCTATAGGTGTCCGGCCCATGAAAAACGACTGGGAGGACAAGGGGTCTTCCTCTGCCCCTTCCGAACGACGCGACGGAGTGGGGCCGTGACCGAGTGAGCGGCCCAAGCAGTGGGCAGACGATCGGAGACGCGGGTGTCATCCCGGGCCGCACTAGTAAAGCAAGTGCACCCAAAAGCAGCGTAGAGGGATGTCCAGCCCCGCCCGACTTTGTGAATATCCTTAGCGGGGGCCGGACGAAAGCCATCGATTACGGCTAGAATACCCGGCCGAAGCCCGAGTGTGCCGAGACCACATAACCCTGACTCCCCTCCCTGGTGCCGCCGAGAGCATCGGACCACGGTCCGGAGTGGCCCATCTGAGCGCAGCCCTTGAGAGACGGCAGTTGACCAGGAGATAAGGCGGGCCCCCCTTCCCCCAAGTGGTGGAACAGCGGCAGCGGCCTGGGCGGCGTCCTGGACTATAACTTGCAGACACCGTAGGCCTGTGAGACATCGACTGGAGTGGGGGAGAGTGAGGACTCCACTTCCCGGGGTCTTATGCATGATGGCCGGACTGTAGCGACGAAGCTTGTGCGTCCAGAGAGGGAGGACCCTGGGCCCCACCGTGAGGAGATAGGGCCGACTACATCGTGGCAGGCCCCAAGTGAAAGGGAGCGGCAGTGGCCTTGCATAGGGCCCTGGAGTGAATCGGAGGGAGGACCAATACTGCGGCTGCCAGGCCCGCTGAACCACGCAGCCGCCCTGACTCGCAGGTGATCCGGTGAGAGACACGTGGAGCAGGTTGAGGTCTTCACGGCTTCAACACCCAGAGAACCAGCAGTGGGAGTGAAGAGTTTGACTAGTGGGCCCTAATTGGGGTTCGGGGCTGCGTGTGAGCCACGGAAAGTCTTCCCCTGCGCAATATAGGGAGAGAGCTTGGGAGCGCAGCCCCCCCCACCGACCTGGAGACAGGGGTCCACGAGATTGGGCAGTTTCCCATCCACATCAACAGGAACCAAGCCAGAGACATGGCTAAAGATAAGGACCTAAAGCCCCCGAGGCAGGGGAAAATGGATAAGTAAACCAAGGTGCTCCCCATGCAATCCGAGGTGGTGGAGATAACACAGGCTCCTTCGGACACGGCCCTGCTCCTCCAGGCCATACAAAGCTCTAAGGAAGCCCTGGAAGGGAAAATAGGGGAGGTCTGCTCAGAAGTGTAGCTGCTCCGACAGGACCTCCGCAAGGTATCCGAGGGGGTAAGTGAGGCTGAGACCCGAGTGTCGGAGGTGGAAGACGTAGTCCAGGACCTCCAAAAGGGGATGAGAGACATGCGCAGAACAACTGCAGATATGCTATGGAGTATTGATGACGCGGAAAACCGGGCCCGAAGAAACAACCTCCGCTTCGTGGGGTTTCCGGAAGGAGCCGAGGGTAACAATGTGGTGGAATTTCTGACAACTTGGCTGAAGGATCTCATCCCGGCGGAACAATTCTCCCAATGTTTCGTCATAGAACGTGCACATCTCGCATTGAGCGCCAAACCCCCTCCGGGGGCCCCATCAAGGCCCATCAATGCAAAATTATTGAACTTTTTAGATAGGGAAATGATACTTCGCGAAATGCACCGCAAAGGGGAAGTCCGCTATTAAAACGTAAAGATAATGACATTCCCAGATTACAGCTGAGAAGTCCAGAAGCAACGCCGCACTTTTGACTCGGTCAAGGCCAAGTTGCGGGCCCTCCATATCCAATATATGCTCCTGTTTCCGGCGAAACTAAAGGTCCTTTTCCAAGGGAGGGCCCTCTTCTTCCAGACTCCAGAGGAGGCGTGGGCCTGGGTGGAGGAGAGACCGGTGCTTCGGCCCTCGGGGGGACCATCTTGAGACGTCCGTATGCCTCGGAACAGGATAAAGGGGGTGGGTCTCCCCGACGTAGGAACCAAGCAACTGCTAACCGACCACCAAGATGGCGTAAAGGAACTCCGTATACCCGGAGAAGATCTACACGGGGCAAGGGGAGTCAAGATCCCCGCAAAGGCGAGCGTTCCCAATCCGAAACAGACACAGCACAACGAACCGGATCCCCCATCCAGCAATCGGACTCTGAAGATACAGACAAGTCCTTTGGACCAGAATCGAGACATCCCTTGGAAAAGCGATCCTGGCACTCAAGCAAAGCAAGGAGGATGAGAGGCCGAAAGACAGAACTCCCCCCACCGAAAGTGACCTGAATGAACGGGATGCTGCAAGCTGAACGCCGGCGGGACGGCCTTATGGGCCGGTTCCCACCACCCCCCTTTTTTTTCTCTTGCTTCTTTTTTCTCTCTTTTTTTTTTTTTCTCGTCACTCTTTCGCTGTTCCTTTCTCTTTTTTCTCCGGTTTCTTATTCCTTCTTCGAAGTGTCCTGTGCTTTGAGCTGTGGACAGTTTGGACACCTGAGCAGTAAACTGTAAGAGTTGGGGTTTTGGGGTTTATAATCGGGTGAGGGGGGAACGACAGACCAACTTACTCTCTTAGGCCATGAGCCACTTCCAGAGATGGGGGGCTGAAGGTTGAGGGGTGATGGAGGGAGGTGGGGTGGGGGGTGGGGAGGGGTTTTACACAGTTGGGGTTTAAATGTTTACATCTTGTTTTGTTGAGCACAAGGATCGCCACGATAGGACTCTCCTGCAGAAAGAGAGCCAATGAGAAACCACTCTCCCAGCTACTCATAGATTTGAGCGTCATTAATGCAATGTCACTTGAAGTAACATGAATCGACAACCCACTTTAATTGTCATGACTTGGAACGTCAATGGACTGGGGGACAAGATCAAACGAGGACTAGTGTCGCAACATATCAAGAGGCTCCATCCAGACATTGTAATGCTGCAAGAAACACACCTTATGGGTACACAGTGTAGTTTTATTGGCCGTGGTGCCTACAAGGTCCTGGCACATTCAGCGTTCACATCCGGGGCTAGAGGGGTGGCAATCCTGATTAAAAAGAATATTACCTTTCAATTATCATGCCTTTGGCAGGACCCTTTGGGAAGATACGTGGGTGTCCTGGGGTCTTGGGGGAAAACCGAGACGACACTGATCTCTGTGTATGCGCCACCCAGACTACAAGCGCCTACCTTGACCAAGGTGATTGATATCCTGACCGAGACACCCTCTGCTCTACACATAGTGGGCGGTGATTTTAATGTTGTTATGGACCCTGTTTTGGACCACTCTGGGGGGGAGACAGATCAACACTGACCACACCACTACGACGCTTCTCCACAACGATGGGCATGACAGACGTCTGGTGGTACAGACACTCCTTAGTCAGACAGTTCTCCTTCTACTCAGGGGCCCACAACACACACTCCAGATTGGATTATATATTTATCCCCAAAGGAGAAATTTGCAATGCAGGACGGGCAGACTATACAGCTAGAGACCTCTCAGATCATTCCCCGCTCTTGATCGAGATGGGTTTGAGGGAACGGGACAGTACCCGTACTTGGAGATTGAGCCCCTGGGATCTGAAAAACGCAAAAATAGCGAACGGGATTAAGGCAGACACCAAAATTTATTTTCTGGAAAACAAGGATTCTGTCCCCTCTGGGGTGACGGCCTGGGAGGCCTATAAAATGGTGTTGCGGGATAGAGCACAAAACCGCATAGCCTGGGAAAAGAAAGAAAGAGATAAATGCCTGGTAGAGCTGGAACAAAAAATAAATGAGCTAGATGTGCAGGCCGTCCAGAGTAGAGACCCAGAAATATCCTGTAAACTCACAATTTTACGCCGGGAATATAAGGAGCTGGCCACAGACAACGCTAAGAAACTGCAGTTGGCGACATTACACCGTCTCTACGAGGTGGGCGACAAAGCTGGGAAGCTCCTAGCCTGGCTAAGCAGACGGGAGGCCCAGGACAGTTGGGTGAGAGAGGTGGTGGTCCCTCTGGGGACCAACCAGTCTACCGATGAAGGGATCGTTAGGGCGTTCGCCGAGTACTACAGGGATCTCTATCGGGCTCGAACACTAACATCACAGGCCGAGATACAGGATTACCTGGCGGCGATTCCCACCCCAGTATTGGGAGAAGTGGAAGCTCAAGGACTAGAGGCTGAATTGTCACTAACAGAAGTGCAGGAGGCAGTGGCGAAGCTTCACCCTGGGAAGACCCCTGGCACTAACGGGCTACCCATGGAATTCTTTAGACGCTATTCGAACATCCTATCCCCCCACCTCCTCAGTCTTTTCACTGACGCCCAGAAAGAGGGTGTCCTCCCGCCAGACCTGCGGAGGGCCACTATTGTGGTCATACACAAGGAGGGCAAGCCCCGTGATCATTGTGGGTCTTATAGACCCATCTCACTACTGAACTCGGAAGTAAAAATCTTGGCCACCATCCTAGCAACACGTCTCTTGGGAATAATCACAGATTTGATCCACGATGATCAGACGGGATTTATGCCAGGCAGATCTACTCGCCTGAACCTTAGGCGAGCCCTCAACTGGCTAATGAAAGTAAGAAATCGGACAAGCCCGCAAGGTGTTTTTATCATTAGACGCGGAAAAAGCATTTGATGCTGTCAATTGGCTTTTTCATGACGCCACTTTGGCTAAATTCGGGGTTGGGCTAAAATTCCGCAGTTCGGTAGCACGTCTATATAACCAACCGACAGCCATGGTGCACGTCAATGGTAGGTGTTCGGCACCCTTCCCCATTGAGAGAGGGACGTGGCAGGGCTGCCCCTCTCACCCCTCCTTTTCGCGCTCACTCTTGAGTTGCTGGCCTGTGCTATAAGGGTACACCCCTCCATTCGGTGCTTTCACATCTCGCCGCAGACACAGAAGAAGAGAACATTTCTCTCTATGCTGATGACATCTTCTTATATATCACACACCCCGAAGCGACCATACCGGCCATATTTGATTTGATTACGGAGTATGGAGGGCACTCGGGTTATAAAATTGACTGCCATAAATCCACACTCTACTGCCCGACCTGCGCGCACTTAGACTGCTCCCTGCCCGGAGAATTGAGAGTGGCTCGAAAAGGCTTTAAATACCTGGGTATTTTTATCACCCCCCACACAAAAATGTGTCGGAAGGAAAATTTGGGAAAAGTCCTAAACAACTTTAGGCTAGATGCGGAGAGATGGAGAGACCTCCCCCTTACCCTGCTTGGTCGGGCGGCTAGTTTTAAAATGATCACCCTACCCCAACTCCTATACGCGCTTCAAAACACATACCATCCTCTACCCAGAACCACTTTCATGGAAATAGCTGGCAAACTTAGAACGCTATTGTGGCAAGGGGGACATCCCAGAATTGCTTTTCAGACACTGCAACGCAATCCCTACAATGGGGGGATTGCACTCCCCGACATAGAGGCCTACTACTGGGCGTCCCACTTGATACCCATAATTGAGTGGATACACAAGCACAGGGATCACCGCACGTACCGCCTTGATAGAGAGGAAGTGCTTCCTCACACACACTTACATTACATTTATGGGGGGAAGGGTAGCTCACGTCTTTTGCCGGCAACTCAAGTGACCCTGTTGGCATGGCCCAGGGCGGCTAAGACTATGGGATGGACGAGATGGATCACACGTAACACACCGCTCTGGGAGGGGGCTTGGCTTAAGGAACTACACAAGCTCATGGGGTTTGAGTCCTGGGATCTCCTGGGGAACTCCACGGTAGGGGACATAGTCGAGAAAGGGGAGCTTAAAACATGGGCAAAGTTAAACCAGGAATACGATATGAACAACTCCCAATTCCTTAAATACGCACAGTTGCGTCATGTCTGGCGGGCCGAAAATATCTCCAGTGAACATCTCCCGGAATATGCACCCTTGGAGGGCAGGCTCTTGCAGGAAGAACTAACAAGCAAGGCGGTCTCCTTCACATACAAAACCATCAACAACAATATCCCGGACAGGCTATTAGGGCTTCGATCATGATGGGAGGGGGATATGGGCCCCCTGGAAGATATTGACTGGGAGGCGGCGTTAATGCACCCGGGAGAAGTCGCCATTAAGGCAAGGCTCTGGCTCATTCAATTTAAAATATTACACCGTACATACTATGATAGGGATAGATTACACAAGATGGGAAGGCTGGAATCGCCATTTTGTCTGTCTTGCACCACAACTAAAAGCAATTTTTTTCACACGATCTGGGCGTGCCCAGTCCTCCAGTCATATTGGACACAGGTAATCGGACTATTGGGTACAGTCCTGGGGGTGACGCTACCGATGGAGCCAAGCTTTGCGATACTAGGGATTGCGAGCGAGGTGGATATCACCAGAACACAGTTAGTTTTTGCTTTTCTGGGGCTGGTAGTAGCCAAAAGAGATATAGCTAACAGAGGGGGGGTGGCCGATGGGCCAACCATCCAGGAGTGGACAAGGGGAATGGACATTTATATGACGGCCGAGCAGACCACATATCGTAGCAGAGGGTGTCCGAAAAAATTCCACAAGATTTGGGACCCATGGAGACGACACTTTGGGCTTGATATGGGGGACAACACGCAACACTCCACCATGTACGGCATTGGGGGGAATTAGGCATGGGGGCCGGAAGGCATAACGCCCTAGCAATTATCACTGGAGTTCACTCAGGATAGTTTCCCGGTCCAGAACGAAACCACATGACCATGACGAAAGACACTGGCGGCTTGCACCGACTCACACGGATCGAAGGGGGGAGGAGGGAGGTGGACTAGCGGATGACGATCATACTTGTAAAGATTTGAGATTATTTTCTGCAAATGTATCATACAAGATCTGCCTTGTGCTGATTGTTCAGTTTGAAAATAAAAATAAATTAAAAAAAAAGAATGGAGATTGAAAATCACAACAATCTATCAGTTCCTGCATCATCCACATTTTTGTGCTACTTTCATCCATTATCAACTTAATGGTCTTTTAATCGCACAGCAAAACTAAAGATTGTACAATTCAATGGATACATTGTACAGGATTGCTGAATACTGCATTCTAACAGTGAGATAACTCTTTCCCTTCCTAGTAATTGTCCACCCCGCCGCTAGGGCCAAGATTCTGTCTCTGCCTGTCTTACGGTCCGCAGCCTACTATAGGTTTAAGCAGGGTTAGACATGATGCATTTAGCTCAAATGTTCTGTTTTATGCCTGCAGCTCGCACCAACAGTTTGTAGTTCTTTTAGCATCAAAGAGCAGTCTTTAGTGGGTGCAGCAGATCGGCCCATGTGCCTTTATGTCATTTATCTCCTGTCACTGGCTCAGATCCGCAGTTTATCTACCAGTTGCTCTTGACAGTCCTGGGCATGCAGGGGATGGGATCAGACCATCTCACCATCAGAGTAGGGACTCTTTGTTGTGGAGTTGCTGCAGTAGCCTTTCCGGACAGCGTTACAAGACACAGTGCTTAGCTAAGCTGTCGTGGCCCTCTTTGCCATCTGCTTGCAGGCACCTGCAGCCAGTTGAGCAATGCTTTTCAGGCACAAACTTTGTACAGCACACTTCATGAACTGTTCATAGAGACTGTGGAGGAGATCTTTTCACAGTACACATTTCCTGACACACTCTCTGTGGTCATCAACTCTGTCTGGGGTTTCCCTTGCTGGTAATAGACAGGCCTCTCGAATCACTGACAGAATATCAAAGGTCAGAATATCGACCTACAACAATATCGCAGCAAGAATATCGAAGTCAAGAATATCGACATCCTATCTACATTATGGTAAGTACAAAAATATTGAGAAACAAAATATGATTGCAAAAAATATCGTTGTTAAAAATATCCTTTTTTTTTAGTTAAGAAAAATAATGTAAAATAAAGTAAAAAATACATATAATTAAAATAAACATAGTTAAAAATATTTTAAAAAGTTTAAAAATTATAAATAATATATATATAATTTATAAATACATTAAATATATACATATAATATATAATATATACACTTATTAATATGTTTTAATAATTATTTTAATAACATAAATTATTAAAAAAATCTTATAAATTATAAATACATCTATACACATAAAACAATAATATAAATTAAAATTAAATAAATATTTTAACAAATTAAAAAAATTAAAATTATTTTTAATCTTTTTAAAATTAATTATATACTACATTAGCTAAAATAATACAAAAAATATTAGATAGTGGAGGGAATAAAATTACTATTCCAACTCCAAACAGTGCAACAGTAGGGTAAATGTTGGATAGCGTAGCGGTTAAAATTACTATTCCCACTCCAATGAGTGCAACAGTAGGGAAGGTGTTGGATAGCGTAGGGGTAAAAATTACTATTCCCACTCCAGTGAGAGCAACAGTAGGGAAAGTGTGGGATAGCGTAGAAGTAAAAATTACTATTCCCACTCCAGAGAGTGCAACAGTAGGGAAAGTGTTGGATAGCGTAGGGGTAAAAATTACTATTCCCACTGCAGTGAGAGCAACAGTAGGGAAAGTGTGGGATAGCGTAGAAGTAAAAATTACTATTCCCACTCCAGAGAGTGCAACAGTAGGGAAAGTGTTGGATAGCGTAGGGGTAAAAATTACTATTCCCACTCCAATGAGTGCAACAGTAGGGAAGGTGTTGGATAGCGTAGGGGTAAAAATTACTATTCCCACTCCAGAGAGTGCAACAGTAGGGAAAGTGTGGGATAGCGTAGGGGTAAAAATTACTATTCCCACTCCAATGAGTGCAACAGTAGGGAAGGTGTTGGATAGCGTAGGGGTAAAAATTACTATTCCCACTCCAGTGAGTGCAACATTCAGGAAAGTGTGGGATAGCGTAGGGGTAAAAATTACTATTCCCACTCCAGTGAGTGCAACAGTAGGGAAAGTGTTGGATAGCGTAGGGGTTAAAAATAACATACTTATAATTAAAAAAACTTTTTAAAATAAATAATGATTTAATTATTAAATAGCACTAAATTAATTATCAATACCAATAAATAATTAATAAAAAATAGTTACCAATTAATAATTAATTAACAATAAATTAATGATAAATACCAATAAATAATTAATAACAATTAATTTCCAAATAAAAATTAATTCACAATAAATTAATTTTCAATACCCAAAAATAATAATTATTAAAAAGTAATTACCAATTAATAATTAATTACCAATAAATTAATGATAAATACCCAAAAATAAAAATTAATAAAAATTAATAAGCAATTAATAATTAATTAACAATAAATTAATTATCAATACCCAACAATAAAATTAATAATTACTTAATTAGAAATAAATTACTTCCCACCTTATTCCCCTATAAACTCACAACCCGCTCCAATAATAAATTAATACATTTAATAAAATTACCATTTAATAAAATTTAATTACCAATTAATAAAAATTAATTACCAATTAATAAGTATTTAACAATTAAATAATTATGAATACCAATAAATAAAAATAAATAATTACTTAATTACAATTAAATTATTTCCCACCCTATTCCCCTACAAACCCACAACCCGCTACAGAACTAAAATGCAAAATTTAATTAAAAATAATTAATAATTCCTAAGAATTATTAATTAATTTACTATAATTAAATTACTTCCCACCCTATTCCCCTATAAACCCACAACCCGCTACGGTACTAAAATACATAATTTACTTTTAAAAAACATTACTAACTTCTAAAAATTTTATATATATATTTAAAAATCAGTACAATACTTAACAAAAAATATATAACACATACATATAAAATACATAATAAAATACATAACACTAATATAAATATTGATATTAGTAACATCGATATTTTTGCTATCGATATTACTAACTTCGATATTAACAAAAACGATATTTCTTACCTTCAGGTCGATATTCTGGTCGTCGATATTCTTGATTTCGATATTCTGTCCCTACGATATTTAAAACTCGATATTACTGTAGGTCGATATTTAAAACTCGATATTTAGACTGTGCACCAGGCCTCTCATGCTGGGCAGTCTCTCTTTCTGCATGGTAGACACACTCCTGCCGTCTCTCACCAGGCAGGCAGGCATCTAGGCTTTTAAACAGACCTTTATCTCCTACAGCAGAAAGTCCTGATGTCACGTTATGCCCTCTCACCTCTGTGAGATTGGCTAGCAGGGAAACACTAGATATACAGCAGCTCTTCAAGTAATCTGAGGAGCACTGCCTTACTAGGTCTATAACAGCTAGGGACTTGAACAAAGTGGGGTGGTTTGGAAACTGATTTTATACACATTTTCCAGACAGGGGAAGTGGATCCAATGTGTCAAGCTGCAAAATGGGTTAGGATTAGTTTTCTTTCAAATGTCTTTCTCAGGTTGCTCACCAGACATAGCCAATGTGTAAAGTGATGCATCTCACAGCAGGTAGCACTGGGGCTGGCACCAAGCTGGAGCACTTATAACATGGATACAATGCAGTGAGAGTTTTCAGCACCTGGCTATAATCGGCCTTCCAGAAACAGTAATCACCGACAAACAAAGGGCAGGCCTGTCCCAGAAATGTCGTCACCTTGAACAGCTGAAGCTGCAGTACTATCCCTTGCACCCACCATTCACCAAATGACAGTGCTCGGGAAGAACTCATTCTCAAACCCTTAGAAACAAAGGGGTCGATTCCGATTCGGGCCGGAAAAAGCACCGACCGACTCGGATCCGGAAATAATACCGACTGACACGTACCTGTGGCGCACGACACGCCAAGTACGATGCAAGGCGCGAAAAATCCGACCGACACGTACCTAAACCAAGTCGACCGACCGAGCCGCACGGAAAACAGCAATCCGGCCGGAAAAACACGCGAATCCAACCGACCGACACGCACCCGGAACAAATCCGACCGAAACGTACACGCGAACTCCAAACCGCAAAGTACGATGCAAGGCGCGAAAACCACGAGCGAGTCGGACGGAGGCCAAGCCGTACGACCGACACGCATACAAAACCGAGCCGAAGCAACACAAAACACCGCGACCGACGCGTACGCAGCATAGAAAACTGCACAAACACAGCGTGACCGAAACGGAGAACACCGTACGAGACTAATACAGGGTCCGACTCGGTCACAAGAACGTTTCCAACATGCACAAACAGCACAAAGGAAAAATCACCCAAAAAAAGGCCAAACAAGCAATTACCGAGCCAATAAATACTGGGGGGGTGGGGACAGAGAACAAAGACACACCCACAACTCCACCTATATAAAGGACACAAATCACAACCATGAGCCTTTGCAAATGCCATTCCACTGCCAGCACCCAAGAGAAAGCAACCACACACCCACAGCTCATCCCTCACACAAGCCACACACCATCAGCACACCAACAAATACCTACCTCACATACACCCAGCAAAACACACACTCACACACCCTCACCTGCACACCAACACACACATCACCCACCATCACCACCCATCACCATGCCCCCCAAGAAGAATCCCAAGTTCCTAGATAGTGAATTGGAAGTCATGGTAGACGAGATCCTCAGGGTGGAGCCACAGCTGTTTGGCACACTGGTCCAACAGACCCCCATGTCGCAGAAAACCAAGATGTGGGAGAGGATCATCAACAGGGTGAACGCACAATCACCATGTCGGCGCACAAAGACCGACATCCAGAACAGGTGGTATGACGTGCGCAGGAGGGTACGGGACATGCTGAAGAAAGACTACATCAACAGCCAATACACCGGCAGTGGCCCTCCTGCCAAGCCAATATACCTCAGGCCCTGGGAGGAGAAGGTGCGGGCCATCCTTCCGCCAGTGAGCGTATATGGACTAGAGGACATCCCAGAGCCTGGTGAGTAGACAACAAATGTACACAATATACTGCCACAAAACACACACATCACTGTCAAGGGGAGAGTCAAACCATGCACTCATAGCAATTACACAGCAACCAGAACAGAATCATCCCAAAATGTGTATGTCAGTCAGATAAGCACAACACATGCCATCCAAAAAGTCACATCCAACTGTGCCAACACATGTACAAACACAACTACAACTACAGCTAGGCAGTGGCACAAATAGAACTAACAAACACATCCACACATGTAGCCACCACAACAACACCAACAACACACAGTGAAGGCCACTCAAAGGAAGGAATTCTGTGTATGCTGGCCAAGTCAGTGTAGCCAATAGCATCATGGGAGTCGCAGTCACACATATTGCCCCCCCCACAACTGTCCCATCAACACCACCATGAACCATGCTCACATCACAGGGAGTGGAGAAGGACTCACAAGATGGCTGACACTGGCTACTGCTGTGGGGAGCACAAGGCCCTGCTGGCAACTGTGCACCAACAAACAGCAGGACACCACTGACTGACATCCTGAGAGACAACTTACACTCCCTGCAATGCAAGCACGTTCCATGGTGGGATATCTGGCTAGCTGGGTGGGAAGGGGGACTTGCAGCACTGACCATAGTCACAAGCACCTCCCCTCACACCCCCCCCCAACACAAACTCCACAGAACCCACCTGGTAGAATGCAATGCCCCCCATCCTAACACAAGATCCCACAAAGAACCACCACCCTGGGTTATGTTGTGTGAAGCACAGGGACACTCTTGGGACTTCTAGCCAAACAACTGCCAGGACAACACTCCCAGCCATCCTGTCAGCACAGCCACCCCACCCCACAGGGAAGCAGAGTCAATAGCAAGTAAGTATGGGAATGCTGGGAAGTGGGGTGGAAGCAATAGCATGATGGGAGTCGTAGTCACTGATATTGGTCACCCCCACAACTGTCCCATCAACACCACCCTGAACCATGCTCACATCACAGGAAGTGGAGAAGGACTCACAAGATGGCTGACACTGGCTACTGCTGTGGGGAGCACAAGGCCCTGCTGGCAACTGTGCACCAACAAACAGCAGGACACCACTGACTGACATCCTGAGAGACAACTTACACTCCCTGCAATGCAAGCACGTTCCATGGTGGGATATCTGGCTAGCTGGGTGGGAAGGGGGACTTGCAGCACTGACCATAGTCACAAGCACCTCCCCTCACAAACCCCCCAACACAAACTCCACAGAACCCACCTGGTAGAATGCAATGCCCCCCATCCTAACACAAGATCCCACAAAGAACCACCACCCTGGGTTATGTTGTGTGAAGCACAGGGACACTCTTGGGACTTCTAGCCAAACAACTGCCAGGACAACACTCCCAGCCATCCTGTCAGCACAGCCACCCCACAGGGAAGCAGAGTCAAAAGGAAGGAAGCATGGGCATGCTGGGAAGGGGGGTGGAGGCAATAGCATGATGGGAGTCGTAGTCACTGATATTGGTCACCCCCACAACTGTCCCATCAACACCACCCTGAACCATGCTCACATCACAGGAAGTGGAGAAGGACTCACAAGATGGCTGACACTGGCTACTGCTGTGGGGAGCACAAGGCCCTGCTGGCAACTGTGCACCAACAAACAGCAGGACACCACTGACTGACATCCTGAGAGACAACTTCCACTCCCTGCAATGCAAGCACGTTCCATGGTGGGATAACTGACTGGCTGGGTGGGTGGGAAGGAGGGCCGGCTGTCAACCAAACACAACCAATGCAGACCATGTTCACACCCCAGAAAATACATAGACATGCCCAAATAATGCAGGACAATGTGCCACACCAATATCAACCCCTGACTGTGACGACTTAGGACAATGCAATGTACAGGCCCGCACCCAGAGGCACAGTCACAACTGTCATGTGTGTCAACCATTGATGCCTGCAGAAACATAACACACATTGTTTGTGTCTCCCAAAAACAGGTGATGATGGGGACACAGCAGCAGACGCTGAGGAGTCCCAGTCCCAGGCTCAAGAGGATGCCGAGCTCACTGGCGTCGTACAGCCTCTGTCCTCCTCGGACGATGAAGAACAACCTGGCACATCCGGTGCAAGTCAACATGCAGCACCAGCAGGACCACCAGCTGCAGCAGCAGCAGGACCACCAGCTGCACCCCCTGCACCCACCCCTCCAACGACTGTCAACACGAATACCATCCCTGCCGACATGGACAGAACAAGGAGCAACACCAGCACAGGGACCCTGGACCAACCTGGGGCCATGGACACCACCACCACCACTAACCCCCAAGGTGGACCAGGGTTATCTGTGCGTGCCACTGCACACACTGCACATGTCAGCAGGGGTGGTGGGAGGGGTGGGAGACAGAGGTCGCTGCTTGCAGACGTTGCTGGTGTGCATGATGACCCACAACTGGTACGCATAGCTGATGCGTACCAGTCCAGCACCGGAGAGCTCAGCCAGGTAGTGGGGCTCCTCAGAGACATGAAACAGCAGCAGGCTGCCCATCATGCCCGCTTGGACTCCCACATGTCCCACGTGGAGTCACACATGTCCCGTGTGGACTCACACATGTCCCGCGTGGAGTCCAAGTGGGATGCACTGAATGAGATGACGGCGGTGCACAGGGACATTTTACAATGCCTCCGCCAGATGAACAGCAACCAGTCCACACCTCCCTGTGTGCCAACAACATCTGGTGCCGAACAAACTGCAACTGCCACAGGGAGGGAGGAGGACTCTGGCGGAGAGTCCCCTGCACCGCAGCAGCCTGTACTTGAGGGGCCCCCCCAAGAAGAGGGGTCGTCCGAGGAGGGAAAAGTGAGAGGCCGATGGCCAAGCGCAACTCCCCGGAAGCCTGAACCTGTTCTGGATGTTCGCCTTTGTGCACAGACTGTTCACCCTGTTGACGGCAACACTACTCCCACACATTGCATGGGGAGTACAAGTTGGACCAATGTGTCAGACAACTGTGGCCCCGATACTGGGGATCCTGTCTACCAGGACTTTCAATTCACCTAGGAACTTGGGATTGCAAGATTTATGTACAGCACTACCCATCCCATACACTATTAACACAAATGTATCACAATAAACACACTAATACACCATACTTGCCTCTGTCGTGATTCCAACGTGGGTGCTGTTATGGGGATGATGAACTGCAAAATTACACTGTGTATGCGAACTGCAACAGCAAGGACAACACAGGCATGTGAGTACAGGCAACGTGACACACATGAGGGAGACACACCACCAGGGCTACACAACACATACACACCTAGGCCATCTGACTCATTGCCTACACTGATGTTGCCAGGGAAGACGGTGCAATGCACAGACACCACACCCATTCCCAGTTGTAGTCAAGTAGCCCACAGGTGCAGTAAGCAAATGGCAGTCAAATGTGTGACCACAGACAACGCACATCACAAAGTGGAGCACAGGTTTATTACACAGTTGCAACATGCCGTAACCACTACAGATGCAAGGTAATCCCACCTGGCAGCGGGCACACAGTCAACAACTGTAGACGGAAGGAAGTCCATGGGTGTGGCGCACATCACCTGTAGGGACACAACAGCTACCAGCCTGGATGTGCAATCACGTCGTCGATGGACACAGTTGACCAAACGAATCTGAAAGTACCCTGTGAAGGACAGAAATGACACACAGTCAAAAGCAATGGAGTACAGGACAGAACAGCAAAACTCATGCACAATACATGTTACAAGATACCCACCCAGAACCAAGTTAGCATGTCAACACTGTTGGAGAGTACAGCCCACCTGTCACCACACATCGCAACACACATCCAGTCAAGTAGCCCATGGACACACTCCAACAGCACCAGAGCACCACCCACACATCATGCCAACTCACATCATTGACATGACACCTCAGGATACTCACATTCAGCTAAAGAAGTTGGTGATGAGCTGTGTGCGGACATCACCATCACCATCATCATCATCATCGTCACTGGCATCGTGGTCCAGGCCAGGATCCTCCACAGGTGGCGGATGGTGGTCATTGTCATCCTGGATGAGAGGCAACTCCTTCCGCACTGCCAGGTTGTGGAGCATGCAGCAGACGATGATAATCTTGCACACTTTCGCAGGGGCATATGGGAGGGACCCTCCGGTCTTGTCCAGGCAGCGGAAGCGGCTCTTCAGGAGACCAAAGGTCCGCTCAATCACTCTCCTGGTCCGACCATGTGCCTCATTGTAGCGCATCTGGGCTGGTGTCACAGGGTTCCTGAGGGGTGTCAGCAACCACGGCATGTTGGGGTATCCCGAGTCACCTACGGACAGACAAGTGCACATTAGCTGACTTGGAAAAGTGGGCGGAATACTACAGATCAGATCACACACAATGGCACAAAGTCAGTACACACCGACAAGCCAGGCACGCTGGTTCTGCATCTGTGCCTTCATCCTGGGGATGCGACTACTCCTCATCACAAAGGCATCGTGTGCTGAACCAGGGAAACGGGCACACACGTGTGTGATGGTCATGTCTGCAAGACACACCACCAGTGCATTGACCGAGTGGTAGTGCTTGCGGTTCCTGTAGGCCTGCTCCTGGGCCTGTGGTGGTACCAAAGCCACATGTGTCCCATCAATGGAGCCAATGACATGCGGCATCCTCCCCAGGGCATAAAAGTCACTCTTCACGTCAGTGAATCGTCGCACTCTAGGGAAATAGATGTACCGGTTCAGGAAGAGCAACATTGCCGCCACGGCTGAACATGGTCTGTGACATCCCACCAGCAGTCGCCACAGTATGTTGGAAGGTACCAGTGGCAAAGAAGTGTAGGGCTGCCATCACCTTCACCTTGGGGGTCAGCGCTGTAGGATACGGCCGGCCAGGCTGCAAATGTGGGGACAACTGCACTGCCAAATCCTCAATCAGCTGCCTGGTGAAGCGGTACCGTCGGATGCTGTCCCGTTCCACCATCGTTGCCAGGTCTGGGAATGGTCGATGGACAGCAGGAGCCCTGCAGTGCAGAGGAGAAGTAAGCAAGATTGTCAGTCACCCCACATATGCGGCATTGAACACACTCAAGATCCCAACATACATCATTATGAGGCACAACTACATGAAGTGTGCAGTACCGGAAGGACATGTATGGTACATACATGGCCAACATCTGTCAACACGGTCCAACAGGTGGCATCAATTAGTCCCAGGTTGGCCCATTGGATATCATGAGGCCGTGTCACAGTTCCCATCTCCTGCTGCCGTGTCACAATAACCCCCCACAGTGACATGTGAGGACAGTTGTGCCCCAGGCACCACAGCTCAACGACCGGTACATTCCCAGGGACCCTGTAATGCCACATGGACACTGGCATTACATGGAGTATCATGTATACACCACAGCAAAACAACCATGACCCCCACAGGTAGTGGCCCCACTTGCCACGGCAGGACAGACATGGACGTCTGTGACACACACACGCACAACATCAGAGTCCATGCACACACAACGTGGATGTGGAGACTGTCTCCCATTGTGCACATGAAATCAGAGACATTGTAAACACTACATGCACAAAGACTGTGGAGGACCATCACTATTGTGCCACTGGGACACCCTGGCTCAAACATACCGTCCCACATGGGACTCACGGGGTATGTGACATGACATACACATACACCACTGTGAAATGTGACCATGGCACATGCACAGATATGAACAGTTGCACATCACAGTGGTCATGTACACGTAACACCCAGGATCCTGTCCCCATGAACACGTGCACAGCCTGGGGGTGGCTGCCCACAGGTGACACCCACAGGACAACATGTACACCAACATACACACAATAGGAAATGCAGCCTTACATGCCTTATGATAAAGTTTGGACAGGCTGTCGTGATGTAGGTGTGCCCCTCACTCCCTGGGAGCTATCTGTGGCTGGCATATGTCCATCTGAGACAGGCATGCTGACATATGCCAGTCACATGTACAGTGATGCGTTGAACTGCAATGGACCGATCGGTGCCTCCGGCCGGCCCATTGCATTCAATGTGTGCGGGTACGCGTTGTACCCCTGTGCGCGTTGTACTGCAATGGACCGATCGGTGCCTCCGGCCGGCCCATTGCATTTAATGTGTGCGGGTATGCGTTGTACCCCTGTGCGCGTTGAACGCCAATGGACCGATCGGTGCCTCCGGCCGGCCCATTGCATTCAATGTGTGCGGGTACGCGTTGTACCCCTGTGCGCGTTGAACTGCAATGGACCGATCGGTGCCTCCGGCCGGCCCATTGCATTCAATGTGTGCGGGTACGCGTTGTACCCCTGTGCGCGTTGAACTGCAATGGACCGATCGGTGCCTCCGGCCGGCCCATTGCATTCAATGTGTGCGGGTACGCGTTGTACCCCTGTGCGCGTTGTACTGCAATGGACCGATCGGTGCCTCCGGCCGGCCCATTGCATTCAATGTGTGCGGGTACGCGTTGTACCCCTGTGCGCGTTGAACTGCAATGGACCGATCGGTGCCTCCGGCCGGCCCATTGCATTCAATGTGTGCGGGTACGCGTTGTACCCCTGTGCGCGTTGAACTGCAATGGACCGATCGGTGCCTCCGGCCGGCCCATTGCATTCAATGTGTGCGGGTACGCGTTGTACCCCTGTGCGCGTTGAACTGCAATGGACCGATCGGTGCCTCCGGCCGGCCCATTGCATTCAATGTGTGCGGGTACGCGTTGTACCCCTGTGCGCGTTGTACCGCAATGGACCGATCGGTGCGCACCCATTGACAATGGGCTTGCCTGGCAACGGACGCGTTTTCGAATTTCGAACGAGTCGGTTGCTGTAAATTCAGTTGGTCACCCACAACAATGTTGCAAAATCATGTATGTCATGAAGTTGAAGATTTGAAGGATGCTATGGGCGTGTTTTGGTGCTGCTATTCCATGGATTGGCCAGATTCAGAAGATGCAAACGACTTGGACCTATCACTTTGGACACAAGGGACAGTATCTGCCTCTCCAGCACATATATATTGCTGGCTATTCCCCTGAGAGCTCACTTGCCTGCACTACATGCTCCAGGACGACATCTGCCACTGCACTGCTGCTGTCTCTGCCCCTCTGGACCCTGCAATGGCACGTACTGTGGAGAGAGCACCAGCCTTCAGCCTTGAAGAGAACCAGGCCCTGCTGGACAGCCTACTTCCACAGTACAGCAAGCTGTATGGGACACCAGGGGAGCAGGTGAGTGTTCTGTGCACTGCCTTTCTGAATGTGCATTTTGTGTGACTAGCAAGGCTGAGAGTCTGCACGCCACTGGCTAGCAGGCTCACTGAGTAGTTGTCACCCCCCATAGTGTGTAGTGACTTGCACTGGACAGGTATGGTGCAGTGACAGTGCATTTGAACATGGTTTTACTTCCCATGCAATGATACCATGTAGTGACGTCTGGCAAACTGTCCATGGTCAGCTTTGCACTGCCTGTGTACATCATGTGCCCCTGTGATTGAGACATGTATATACAACTGTGTCATGCACGGATATGTTGCATGTGTGGTAATGGCCTTTTCACTTTGTCATCCTGACAGGTTAATGCCCATCGGAAGCAGGAAATCTGGAAGGACATCGTCCGGGCTGTCCGGTCCGTGGGGGTCTACAAGCGCCGGATCCGCAACTGCCAGAAGAGGTGGCAGGACCTTCGGGGCTGGACCCGGAGGATTGCACGTGTCCAGCTGAAGCTGTCGCCTCCTCGCAGGAGGGGCGGAACACGGACCCTGACCCCCACATGCTCCAGATCCTGGCGGTGGTGTTTCCAGACCTGGATGGGCAGCTGAAGGCCAGACAGCAGCAAGGAGGGGGTGAGTCAAAGACTGCACTGTGAACTCTGTATTACATGCTTTGTGCCCTCCTCTGGCCTGGTTCAACTGCCACAGTGCAGCAGTCATGTTGTCCAGGAGCCATGTCCCTCTATTGTGCACTGCCCACTGCTCATCTGATACCCAGGTGTGGCCCTTACATTCAGGGAATTGTGTCACTTGGGACTGTGTCCTTGCAGTTTGCTTCACTAAAGGTGGGGGACAGCATCTGTTTCCCTAACTCTATTGTGGGCATCATGGGTGGGTCCATTGTTCACACAACGCCTGGGTTTGGACATGTGATCTGTGTGTTGCTTTGATATGCGGTCCACTTGCTGAGCTGAGCCACCACATGTACCTGGGGTATGTGGCACACGCCCATGCAGCGGGTGGGAACAATGTTTGGGCCCCAGGAGTGTGCAGATTACGTGTGTCACACATACATGGCCAGCTATCCACTGTCCAGGGCACATCCCTCATTCATGTGGAGCAGGACAGTCATGCCTACTCCAGGCCATGCAATGCACTCTGTACTCCCACTCCCGTGTATCAGCTGACACATTGTGCACAGTGATTTGACCCCTCAGGTGTCTGCCTCTGTGTCAGTGTGCTGTGGATTAGTTGCCAGGACTGCTGGGGTGTTTCTTGGTAGGGGCTCAGCATGCCCCTGGAGATGTGACCATAGGAGACGATACTTGTGTGTCACATAGGTGTTTGATCAGCTGCCCGTGCAGACTGGGGTATGCGAATGTGAAGTTCAGGCAGCTGTTCCCCATTCACAGCAAATTGTGAGGGGCTCAGGTTCCAAGGGTAGTGTCACAGGTCTCCCATATGTCCAATAGGTGTGACCTGGACAGATGAGGGTTAAGATGATGTGTTGTGTGGGGGATGTACATGTGCACTTGTGCAGCTCCAGGACTTGCATTCCCCATGACCTACTATTGTGACACACTGCATAGTGTTGTTGTCTGGCTGCCAAGTCATACATCACTGAGACAGTGATGTATGACTTAGCAGTCATGCCTCTGCCATGGCATGTGTCAACTTATTGGTGGTCCTGCAGGGGAGTGACATGTGCTACATGCACACCATAGTGGCGCTGGCTATCAGGACATGGGTGCATCATGGTGTCTGTCGCTGGTATGCATCACATGCATTTCCTATTTGACTCTGGGCATCCCTTTCATCCGGAAACCTGTACTGACTCAGTGGCAAGAGCTGTGATGTGTGCATGTCCACATGCCACACCGTGTCCTCTGCACTGTCCAACTACTGTGTACTTGGTGCATGTGTCCACACTGGGGTGTTGCAATCCAACAGACACCAGACAGATGGGTGCAAGGCCATGTGGGATGTGAGTGCCATGCTTGGCATCAGACTGACAATTGGCTTCTCCTGTTCAGTTAGGGCACTTTTAGCAATGTACAACTAATGATGCCAGGGCTTGCTCTGTAATGTGCTGTGCTCACAGTGGTGTGTGCGTTTGGTGCAGGTGACTGATGTCTGTCTGTTTCCCCATTGTTTGCAGATACATCCACGGCCACGGAAGGGGACAGCTCCACGGACCAGAAGGAGCCAGAGAGCCAGACTGGGTCAGCAGCCGAGGAGTGGTCGGAGGGACCCAGTGGCACGGAGGGCGAGGGGAGCCACACCGAGGAGTCCTCAGCACCATCCACCTCAGCTGAGGACCAGAGCAACTCGGAGGATGACTCCCTTGTGGAGGCGGGTGTCAGCAGCCACCACACGCCAGCTAGTGTTGCTGTCCCCGCCACCACCAGCACCACCACAGCCCTCCCATCGGCTCCCATTCCCCAGGTCCGTGGAGGCTCCCATGTTCGGGAGCGTGTCTCCTTTGGGCCAGGCACCGCACCCCCTGCCCCTGTGTCCCCTGCTGCCCTGAGTGAGGAGTCTGTGTACCTCCTTCGCCAGCTCCATGTAGGGCAGACAGCCATGCTGAGTGTCCTCCATGCGCACACCGCACTGTTGACTCAGCTGGTGTCGTTCATGGAGGGCATCTCATCGGGCATGTCTGACCTACAGAGGGGCAACAGGTCCATGGACTCCTCCCTGACGGCAGCAGTGTCCCTCCTCAGACAGTCCCTCACCCCTCCTGCCTCTGCTCCATCCACACTCCCCAGCACCTTACCCATCCCAAGCACACACACACCGGCACAGGCACACACCAGCACACACACGTCCAGCACACAGACACACACGCCACAAACTAAACGCACACGCACGCACAGTCAGGGGACTGAAACCAGACTCACAGGGGATGGGGCCCTGGTACACACACACGCATCCACGGGCACTGCGCAGTCCTCAGTTGCCTCTCCCTCCAAAGCACCCTCCCTTGCCTCACCTGCAACCCCAAAGACCCAGCGCCTCTTCCTCAGTGACCTCGGCCTCTTCCCCTCCGATCCAGCTGCCCCAGCACCCAGGGGGAAGAGGAAGCCCCCCCACGGATCAGAGTGCCCCTCGCCCCCGGACACCCTCCCCCAGGCGCAGACAGACTGAGGCCCCCACCCGCAAGTCCCCCCGGAGTGCTAAGAGCAAGACCCCGCCGCCGCCCTGCAGCTCAAGCACCAGGTCTCCTTCCTCCATCCCTCAGGCCCCCACTCCACAGGTGCCCCCACCACACCCTGCCCCAGGTTCCCCCACCCACAGATATACCATCCCCAAGAGGCTCCGGCCTTCTCCCCCTGCCACTTGCTCTCCCGGAACAACACCCCCCGCTGCGCTTGTCTGTGCCACTGATGTGGTGAGGGTGTCCTCCCCTCTGTCCAGCCCACCTTGCCTGTTCCCCATTCTCCTCCCCTGGTGGTAGGCACTGCAGTGGAGTCCACCACCACCCTGTCTGACTTGGGCACTGCAGTGGCGGACCTGTCCACTCCATCTGCAGGGTCCACTGCAGTCGTGCCGGCACCCAAAACATCTGAGCCATGCCCCCCAGTTGTGCCGGCACACACCATGTCAGACACCTCCACTGCAGTTGTCAGTGGCTCTCCAGCACCCACCACCCCTTCCCTGCTTCCTCCTGGTGAGCCCTGATCCTGTCCCTGCGGTGCCTGGCCTACCCCCCCGGTTGCCCCTCCTAGTGGATTGTCCCTGGTTTTGTGCAGGCATGTGTAGGGTGGCATCTGCCACTGTCACCCACTTGTGACTTTGTTGATGGACTGGCCATTGGCCTTTGTTTATGTTCTACCGGACTTCTCCTTTTAATGCCACATATGCTGAATAAAGCAACTTTCTGTTCTCTAGTGCTTTTGCTTCTGATGTACATGATGTTGATGATGCTAACCATGCCCTTGCTGCAGTGATGGTGACATTTGGTCTCATGATAATGAAGTGTTACTGTGCAGGAACCCATGTGGTCCAGGGGGAATGTGTCCTATCCTGTGGTGTATCCATGTCATCCATAGCAGCATCTGAGGGTGTCATGTGTTCAGTATTTGGCAATGGGATTTCCTACTTAGATTGGAAATTTCTCATCTGTGGCTTCCACCCCTGCACATCTGTTGTGCCTGCCATTGTTCTATTCGTCTACTTCCCTGACCGTGTGGCCATCTCCACTGGACATGCAGGTTTGGGCATCAATGGGGAAGGACTCATCTGTGTTGTCAGTGCAACATTGCTATACAAGTGTGTTGGATCTGTGCTGATGATTCCGTTGGCACTTCCATGACCAGGCTGATGTGACGGGAGCCCTCATTTGGTGCTAATTGTTGATTGTGTGACCAAGTGCTCAGCTGACATGGTGGGGCCCTACTGAGGCAACATATGGCACAGCTTTCCTCACACAGGAGTGGAGTCCCCTCATGGCAGTGTGTACTCCTGTGACATTGCCTGCGCCCAAGGTGTGTGTTGTATGTGCATGTCTGTGTGTTCACTTCCGTTTAGCTGTGCATGCTGTGATCCCTAGTGTTGTACCTGTTTGTGATGCTAGCTGAGTTGAGCTATGTTCCCCCAAAGTCTTATCCCTGGGTTCTCTGTGATGTGGGTGCATGGCACATTACTGGTCATCAGGGTGTCACCCATAGGTGTGCTTGCTGTCAGGGCTGAGTTTGTGTGCAGACGCAGCTGGGTCACAGTCAGGTTTCCCCTTGGCACTTGTTGTTTGCCCCTGTCATGTGATTTCCAGTTTGTGTTATCTTTCAGTGATTGTGACACGTTGTGTGTGTGACTGCTGGCACTCCTCAGGTTCCGGGCTGCAATGTTGGTTGTTGTCTATGTGTGTTCTTTGTGGGTGACCTTGGCTTCTTCATTGATGTGTGACTGTGGCTGTGATCCCATTGGTTGGTGTGGTGTTGCCGTCATGTCCATGTACGGCGTAGTGTGCAGTGTGTCAGACATTCAGGAGTCTTGTTTAGTGTCCATGTGTGATGTGTTTCTGCACCTTGGTTCCCACCCACCACCCTGGAATAGTCATGGGTGCATGTGCAATGTCACCAGTGCATGTGTGCTTCACTGCTGCACATTGTTGGAGGTCGAGGGGTGTGGTGTTGAGTGTGTGCAGATGAGAGTTGTTGCCCGGCTAGGCCCCTGCCTCCATGTTGGCCTTGGCTCACTGGCCATGCTGTTTGATTTGTGCTTGTGTAGGTGTGATGGTAGTTAGTTGCTCAGTACACATGACTGTGGTTCACAGTGTGAACCACATTTAGCTTTGTCATCACAGTGGGATTGTAATGCAGCCCAGGGTCACCACATTGTGGGGGCCCTGGGGGTGGTGCTGTGGTGTGTCTGTGTCTTGCTGTGTCAGTTGCTGTCCCTACGTGCCTGTGTGACATGTGTGATTTGTGCTCCCTCTCATCTGACAATGCCTGCTTGCCCACATAGGGAATTTGGATCCATGAGTTACCTTTGTGTGGCACTGTATGCACATCTGTATGATTGGTATTCATGTCTCCTCATGTGTTGTGTGGTTGCCTGGGGACACTGGCACCCCCACCCTCACCTGTTGTGTATGATGTGCAGGGTGGGTCTGCCTGTTTGTGTTTGTGCATCTGCACCACTGCATTGGCATATCTTGGGTGTGCCATTGGCTGTATGTAGTTTGGTGGGTTTCCCCTGCTGTCCCTGGGACTCCTAGGTCATCGGTCAGCACAATGATCATGGTTTGTGTGTCCCATTGCTGCCATGGTATGGTATCTGTTCACCTCACATCTGCAGTCTCCACAGGGTATCTGCATGTGTGTGCCCATTGGTGCAAATATGTGGGTCTGCATTCGGATGGTCACTTCTGTCATTGTGTCATTGATGATTGTTGACGGTGTCAGCCCCCATGGGTGTTGTTTGTCTGCACATGGCCAAAGTTATGTCTTATTTGCACTGCAGGATTTGGCTCCCCCAATTTATGTTGCAATGGGACACATACACTACTTTGCCACTGATGTGTTTGTTGTTCTGTGACCAGGAATCATCCATGCAGTTTGGCAGTTGCACCTCTTACTTTGTCAACACTTACCTTTTGGTCACTGTGATGATGGGGGTTTGGACCCCATTGCCACAATGTTCAAAATGTGCTGCAGCTATGGACCCCACACTTACCTTTTGGTCACTGTGATGATGGGGGTTTGGACCCCATTGCCACAATGTTCAAAATGTGCTGCAGCTATGGACCCCATACTTACCTTTTGGTCACTGTGATGATGGGGGTTTGGACCCCATTGCCACAATGTTCAAAATGTGCTGCAGCTATGGACCCCACACTTACCTTTTGGTCACTGTGATGATGGGGGTTTGGACCCCATTGCCACAATGTTCAAAATGTGCTGCAGCTATGGACCCCACACTTACCTTTTGGTCACTGTGATGATGGGGGTTTGGACCCCATTGCCACAATGTTCAAAATGTGCTGCAGCCATGGACCCCACACTTACATTTTGGTCACTGTGATGATGGGGGTTTGGACCACATTGCCACAATGGTCATGGCCTGCTTGCATTGTGGGTGCCACACACATATTTGTGTGGCACATGTGCTAGGGGGTCACATTGTATGTTCAAAGTCATGTTCGGTGTTGTAGGCATTTGACACAGTCTACACACGCTTGTCATGGTGTTGGGGGGATGTCTTCTTCTTGCATTCCCTAGGTTGTGGTGTGCTGGTTGTGTCATGCATTGTCCATCCTATGGGTGGGGGTGGTAGTGGTGGTAGGCATCCTGCCCCCCTGGGTGAGGGTGGTAGTAGTGGTAGGCATCCTGCCCCCTGGCTAAGGGTGGTAGTAGTGGTAGGCATCCTGCCCCCTGGGTGAGGGTGGTAGTAGTGGTAGGCATCCTGCCCCCCTGGGTGAGGGTGTTAGTAGTGGTAGGCATGCTGCCCCCCCTGGCTAAGGGTGGTAGTAGTGGTAGGCATCCAGCCCCCCCTGGGTGAGGGTGGTAGTAGTGGTAGGCATCCTGCCCCCCCTGGCTAAGGGTGGTAGTAGTGGTAGGCATCCTGCCCCCCCTGGCTAAGGGTGGTAGTAGTGGTAGGCATCCTGCCCCCCCTGGGTGAGGGTGGTAGTGGTGGTAGGCATCCTGCCCCCCCTGGCTAAGGGTGGTAGTAGTGGTAGGCATGCTGCCCCCCTGGGTGAGGGTGGTAGTAGTGGTAGGCATCCTGCCCCCCTGGGTGAGGGTGGTAGTAGTGGTAGGCATCCTGCCCCCCCTGGGTGAGGGTGGTAGTAGTGGTAGGCATCGTGCCCCCCTGGGTGAGGGTGGTAGTAGTGGTATGCATCCTGCCCCCCTGGCTAAGGGTGGTAGTAGTGGTAGGCATCCTGCCCCCCCTGGCTGAGGGTGGTAGTAGTGGTAGGCATCCTGCCCCCCCTGGGTGAGGGTGGTAGTAGTGGTAGGCATCCTGCCCCCCCTGGGTGAGGGTGGTAGTAGTGGTAGGCATGCTGCCCCCCTGGCTGAGGGTGGTAGTAGTGGTAGGCATCCTGCCCCCCTGGGTGAGGGTGGTAGTAGTGGTAGGCATGCTGCCCCCCTGGGTGAGGGTGGTAGTAGTGGTAGGCATCCTGCCCCCCTGGGTGAGGGTGGTAGTAGTGGTAGGCATCCTGCCCCCCTGGGTGAGGGTGGTGGTGCGCATTCAGGCCCCTGTGTGCATATGTGGCATTGGTGATGGGCATCCCGCCCCTATGGTGCTGCTGTTGCTGGTGTAAGTATATTCTGCATCCCTCTGTGTGTGTGTGATGTGTCGTGTACGTGTTGTATGTGTTTCGTGGTTGGTGTCTGGCTTACCTTCTGCGCCGTACGCGTCCGTGCCTGTTCCGGTAGTAAATGTAGAATATTGGTATGATCGGGACGAAGGGATTCATGGTTGGTTCGTGTCGTTCGTCCTTCTCGTTGCTTTGCGTCGTCCTCGTCGCTTCGCCTCGTCCTCGTCGCTTCGCCTCGTCCTCGTCGCTGGCGTGTTCGTCTCGGAGCCGTGGATCGTGTTGTGGCGCGAATCGGAGCTTATGTGCGCCTCTCCCGGATGCTTTGACGTGCCGTGCGTAGCGACGGGTTCGGCGCGTACGGAAAGCGCATCGTACTTGTCCGGCCGGACGGGGCTGCATTTTTCCTTCCGTGCGACTCGATTCGGCGTTTCCGGATTCGCCTCGGTCGGGGAACAGGACCTGGTTTGGGTGAGTACGGCTCGGCCGGATTCTTTGCTGTTGTGCGCATCGTACTTACTCGTTCGGTGTGCTGTACGGATCGGTCGGGAAACAGGCTTTCGCATGGCTTTTTTCCCGACCGAATGGTGTTGGGTACGCCTCCGACCGAGATCGGAATCGGCCCCAAAGTCTTCATGAGGGTATCACCATCTTCATCTTCCTCACTTAACTATCTGGGTCTCCAACCTCCAGTCACAGCAAAGAATGTATACTTCTACTGCTTGGGGAAGCTATCATCACCCTCAATTATGAGCCATGCTATAGTCATGGGCATAATCAATGTATCCCACTGGCTTCAGTACTCATACACACACACACACAGTCCTACTACGATACATATGAGGCACACTCACTTGACTTACACACAGGATGTCAGCACAAGATTATGTTTTTCACATTACAGCAAAACGTTAAATGAGGGGGGCAGATGGCCACATTCACACTAACACAAATAAAATGGTCTGGACACAGTCAAGATCCCGAAAACATGATACGCTGCCACCACCGCTTTATGGGCCACTCAGGATAGGGTCAATAGCCAACTGCCACCACCAGGTAATAATAGAAGTTCTGTACCTCACATTATCAGGCCTATGTGTCAATCATTAAAGTCAAGATATCAGTTTTACAAGGGTACTCAAGCCAAGGGAAGACACCCGTTTACCATGCTGGGGAAATCCCCATCCCAAAAGCATGCATGTGTGATTTGTTTTAACTGCATTACCTGACATGTTCCATGATCAGATGATCGTCTGATTTCCATTGCTTTCCCTTTCCTCCTTCCCCTTTTGTTTAGTATGTTTTCCTGAGTCCATGTGTCCATGCGGTATCCACCACACTTCAAGTATACCTTGTGAACACAGACAGCTGTGGAAATCACCACTCAGCATGTGTCTTTTTTCATGGAAGATATTAGTATGGTTCTATGTTATGTACACTGGGTAAAGCTTCTGCTCACATTACAAAATCAGAATCTCAACTCAAACCACTTTTTTCTTTTGTTTTTAGTTACTTTGGAGCATCTGCTTAATCTGTTATTGGGAAGGGGTGGGTGGTATTCATAAGCAAACAATGTACATTAATGACACCTCTGTGTCATCTTTATATGGCAGAAACCTATGGGTGTACTTTATAACAAGTGAAGGGTCATGATCAGACTAAGGAGTCATCCTTGGCTTTTCAGAATCACAAATGAGCCGCTCAATGGTAAAAACAATGAAAGGCAGTCCATAACCTATAAAAGTATTTGCCAAGAGATATAGGGGCCGATTCTGATGCAGGTTGGAAAAGCTTCCCGACCGAATCGGTTGGGAAATGGTGTCCGACCCACTCGGATCGGGAAAGTCCGACCGGCGGAGTAGGATGCATCCGGATGCTTCCAGATACGATTTGGTTGAACTCCTATTGACTTCAATGGGAACATTTGTTCCTAACCGCATCAGAATTGGGCCCTCGGTCGGGAAGACATGTTCCCGATCCGATTTGGAAGGAGCAAATGCCGTTAGGAGGCCTTCCTAACCGCATCAGAATCAGGCCCTCGGTCGGGAAGCTTTTCCAACCCGCATCAGAATCGGGCCCGAAGTCTTGTCATTGAGAAACCTGCACAGAAAATTCATGATTAATTTATTCACACCCGGATGTCTTCGTCATCTAAAAGTCAATCATCATAACAGCATTATCCTCATGTCCAACACTCAACGACCCTTCACACCAGCATTGCTACATTTTCTCCTTTCCCTGGTATCATTTCTGGACCCCAAACATGTTTCAACCAGCTTACGTTCACCTCTGTTTAAGAAATCACCCACACGATGGACACTATTTAACACCCACAAATTCATGATCATCTTCTAAACCAGGATATATCTGCTCAGTCTTTATACACCTTAACTTACCCAATACAATAGTCAAGCATCTGAGGTTGCACTTATAAGCAGGAATCATTCCCTGTTCGGCTGACCTCAGCTCGACTACTACTCAAGGAAAATTGCTGACAGGTCTCCTACGTTCAGAACCTGATACCTCTTACTCACTCTGTTGTTCCCAACACTCCATTACCTCATACTATCATCTCTCCATTTCTCTCTCTGGTCTCTCCTTCCTTTCTCATTCTTCCTTTCTTATCCTGTCCTCTATTATCTTTGTTGACCTTTGTCTTGTCCTTTCTCATATTCTCTCTTTTACTTCTTGTTCTTTCTCTTCCTCTCTCGCTTTATCCTTCTCTTTCTGTTTCCCCTTTTTCTCTCTATCCCATCCCATTCTTGACCCCCTCTTTTCCTCTCTCCTTTCCTCTCTTGGATTCATTCCTCTCTCTTTCCTCTCTCTCCTTTGCCTTTTTCACTCCACCTCCTTCTTTTTAAGAAGTCTTTATTTGTCATTCCCCTTCTCTTTTATCTTTCTCGTTGTTCTTTAATTCCCTTTGTTCTCCCCCTTTACATTAATTCTCTTTCGTATTATTCTCTTTCTTGTTGTTTTCCATCTGCTCTCTTCTTCTCTTTCCTCTCTCCTTCTTTCCCCTTGTCCTGCCTTTTCCTGTCTCATATGGAGTTTTGCTTATTTACTATCGGAATCTGCAAGGTAGAGGATTCTAGCTTGTGGGGTGGGTAGATATGGCACAGACAATGGATGGAATGCTTCCTCCTTCCTAGTGTTATTTGAACACACTGTTGAGCTGGTGTGACACACCAAGAAAACCTCCTCACAGTCACAGGTTCAACTGATGGGACATGGAAGCAAGAAACGTAGCTCTGTAGCACCTACTACACCATTAATGTTTCTTATAGTAACATACAAGCCTAACATGGAAAACAATCCAGAATATTTCAGCCCTCTTAGAACGACAATGTCTACAGTGTATCTCATCACCTTTCGTTTAACAATCTTGAAACACTGCCAAATATATTTATCCTTTCAAGAAAACTTTAAAGCATTAATATTATTTTAAATGTGATAACACAAACTTGGGACATTACCATTCCAAAATGGCTACCAAATTTAAAATCCGCTGCAACACAATATTAAAGATTAGGCCATTGAACTACAAAATCAGGACAACCCTTAACATAACCTTCTTGAGGGAATGACAAAGAGCCTGCAAATGGCCCACCTTGGAATTGTGTCCCGGATAAGAGCAGCCCAAGGATGAAGTATGCCACCTAGCATGGGTGAGGGTTTTTATATTTTTAGTGATGCACTCTATGAATAGGATGGTTAGAAACCCAACCTAAAAGGTGGACTCCGTCCTTACCCAACTGGCTGGTGACAGGGGTGTCTGTGTGATTTTTCAACTATGGATCGAAAATTATCGGGAGGGTGACCATTAAACTCATAAAATTAATTCTTTCTCACTTTCCCATAAGAGATTACCACTCCGTGTGAATCTGAACATGCATTCAAGAATACTGAATGATGGTGCAAGGATTAGTGAGTTATGGGACAAATCTAAAAATGCAATTGGATTCATGAGTACCAGTGGAAATCTGAACACTGAGAAAGGATTACTCAGTGATACTTCTGTAATACTATTTCTCATATAGTTATACTCATAAATGATTTTCTGAATTATCCCCCAATCTTTAAGCTAGCCCTAATTAATGGTTAGATTTTGCTGACCTCCTTTTTTACGGGGCACTCTTTTGGCACACATGAAGCACATTTTTCATTCTGATTGGTGATTCAAACTATAGGGCCAATTCACAAAGGCATTTATGAGTATGATAGATCAAATATTTCAAAACCAGATTACATGACACTTTACCGATTTAGACACAAAAACCTGAATGTGCACATTGCACAAAATAGATAAAGTGATACAACCATAGAGACAGATAAAGTAACAGTCCCATAAAAGCGTGCTTGAAAGAGATAGAAAAAGGAGAAAATACATTGCCAAATATTTATAACGCTTATCAGTAGACATTCATAACAAGATTACTCATGAAATGATGTTTCATTATTTGCATTCTGATGAAAACTAATTAATTAAATGACGAGGCCTAACAGTTTTATTGCAAATACTTTATAAATCGATTGTGGTGCAACTTTGTGACAAAGTTAGCTAGGAAGTTGAAATTTACAGAGGTGATACTAGAGAACTTAATTATTTGAAAAATGTAGAAACGATTTTGGGAAAATGGTTTTTAAGGATAAATTACATATATGAATGTTGGAAAGTTGTGGCAGAAGACCATAGCTAAAGTTAATCATTTCTATGTAATAATGCATTGGTGAAACATTTATTATTATTATTTTTATGAAATAATGATTTCATACATTATATTTGATTCCAATTAAGTTTAATTCATTTAGAGATGATGTATGCATTTTAAGCTTTAAAGGTGTTCTTTCTTAAGCTGGCATTCTGCCTTAGCAAGCATAATAATTCATTGACAATTTTGCAAATGTTGCTTAATTTGTTCTGTGCATCTTTGAGTTGACACGGAAAGGTCATTCTTTCAAAGTTCATGGTGGAATTACACAGTGGTAAAATCAACTCTCACCTGATGCTATAATCTGTTACTTTGTATAATTTCTACTGTTGGCTAACCTGTGAGGCCTTAAAAGCCAAGTCATTTACATGAAGTGCTTGGGAAAGAATGAAGGAGTAACTAAATGTATTTTGTGACCACATATGTAAAGTAATCGTACGATGGACTGACTAGTAGAGTGACACCATGTCATTAAGGTATCATAAGGACTATAAAAGAAGAAACCCCAAAGGAGGGGTAACGCTGTACTATTTATCCTTTGGTAACGAAACACTATACTATCTTTCCTTTTGGTGCAACGCAACACCATACTTTATCCCTTCGGACAAGGCTTTGATATTTCTATGGGACATCACTCACTGCATTTTGGATTTTATCCTTTTATTGCAAAGCCTAATTTTCCCTATCTTGAATTGCACTTTTACTAACTCTGCTACATTCATGCAGTCGACTTGGAATTCTTCTTTGCCAAACTAATAGATTTTTACTTTATGTTTACTTTTTGCCAACGCTCATGGACTCACCCTTAGAGGACTTTAAAATGGATTCTTCTACCATTTGCTTTTGATCTTAGATAGGACTGAACTGTCCTTCTACCTCTAATGGTAGTGAAAGCCTGTAATCTTGTATCTGAAGTTTGTTTCAACCCCATCCTTTTTGGATTTGAACCTCTGATGAAATGTGTTGTCTTGCACTACATGCTTTAATATTTTTAACTGAAATGCTTAAGAAGCTGCTTATTTAGATATATATTTTGGAGTCAATTATTGTGTCCTGATGTTCTTTTATTGAACTGTATTGAATTATTCTCTTATTCTAAACGTGTTGTAGGGAAAATCAGCAAATCTTTTCTGAATATCATGTTTTGTTTCTTTTATTTTGTGTTGCAGTAGCAGAGTTTCTAGTTTGCATCATTTTGGTTAGTCTTAATTCCTTTAGGAGATAGGGTCTCCCCATTGCAATACTTTATTTTTACAATATGGTCCTGAGAGTAGTGTATTTTAATCTAATTTCAAACTTGGGAGTTGGTCTCCAATTATTGGTCCTCATTGGGTGGCTAACGCTGATGTTTTGGACACCCGAATTTTCACCTCTCCTATCGGTGGAGAAAGATCTATCAGAGGACCTTTCACCTCTGTGGTGAGGGTAATGCTGAAATCCATCTAACTGTAGGGGACCCAGTGCAGTTGGAGAGATAGATGAGTGAGTAGGGAAGTGGAAGTTGAACTTGAAATATTTATACCGCTTACGCTGGATCAGTAGATGGAGTACTATTTCAGGAGGACTATTGAATGTACTCATAAATGCCTTATGAATCCCCACAAGCATTGGTAATTCTTTTTTGTATTTGTTTAAGAAGCTTTATTAAATGAATTAAAAGCAAGGTACAATACCAAAATAGTAAGTTAAAAAGGGCATATAAAAGGGAAAAATAGCAATATATATGAACAAACACATGTTGAAAAACATTATAATATACATTATTCAGAATTAAAACTGGTGTTAAAACAGCGATAGACAAATGAGTACCATATTGAATTAGCATTTTTTGGGGGTTTTGTATAAGGTAAAAAAAGAAAAAGGAAAGAAAGAGATAAAGAGGGAAAGAGGGAGGAAGAAGATATAACAGATCAGCAAACTTTGTCAATTAATCAAAAAGAACTATCTGATAATCACCAGAATGAAGTTTTGAGGAACAATATATCAACAATAAATATACACAGCTTAAGAACAGTTAATACACATTTTCATGGTGGTTGAAAGATAAAATTACTGTCTTTAGTACGAACTGCAGCTGATGAAAGGTAATTAGTGAGTGGAGACCAAAAGGCTTCTTTTCGAAGTAATTGTTGAGAAGTATCGACAGAAGCTCTATCTAACCTGTGATGATAACATATGAGATTCCACCAAGCAGAGAAGGAAACTTTGGAGGAGTCCTTCCAATTAGATGTAATTACTTGAAAAGCAATGGCAATTAACAAATCAACAAATAAACCCAATTTACGGGCAACCAGCCAGTGTATGGAGTTACTACCCAAAAATATAGAATAAATGTCAAAGGGAAGGTTTGTGGAGCAAATGTCAGATATTGATTTGCAAACCTTAGTCCAAAAGGTGGAAATGTTCGGGCAAAGAAAAAATAGATGCATATATGAGCCGAGAGAGTTTTTACAAGACCAACAGTTAGGAGATATGTCAGAACTAAATTTAGAGATATATATGGGGGTGAGGAATAATCTCCGATAGAAATAATATAAAGTTTGTGTGATGCTAGCATTAGAGGAGGTGTGATGCAGTCGCTCCCAGATGTGGTCCCATGTATGTGTAGAAATGGTGCGGTGTAGGTCCGTTTCCCATAAAAGCTCAGTTTTACACTTGGGACGGATGGGAGGAGAGAAATGGAGGTATTTATATATTTGGGACGCTCGGACAGACAGGGAGGTAGGCAGCGGCACAAACGGGGGATCAAGAGATGAAGAGGGAGCTGTATAAAGGAGAGAAAACTGCTGATCTAGAATTATTCTTAGGGATTGAAATTTAGGGAGGGAGGTAGCAGGTAAACCGAACTTAGATTGAAATTCAAAAAAAGAGAAAAATTGCATATTCTGCATGAGGTGCTTGACTTGTATAATTCCCTTTGTGACCCAGTCCTTCCAAAAAATAGTGCGATTAGAGATCTTAATGGATCTATTGTGCCATAAGGAAGAGTCCAGGAATATCTGGAGAGGTGAAAAAGATTTTTTACGAACCGGGTAAAAAGTCGTTGCCAGCTGAGAAATAGTGGGAAGGTTAAATGATCGAGGAGAGTGAGAGAAATTGGCTAATGAGGAAAAAGGAAGTGGATGAATGACGGACTCCTCCAATTTGTACCAAACCGATATAGGGGGTTCCTCCGTGGAGGAGAAATATGGCATAGCTTGATGAATTAAAAAAGAAGAGTGATATTGAAGGAAGTTTAGAAAATTAACCCTCCCCTATCTTTAGGAGCAGACAGGGCGGATAGAGATATACGGGCCTTCCTATTGTTCCAAAGGAATTTACTCAGAATGCCGTTAAGGGATTTAAAAAATTTAAATGGGAGACAAACTGATAGCATGGACAAATAAAAGTTAATAACTGGAAGCATCATCATTTTGGATGTGTCTAACCTGCCCCACCAAGACAGGAATAAAGGAGACCATTTTGTTGCCATGCTAGAGACTTTTAATAGAGCATCATCTAGATTCAGCTGAATCGTTCTAGCAATTGAAGGGGAATATTTTATTCCGAAACATGTAATATAATTGGTGTTCCATTTAAATTGCGTCCCATTAAACATACTTCGTAAACAATACTTGTTAAGTGGAAGGACCTCAGATTTAGAGAAATTTAACTTATAGCCGGACAAGTTAGCGTAAAAAGATAAAAGGTCGGTGAAGGCAGGTAGAGAAGTGGCGGGATCGGATAAATATAATAAAATATCATCTGCATAGGCGGTGAACTTAATTTCAAATGATTTGTGAGTAAATCCGCGAACGGTAGGGGAATGTCTAAGGGAGTGGAGAAAAGGTTCAAGAGAAAGAATAAAAAGCAGAGGTGAAAGAGGGCAGCCTTGGCGGGTGCCTCTCTGAAGAGTAAAGTAGGGAGATTGAAAACCATTAACAAAAACTGAAGTAGTGGGAGATGAATATAGCAAATTAATAAGAGATATGGTACTGGGGCCAAAACAATGCCACTTGAGTGCACGCATCATAAAAAGCCAATGAATACGGTCAAACGCCTTTTCCGCGTCTAGAGTAATAGCCGCAACAGGGGAGGAACACTTAGAAGCAAGGTGGATAATATCTAAGAAAGTTCTGGAATTATCCACCAACATTCTGCCTTTGACAAAGCCTGTCTGCTCATAACCAATCAAGTCAGGAATAACTTTATTAATACGGATAGCCAGAACCTTCGCAAAAATCTTACAATCTAAATGAATTAAAGAAATAGGACGATAGTTAGCACAAGAAGAAGGGTCCTTATCCTTTTTGGGAAATAAGCAGATCATGGCTTCAAGAAACGAGCCACGTGCCTCTTTATGAGAAATAAAGAATTGAAATAAAGATAAAAGATGAGGGAGGAGAAGTTGAGAGAAGCAAGAATAAAACTCGGCTGTGAACCCATCCGGACCGGGGGATTTCTCTTTAGGCAGTTGAGCTAGGGCTGCTTTGATTTCAGAAAGGGATAAGTCTTTGTCTAATATAGAGCAATCCGGAGCAGGGGAGGAACGAGGAGGTAAAGCTTCAAAAACAGAATCCAGGGCCTCCTTGGAGGGAGAAGATTCGGGGGTGTATAAATTCTTATAAAAGTCCGTAAAACAATTTAATATTTCCTTGTCATGCAAGTGATTGACACCTTGATCATCTATGATGTTAGTAATTTTAGATCTTTGAGATTTCACCTTCAGGTAATTCGCAAGCAGTTTTCGCGCCCTGTTGCGGCCACCGTAAAATTTAGAATTGATTTTAAGTACAACCCCAGAAGCCTCCTCTGTCGATTTTTTATTAAAACGCAATTTAGCTTGGATTAGTTTCTTAAGTGAATCCTCAGTGTTAGAAGAGAAATAAGCATGTTCCAATTGCTTAATAGAGGCTAACAAGGAGGCAGAATCTCTGATGCTTTGCTTTTTTTTTGCTGCAACATAATCAATAATGAAACCTCTGGCAGCAGCCTTAAAGGCATCCCAAATAGTGTGAAAAGAGATATCAGCAGTGACGTTCCTGAGAAAGAAGTCCGGCAAAAATTCTTTGAAACGCTCCAAAAAAGTGGGATCCTTAAGTAAGTAATTGTTGGAACGCCATCTGCGAGGTTTAGAGGACTCAGAAGGAAGGTCTAGATTAATGAGAACCTGGGCATGATCAGAGATGAGAATGGACCCAATTTCTGCATTAATTAAGTTAGGGAGGAGGGGGGACTTAAAAAGATGTAGTCAATTCTGGATGAGGAGTTATGAGTACGGGAGAAGAAAGTGAATTCTAAAGTGTCTGGGTGAAAAATCCTCCAAGCGTCCACCAGCCCCCTCGAGTGAATCGTGTTTGTGAATGTTTTTTGCATTTTGTTGGGGATATACCTAGCCGTAGATTTTCTGTCAGTGAAGGGATCCATGACCTGATTGCAGTCCCCACCCACCAATAAATTAGCATCAGAACAAGAGCAGAGTGTGTGGGACATGGATTGCCAGAATTGGGAGTCGACACCAGTAGGGCCATATATGTTAAGAAGAGAGATAGGAGAACCATTTATGGTGAGATGTAAAAGAAGCCATCTGCCATCAGCACCTCTCTCCTCCCCCCTTAGAATGAGGGAAAGGGACTTATGAAATAAAGTCACGACTCCATTCTTCCTATCCCTGGCTGGGGAACAGTATATCTGGCCAACCCATTGCTTTTTGAGAGAATTGATATCCGCTTCGTTAAGATGAGTCTCTTGAAGCATTGCAATCTTACAATTCAACCTAGAAAGATGTGTAAGTACTCTCTGCTTCTTGATAGGATTACGTAGACCTTTCACATTCCAGGAAACTATGCGAACATTGTCAGTCATGTTAACAAGAGAAGAGCATTAAACGTAACAGATACATTGTAAAACATTGGTAAATATTAATAAAAGTGAATGGAAGCATACAATAACTAATGCAATATTATGTAAAGTAGTTTGCAAAAAGGTGAATGGTATAAGCCAGTAAGAGAAAGAGTTACAAAATGGTGCAATATCAGATAAGCGAGAAAGGCGAAAATATCTCAAGACAGAAATGCTGAAAGAGTTAGAAAAACTCAAATAAGGAAAAACAGAAGGAAGAAAAAGAGAGAAGAAGAGGTAAGGAAAGGGAAAGAAGAGAAAGAATAGAGAGTAGAAGATACACCAAGATAAGTTGACAAGGAGTCGAAAGACTTCAGTCAAGAAAGACGGAAAGCATAACCGAAGGAAAGGAAATGACATATGGAGGCGGGGGGCAGCAAAGAGAGATGGACTAAGGCATCCAGAGCAACCCGGACCATAACATGGATAATAAAGAAAATGGAGCCGGGAGCTAATAAAAATAGCACAAGAGGGAAGGGGGCTGAAGACATAGCACAGGAAGAACTGATGCGAAAGCAGGGAAAACAATCCAGTGATTAAACCAGAGTATCCGGTAAAGAGACTGACACTTACCAAACAACATAAGAACTGTAAACAGGAGGAACATGATGGGAAGGGATGAGGTAAGGAGACATCAGGAAAAATGTTTTGGTGCAGGGAGGGAGAGATCTGTAAAGAAACACATAAACAATGTTAAAAGTTAGCATCCATAGGAGGTGAGCTTATTGCAGCAACCTGAAAGAAAAACAACAACAACAGAACTAAAATAACAACAAGGAAAGGACAACAAAAGGCGTCAGAACATTAGATTATACAAAGAGAGACATTCTTTAGGAGCCTCCAAAATCCATCTCCTTGTAATTGACCCAGGTGTTTATTTGCTAAATCCAGGTAAAGTTAGCTGCCATGGTTTAAACTAAGGTTAACCATAGTCTCAACAGTTGATGCTTAAAGACTAATTGTGACATTATAAACTACCTATTTAAACCTATATTTATGGCCACAAAATGCATTGGTGGCATGAGAGTTGCCTTGATGACCCATGGATAGTACGTTGGCAAGGTAAAATCTGAGGTTCTTCACTTTGCACATTAATAGTGTTGTCTGTGTTTGAAGAAAACATTAATTTGTCTGTGCTCTAAAGAAGACATCGGTCCTGCCTATACACCATAGTGGCCAGCAAGAGCTCATCAAACACCATGTGAGTTAGAGATACATGGTTGGTGTACGTGGAGGACCAGTAAAATGTATTTATGACCTTTTATTGGATCCTATAGTACAGGGCTGTCCAGTACAGGATCTGGATGGCCCAATCCATACAAGATTTTCAGGATATGCACATGGCATAGCAGCTGGGACCATTGTAGTGAAAAGTATTGGGCTGAAGTTAAAAGGTAAAAGTATAGGGCTGAAGGTAAAAGAGCCTAATTTATTGACTCGCTCAGACAGAAATGCAACAAATTAATACATCGGCCGTCGTGTCCTTGCAACTTTTCTAGATGGTGTACTACCATCAAGTTGTCCACCATGTAGAAGGCCACTGAGAGTACCAGCACGATTTGAAATGTGGATCTTCTGATCCTCTGCATTTAAAGGATAGTCACAAATATCCTGTAGCAGTTTCTTCATCACTTGATTGGACAGAACAAGAAAGGTTATGCTCCAGTATACCATAAAGATCCAGATTTCCTGCAATTATGACATGACAATATTTTCAAGCACTTTACCGACTCTGGAAAACACCACTGCTGGACATAATTCTCTGGAGCTTACATTAAATGACTAATAAATGTTCTCTTTCGCTGCATCAGAAGCACCTCTGCCATTAGTGGGAAGGTAACAATATTGGGGATAGTGGGAGTGAAAAGCAGTGGCATAGCTAGCCTGGTAGCCGCCCGTGGTGGTCCCTGCTTAGGCCGCCCCGCGGCAGCCCCATTGAAGAGGGGTGGGGGTGCTGGCAAGGTTCGGCGGCCCGCGACGGCCGAATTGTAGAGCGGGCGGTGTGGTTGCTGCCCCGAGATGGCTGGTAGGAGCGAGAGGCCGCCGCCCCCAAAACTCATGCGGCCCGGGGTGGACCGCACCCCCAGTCCCCCTTGCTATGCCACTGGTGAAAAGACAAGGAAAGTTACTCCATGCATATTTTAAAACTTCATTAATGTATGCATCTCATGTTTTAATTTAAAAAATCAGGAATATTAAATCCTCTTTAGCAAGGGCTTATGCACAAAAGGGGTGGGCGTGCAGTCTAGATGTAGGTGATGTGGCCTCAATGGGCTCTGGATGGCTGTCTGGGTTATTCATCAATGGTGTCATAGTTGAGTTTGCATCTGGTTTAAAAATCCCCAGAAAGATACCTCTTATAAGTGAAGACAACGCTATTATAAGACTGGTTTTATGGATAAAGAAACATTTCTACTAACCTCAAAACGTAATTCTAGATTGTCTATGTGTATCTACATTAGTGGAATAGACCTGACTCTAGGGGTAGCAAATCTGCATCTGCATGTATTCTTAAATTGTCAATGCATGGACAGTTAAGTAGCTTGGGGAAAGTGGCGCTAGTATGGGTTTGGAGAGGTGATGACCAGTGGTTGAGGTGGTAAGCAAGACAAGTTATTCACAAAGGCAGCAAAATATCAAGCCATGTGAAATTATATAGATATTATCGAAAGATAAAGCAATTTTGTTGTACAATTCTGGTAAAAAGACAACGCAAAAGAGGACATCAAATCCTTCTCTGGAAAACAGCTAGCAAACAAAAATGAAAAGGAGGACAGGGCAACTTCATGGCTGAATTGCAGAAAGAGGAATTGCAGAAAAATAAACTGCAGAATGAGAATGCAAGAGAGTGACAAAGATAGTGGCAAAGGCAAAACATTGAACATACTTTTAAAAAACACCTGATTTCTTGATCTAAATATGAGAGAGTGTGGGGATTGACTCTTACCATCCTACCATGTATACTGTCTACAAATCTTCAGCAATGTTTGGCCAACAACCCAGATCTTCATCAGAGGCAGTATCATAATGTTGTTTCCTGCTCTGTGCCAGAACAGAACGGGGCTGTTCACTTCTTTCAGAGTTTTCAGCTCATGCATTATGTTGAAAAGTGTCAGAGTTAATGCATGATTTGTGACAGTATAGTTCGGAAACACAAAAAGGTAAATAATTCCCTCTGTTCCCGAGGTCTGCTGTCAGCAAAACATGCATTAATTCGGAGATTATTCAAGTTAAAGTAACCACTAAAGATGTCAACAAGAATGCACAGACTCATTATGCGCTGGTGTGACGCAGAAAACAGCATCATGATACGGCCTCAGGACTTAATGCAATGTGGAGGAGATTGCTTAGTGAGTTTGAATACTACCCCCTATTATTTGATCAGGGTAGCATCATGATTTCAATGAAGTTTATTTGTATATCCTTAGAAAAATAGCAAACTGAGAAAATGCCTATTTGAGTGGCTGGGTGATGGATTGTTGCATGTATAGTTAAAAACCTCCTACTGGCTACTCATGTGAACTCTGTCCGATAATTAAAGATAAAATCATTGAAATTGGGATTATATTGCAGAGGTCAATTTGCCATGATGCTTAAATACTATTGGTGTATAGAGTTTGATTTTCGTGCCAACTTTTCATATGTTCTTTTCACATCGAGGGCCAGATTAACTAAGGGCTTGATTTGCCCTTGCATCACGCAAGTCGTCGCAAGGCAAAGCAAGTCCTTTAGTGGCCTTTACTAAGCCACGCAAAGCCACCTTGCATGGTTCTGCATGGTTTAGTAAATCCAAAGTAACGCAAGTTAGCGCATATTGCTGCCTTGCATACCTTGCGGCAGGGAGGAGTTCCATGGGTGGAGTATGGGCATTCCCACACATCCACTCATGGTTTTTGACACAATGCCAGATTTACAGAGGGCTATAAACCTGGGTTTGCTACAAAATGGTGTGCCTCCCTGACCTAGGCGTAACAAGGAGAACTATCTTCATTTCTCCTCATTACTTCCTCTTTGTATGCGTGCTGCTATCAAGAGGAAAATGCCTTTAAGGATTGTTTTTGTGCCTGCCTGTCAGGCACCCTTTCACCATGGTACAAGGGTGCCAGTGCTAGTGCTAGGCAGCCACAAGAGCACTACTGTCAGGAGACAGCAGAAATGTGCCATATCTTTGTAAATATGGTGCATTTCTGCTCTCTCTCTTTACACAACGCAGCGCAGTCCAGTAAGTTGTCTTGCTGTGTTGCATGAAAGAATAGTAAATCTGCTCTGATGATATAAGAAGCTGACCATGCAAGTGTTGTTGATGTTTTACACTTAAAGGCTACTGATGTACAGTGTTTTATGGTGAAATAGCAGTAAAATTCCTGCAAAGAATAGCTTGGTGTAGATGTTGTATTTTCTGCATCATGCGGAAGATAAAGAAGGTGACACAGTTCCAATGAAAGTCAGTGCCAGTATAAAGTAAAATGTGCATGTTAAATATTTTAATAAAGAACAATAACAATTATAATTCTATCTGAGTACACACACCGTCTACCGAACTTCTTTTTATGCAAAGGATCTTAAAGAAATGCCTGCTTATCTCTGTCTTTATGTTAATATAATGTTTGCGTTTCAATCCTGCAGAATCCTCACACATTCCAGAAGCTATGCATATTAAAGTGGAACTCTGGGCCAAAATTAATATTTAGTCTATCATACAACACTTCATTGCCATCTGCTCATGATTAGATTCCAACTTTGTGTGCCTTAGAAATGTCTGGAATGTGCTATGTATAAATATATAAGAATGGAAAATGAAGTCTAAAACTATTAAACATTAAGGGCTTGATTCACAATGATTATTGAACAGTTGTTTAACATAAGTGCACAAAAATGTACTACAATTTTAAGGACCTGCTGGAGAAAAGGGTGTTGCAGTTGCAAAACCCCCGATTCACAAAATTGTCAAACAATCAAAGAAACACTGTGCATAGCAAAAGGCTTTGTTACTTGCAATGTACACTTTGTGACTCTCTATGAATCAGTAGGAAAGAATGTGTGAAATGAGCGTCCTTTCTTCCAGGGATTCCCAATAAAATGTTTCAAGGATTTGCAACCTCAGTGAAGGATGATTAGACACTCACACTCGATAGGAGCGGTATCTATCTGTAAAGTGGAAGCTTTCTGTATGGGACAGTTCCACTCTGAATACTGGATGTCAGCAATGGGGGAGCAAACAAGGTCCAGGGGACAGAGGCGGAAATAAAAAAAAGTTTATCATCCTGTGAATGTGAATGCAAGGTTGGAGGTCTTCTGTCCCTCTCAGGCCTCCATCCTTGCATTTGCTGTCCTTCAGTACATTCGCAAAAACAATATTCTGCTTCATTAATATCAATGGGGTAGGATTTTACAAATCCTACTGAATGGTCATTTTTAGGTTGAGCCTGGCGGCAGTGTGCATGCGCTCTGCGAGGCATGCTGTATTAGGGTATGCACTAGCAGCCCTGCCCACTCTCGGCCCATATTTGTCATTGCCTTTGTGTCATTGTCCTTCTTAAATGGTGGCTTCTGATGCGTAATTAGGCTTGTTAGTCCCGCCTTGGTACCGCCTTGTCTGCATTTGTTACCGCCCACAACGACTGGACGTTTTACTTGGCTTGTTACACGGTCGGCTTTATTTAGTGGATGAGCACTATTTTGATAATGGGCACTGATGGGTACAATGGCGGCTGCTTTTTTTTGTATTTGCATGCTGAGCGCGGCGTCCGCTTCAGGGATACCACGCTCTGTTTATTTATTTATTTATTTTTATTTAATACTGAGCGCGGTGCCCGCTTCAGGAACACCGCGCTCGGTTTGAATTTTTTATTTTTTTTACTTTAATACTGAGCGCGGCGCCCGCTTCAGGAACACCGCGCTCGGTTTGAATTTTTTTTTTTTTTACTTTAATACTGAGCACGGCACCCGCTTCAGGGACACCGCGCTCGTTCCTATTTTTATTTTTTTAACTTTAATAATGAGCGCGGCGCCCATTTCAAGGACACCGCGCTCTGCAATGCAATGGGTGTTGCTTTTGCGAAGGTTTGAGCTGTTGGTATTGTAAATGACAATGCCTTTTAATTTTTTATAAAAGGCATTACCATTTACATTGCCAATGGCTCGAAGTCTCGCGATTGTGAGACTTATTGCATTGTAAATGCTTGTTGATCTGTGACTACAGTGCATACATATTTTTGAGTTACAAGCCAGCTGCTGTGCAGAAAGAGCAATTGCTTTGAGACCCACAAATGATACATTGGCCATAAATTCCTGATTTTGATTCACAATATTCACACAGTAAAATACACTTGCAACTATGGAAAATCCACCTATTTACTGCCATATTGTATTTGTTGCTTTAGGAAGTAATTGTCATGGCATATTGGCATGCAAACTGCATGTTGTCCCCACACATTCATTTGTTTTTTAGCCCATTGTCAAAAGTTTGAATTGCCTATTCTCACACTTAAACTGCTTGCAAAACTACTCTCAAAAAGTCTGAAGTAACTGTAATTACATATATACAGACATCCTGGATCAGTAGCTTTGACAAGCTGGACAAAAGCAGAATTTGAATGACACATTGCTATGAACAAAAATAATTTGTCAGAAAAGTTAAAATAAGAAGTGGTTTTCATAAAAACCTGGATCCAAAACAATGAAACATATGCCTGAACAATACATGTCATACAAGTTGTGTCCATGAGGATTAAAGAGCTTTCACACAAATATTAAAGTTATCGTAAGTGTAGAAAACACTATTGCCATCCGCAATGCCCTGTAAGGAGCATTGATGAGCCCTAGAAGTGATTCACCATCTGGATTATGTCAAGCCTTAATTAACCCCAACTCATTAGTAATGCAACATGTTCAATAACGTTTGCCACAATTTCTGAAGCACTCGGGCTAAGGCTATTGACTAAAATGCAAAATATTGACCAAAGAGATCTCAAACTTTACAAACTGGGCAGTTTCAAACTTTACTAAATATTTTCCTTGATTACATAGACCACTCAGCAGCAGTTGGAGACTCTTCTTCTATTTCTAGTTCTCTGCAGCAAACTATTTAGCCTAATAGATATTTTCTGCCAATTTCTGATCTTTAAGGAGTCAGTTTCTCTCCATCAAGTGGGTGGTCATTGTGCCCTCTTAAACAAACCTCAAGAAGATCCAGTTGAATAGTTGAGCTATCTGCCAAATTCAAACTTACACCAACCATCAGAGGTATTGGAGCATGCTGTAAGTTACATTTTTCTATAATTTCAAGGAAATGATCCAGACCAGAGTAGCATTAGCCCATATAGACGTACAAAGTTATTCATCACTGCAATTCTAAATAAACTCACAATGGTGATCATTGGCAACAGTGCTATGCCTTGTCTTTACTTGATCTATCAGCTGCCTTTGACACTGTTAACCACGATAACTTAATCAATATACTCCATCTAGCCAGGATTTGCTATTTGCCCTGGACTAGAGCAAATTGTGCTTGAAGCAAATACCTGAGTTATCACAATGCTCACTTTTCATTCCCCATGCTCGGGTGATTACTCCTTTCGTACTGGAAGCTGCATAATGTTGGATCTCCTACTAAGCCTTTGGCAAGGGGATGGGCAAAATTACTTTAAAAATGTATCCAACCAAGACCAAAACTATTGTTGCAGAATTCCAGAATCCTACTGACCATCCACATCTCCTGGCTGCAAACTTTAGGAGCTTGGCATTTCCAGTTATGCAGGTAAAGAACCTAGATTTCACCATTTTGGCAGAACTCACAGTGTACCCTCAGATTCCAAATGCTTAAATCACTGAAGAGCATTCAGGAATTTTTGCTCCCTAATGAATGTTTTCAACAGCTTTTAGGCAGTGTCTCCTCCGGTAGTTTCTAAGATGGACTCCGCAAGGGCTTTTTTCTAGCTTTTTCCAAAATATTGCTACTACAACTACAGCACCTCTAAAACATCACAGCCAGGATGCTGTCTGTAAACAATGTGTCAACTGTGGAGACATATGAAAAGATAATTAACTAGGACCCCTATTTACTCTACAGAATTCTAGGCTGTGGTAAATACACGTAGTTCCCATTTACAAGTTAAGGGCTAAATTCCGAGTTTGCACACGAATATAGGTTAAAAGGTGTGTGATAATTATCACACTCACACAGTTTTCTTCTGATAGATTCTGGCAGGTCAAACCTGCCATAATGTATCGAGGGGGCCCAGAAAAATGAAATCAACCTGTGGAATTTGGTGCATTGAATATTGATTGTTCATGTTTTGCATCATTTCCAAGTTGGAAACGTACAATAGGAGGTATTTAATACACCCAGTAAATACCTCAGCACTGTTTTACATGGAATGGTAAATATCACACCCTGTTCAGCACGACTTAGAATCAGAGCCACAGAAAGTTTGGAGCCAGTTCCTTTTTTCCTATATTCATTCTTCCCAAGAATTCACTGGATTATGAAACACTGCATTTGAGTGTGGACAACCGAGTGATGGAAGTGACAAGAGAAATGAGTGCTCTGCACAAGACTGGGCTGTTCTTTCTGAACCTTTGCACTCTAGCAGCTTTTCTGTTACATTGAGAAAAGAAGAGTGTTGCAGACACGTTTCCTGCTTACCTTGCATATTCCATCTGTTGCCACTCTGGAGCCGAAAGCTTGACAGCTGCATTGAATGTTCAGTGGTGTGGACCTGAATCCATTGCAGAATCGATCTCCATCTACCCTGCACAGATCATGTCTGGTACTAGAAGTAATTAAACGATAATTACTGCAGTACATTCTACTTTCCATTGTGCTGCGGAAAGTTATTATTTGTGTTTAGTCACGAGGAAAGGAACAAACATTTGCAATGCAATAGGTCTCGCATTTGCGAGAGTTTGAGCTATTGGCATTGTAAATGACAATGCCTTTTATTTATGTGTTGTTTTTTAAAACATAAATAAAGGCATTGTCATTTACAATGCCAATAGCTTAAACTCTCCCAAATGCGAGAACTATTGCATTGCAAATGCTTGTTTCAAACGCCACCGCAGCAGATGTAAAACATCAACAGAAACCAATATTTTTATTGAAAGTTTATATTTTTTAAATTGAGCACTAACTTCACCATCTATGTATGTTCGACCTGCGGTGCCCATATTCGCGCCCCGTTATGTACCGTTTGAATATTAATTCTTATATATTTTGTGTTATGTGAAAGGCAGGCAATGTTCGTATTCAGAATATAGTCTAACGTTGCGCTTTTAGGCGAGAAAAAGATAGCAGTTTTTAATAACTGTTTTTATGTGAGGTAGTGACTGAGGTCTAACAGCAAAGAGGTGCTTGTGACTAAAGCATGGTGGTGCCTGGTCCTCCTGAGGTGACCTCTCCTGGTGAGGTGACCCTTCCTGGGCTTGTCTCTCACCCCGGGGGCAGTGCGGAGCAGTGTGCATGCGCGCACACACACACAAACAAACATAAGGTCAGTTCTTTGCGCTCTGCACCAGCTACCCCTCATCCCGCCACTATTACGTGAACAGGTCACGAGTGTCTGTCACACACTGAGGTGTCTAGGCGCTCTATGAAGCCACGGGTGGGGGGCCGGACACAAACACATGCACAGGCGTCACGTTAGCGTCTCGACCACCAATGTCTGAACCTACTCCATATCATGCATTGTCTGGACAGGAGCACATGGGATGCGCCACACATAAGCGCTCACACACTCACAAATCAAAGACGCCATGTTGGCGACCGCCCTCTCCCTCCTGCAGCCTCCACTCCGGCCAGCAATAGTCACCTGACTCTACTGCACACTGTACGGTGTCTTGTGCCCTCAGTGGACAACACACAGCGTCTGCTAATGCACCAGATAATGAGCGCACAGGCTGTCAATGTCCTGCCAAGCACGCTCGTGATGTCACTGCACCCCTATACACACACGTCTGCGTGCCATGCTGCACAATGTATGCAGCCGGCAGCGGTGCCAATGAAGGCCCTCGGCCAGATCCCCACTGAGTGTGCAGTATAGTCACCAGCCATCAAAGAAACACAGGGGCAGTTGCACGCAGATTCACACAAACAAAAACAGACACATGCCTCATGGATGTCATGTGAGGCCCTCTTCTCCATCAATGCGAACTAACAACCGCTATTGCAGTACAGCCATGTTCTGGGGCACAGATGCACACACAGGCAGCACGTGCTGAAGATGCAGTGTCAGCCCCCCTCCCCACCCTCCAGTGCAGCAGGTGAGGTCTGTTGATGCTGCCTGCTGGGTCTCACGCAGGTCAGAGGTGCATCATTAAAGCAGGAGAGAAGGAGAGAGGTGCGAGGGGCTCACACAACCTGCAGGAGGCATCACTTATACACAGCACGAGCCTGTGCAAGCTTCGCCACCACTGCCCGTCTCTGCCTTCTCTCTGCCCACCTATGCTCTCCTGCCCGTGTATGCGTCACAGCAGCATGAGCCAGTGCAAGCTTCAGCACCACTACCCTGCTCTCTGCCCCTCCATGCTCTCCTGCCCTTGGATGCGTCACAGCAGCACACGCCAGTGCAATCTTCAGCGCCACTGCCCGGCTCTGCCTGCTCTCTGCCCACCCTTGCTCTCCTACCCCAGTACGCCAGCAGGGAGGGGAGGTGTGAGAGTCCGGCTGATGCAGACTTCCTCTTCTCCACAACAGGAAGTGAGCACAGTTTTACCCGGAATGAAGCAGTCAAGGGGAAGTAGGACGCTCCTGCGCCCTAAGAAGGCATCTGGAGACCTGGCTCAGGTCAGAAGGACCGAAGTAATTCTTCTGTGCACTGGGCAGAAGCAGCTAGCAATAGAGCTTTGACACCCGAAAGTTACGAAGTACTATAGGTTTAGGAGCCGAGGCATCTTCAAAGGAGGGCGTCACGCCTCCAAGGCACTCACTGACCACTGGCCCCTCTGGCCTGCCTGCTAGCAAGGTGACCATCGCCAGTTCAGTCGGACCCCTGACGAGACCTTATCGAACCACGGGTTCCTGCTGATTGATGAGACAGAGAACACATCTCCGGACAAGACGTTCTGTATGCTCTTCCCCAGCCTCACTCCAAGCACTGATGAGCCTTATCTGGGGGCTGTTCATTCTGAACCATGCATGAACCCCAGATAACGGATGCTTTGATTGGCTCTTTTGATTCCCACAGCAGAACTGGTACCGCCCCTGTAATCCGCAAGTTCATTACACGCCCCGCTTGAGCCTTCTAGACATCACCGGGCTTCCAAATGTGACCCACAGAAAAATGTTTGCAAGAGCGATGGTGGAAAATAAATACCGCACTGTAACTGTACTTCTAGGAGATTCTTCGGCCCGATTCCAGCTTTTACCACTACTAATACCAAGAAGAAACGGTTTCTGTAAACCTTTTTATCAAATAGTATTCCAATGTCCACAATGTTTTGTTCTCGCAAATCCCTCCAGGACTTGCGGGCGTTTGTGAAGGGGGGCGGGGGGTTTGGAATGGAGCGTATTTAAAAGGTATAGCGCAACACTCGGGTTAAAAAACAAAACAAAGGCACACGAAGGAAGTAGAGGGGGAACAAAGGAGGAAGCCTCTAAGCAGATTTACGTGCTGGGAGCGTGTTTAAAAGAAATCCAAATGCGAAGAAGCAGCCGCCTAATGAAAAAAAAAAGTGCTTCCTGGCTAATTTTAAAGGAGACCGTGTAACGCCGCAAGGAAACGATCCAGTCCGGATGGGCGGGGCCAAAAGCGTTGTGTCTGACCTGCACAGTCGTAACTTGTAACCCAACGTGACGGTTCTTGCAGTACCAAACTCGTGCACGTGTAGAACCTTCAAATACAGACGTGCACTGCATCGAGGGCAGTAAGCCTCAAACTCTAGGGGCTTATTTACAAGCCATTTGCGCCGCCGGTGCGCCACTTTATAGTTTCAGAATATTTTGTTCGTTCTAGCCACACCTCTGACCCCGCACCCCTTGCACGCAGTCTAGCAGTCCCCAGACATTTTTAAATGCACTTCAACCGCTGGTTCTAGCTCAGACTTTAGACTCCGTCCCCGATTATCTGGGCTAGACGGGGCAGCGAGCATCCCTTTATTCTGCTTTAATTTCGTCCAAGCACATCTGCAGGGTGATTCTATATTGTTTAATATGAGATTACAAAACAGGAATGAGGAGGGCAGTAGAGCGCCACTATACCCAATGGTATACATTGAGATCTCTCACGTTTGCCAGGTCCAAGCTTAAATGGTTCCTCCAAGCCAGGTTTATTCTTTGCATTTTAGATTTATAACACTAATGTTATAATTGGATAAAAGAGACAACAAATCACAGAATGCAAACAAAAAAATCCTGAACTGGATAAGCTTTCCGCGAATGGACATGGAAAACTTAAGAACTGAGTACACCTTCATGGTGAGATCCATGGTAGGGCACCTATTTATTTCTGAGTGAGGTATGCGCTGTGCCTTGTCCCAATCTATGCGGGCTGTGTGTGAATGAACGTATGTAGAGGTAGAGTACCCGAGATGCTTTTGCAACCCATCATTGTCCACCTTCGTGTGCTTGCACAGTGCGAAAAGTAATAAGTTAATGTTACTTACTACCTCAGCTGTAGGACTTGAGTTCTATTGTGCAATATTACATAACTGGTTTTTCTTTCAGTCAAGCTATTTATAGAGCCAAAGCCCCCTTTCAACGCCCTCACAACATATGGCTGTAGTTTTTGCCTAAGATTCCCTGATTTAAAGAGTCATGTGTTCCAAGTGAGGCCGCTCTGAGCACGGAGCAGCGCCGGGTCAAAGCCCACTTATCCATCGGCTTAAAACCCGCTGCAGAGCGGAGGGGAGCGCGGCCTGGTTCACGGCCAGTCTAAGGTGATGGCTGCACTCATATGTCGGATCATGTGAGTCACTGCTTTTAAGAAGGTGGGGAGCCGTGCCGGGTGTTTCACGCAGAGCAAGTCGGGGGTCGGAATAAAGGCATAAAAGAGACGCTTGGAATAAATAAACGGCAGAACTGAAGGGGCGTCCTGTATAGCATGCCATGCAAATATTTTTTTTCTTCAGTTTTATACAGCGCGAACATGGCTCTAAAACATCTGAGTGCTTTACATGAGCACCAGATTATTATATCCTCTCTTGCAACAACTGCACTGGCTGCCCATTAGGAAGAGAGCAGTGTTCAAGCTCTTGACTATAGTGTTTAAAGCACTGCAGGGGACTGGCCTGGCGTACCTAAGGAAGAAGTTAATCTCTTATGTCCCTGTACGCCAACTTAGATCGAGCAATCGGAAACTGCTCTGCCCCTGTAAAATTAGTAAAAACAAAATGGGTGGGCGTGCATTCTCTCATCTTGCCCCCTTCCATTGGAACAGACTACCAGATGAGATACGAGCCTGCACAACTCTGGTGCAGTTTAAGAAGCAGCTTAAAACTTGGTTGTTCTAATCGCCATATTGTCATATGCTACCGGTAGTGTGCAGCCAAGGGCGCCGAGAGATCCCTTTGGGGATGATTCGTTGCGCATTACAAATCCTAATAATAATAATATCACACGAGGACAGATTTTATTTTGTTAGGCACGGGCGATTAAGTCATTTGTCTAGAATCACAGGTGGGTGAGATGACGCTGGAACTCGAACCTGGTTCCCCACTTCCAAAGTCGGCTGCTCAGACAGCTAGAACTACTCCATAGTCTATTTACCTTAAAAGTACCCAAAACTCTCCCTTTATCTATTTATCATTTTTTGGTCAACAACAATCATTCTATTATGTTTATGGGACTTGTAGTTTCGTTTTTTCTAGACTATATAAAGGCCTACAAATCCCAGCATGCAAAGTACCGTTGGCGATAAAGTCGATACTGACTGAAGGTATCACACATAACCTGTGGAACTTGGCAACAATTTAATTTTCTTTACAAAGAAGTTAAGGAGGGATCTAACGTTCAAACACACTAGATCAGTCTAGACGGAGAAAATAATGTGGACACATCCTTGGTTTGTTTTAAGTTAATTGCTATGAGGGTTGCTGCTGCTCCGCAGGGTGACTTCAAATAGCACAATTAGACATGTTCACACAAGTGTTATGGTGGCAGGGCAAACTTACCGTCTCTAAGACTAGACCAGGCAGCAGCATTGTGTCTGACCTGCACAGTCGTAACTCGTAACCCAACGTGACGGTTCTCGCAGTACCAAACTTGTGCACGTGTAGAACCTTCAAATACAGACGTGCACTGCATCGAGGGCAGAAAGCCTCAAACTCAAGGGGCTTATTTACAAGCCCTTTGCGCCGCCGGTGCGCCACTTTTAATATGGGAAAAAGTGGCGCTCCGGGCGGCGCAAGAGGCTTGTAAATAAGCCCCTCTGTTTTCTAACATCAATCGCTGTTAACAGTACTGCTATGTCTCTTTAAACAGAAGCAGGGACCCTCCATTGCCACACCTGCAGTGCTCAAATGGAACACAGAGGCCACAGGGCTGAAACACCGTTTAATGTAGAATAGGTGATAAGATCAAATAAAAAGTGTTCAAAAACACCGTGAATATTACTGTGGTGTAGGAAAGAAGTTCGAAAACTTTGTATCATCTTGTCTTGTCATTGAGAGGTTGGCTTCGACAGTATGCCTGCGAGTACAGAAAACTGTAATCACGTTAGCGCTGCGAGGCCACCCTAATAGCAGACTGCGCGATACATCTACGTTTAATTATGGTATCAGAAATCTCTGATGTCACGGGAACAATGAAACTCCAATCATGAGTACTGTTATGGATCAAAATTAACTAGAGCAGCAAAGAAACGGGTGTAACATTGTAGGGCAGGGAGCAACTATTTCATTCTCCTTCCCGCGCCCCGAATCTTCACCTGATCCCTTTCTCACGCACGTGCACGCACTTTGCTCAACACGCCGCCCCGAGGCTAACTTACCTCTGTAGCTGGCTCCTGGCTTGTAAAACTCGGGGTCTCCCTCCACCCTCAGGCTGAAATCATTGTACCCTTCCCTTCGCGTTCCCTGGACGCGCAGGATCCGGCTACAGTACCCCTCGGACTTGGAGGCTTTTTCCACAGTATCGTCCGTAAACCCAAACGCCGCCCGAGAGGCAGTGAGAGCCAGGAACTGACAGAGTAGGGTCTGCCACGCAACTCCCCTCACCATGGTATCCGCGAACTTCTCGTCACAGCATGGACCTCGCTGAAGCCACGGCCTGAACCAGGAGTCCTTCAGAACCAGCAGAGACCTGGGTGGGCGCAGCCGGGGCTCAGGCAGGTGGCTGGCAGGAGGGATCGCCGCCGGAGGGTCTGCACAGCAGCAGTACCGAGAGCAGCAGCTGGGAGAGACTCTGCCGAGCTCTGATCTCTTAAGTGCTGTTTTGTTTCAGAGGATGCGATTAGCAGCTCCCAATGTTTACTTTGCCGAGCAGAATTCACAGGGTTTGGTGAAATAACAGAGCAGAGAGAGAGGACAGGACTGTCTCCAAGACAGCCAGAAAAGATGCGGGCTGCACGGGCTGAGCTAACAGACTCGAAATTAATCAGCCACATTCCCTGCCAAAGTCTATAGTTACCACAGTGGTGGCTGGCGCGAGGAATGCCCCGGTTTTAAGTCTGCGCCAGACACTGCAAACATGCGTCTGTGCTGATGTGCAGGTGGCGAGAAAGCGTCCGTAACGTGCACAGATGGCAAGTGCAGACTCTGCACAGTGACTTTACGAATTCACCACTTTAAGACATGGACGTGTCTTTAAAACCGATAACCTAAAAAAACAAGCTCTCGCCATTGCGCAAAGGCAGCCGCTTGTTTATATTTGCATCGCTCGATGCAAAAGTAAAAACGCGGCAGCCCTTGCCAAAGGCGACTGAAAAAACATAGTGCCGACATGACTAATGAAGGAGACTGTGTCACGCCGCAAGGAAACGATCGAGTCTGGATGGGCGGGGCCAAAAGGAGACAGGGCGGTCACCAAAAAGCCTCACTTTCAATCGGAGGCCAGCCTTTACCATAAAGGAGGACGCCGGCCAATAGAAAGGATGGGCGGAGCTTCCACTCCACTTCCGAAATCTCCTCGATTACAAGAGGTCTCGCAGAGCGAGCAGCGCATGCGCTGCAACGCTAGGCGAGACCTAAAAAGGCAGTTTACATGCTGCAAAATGCACAGCTGTAATGTCATCCATCAACTTTCAACTTAGCCAACTTCACTGCTCAACCTCTTTTTGATCATTTCTTTTTCTGTAAATGTTGTAAACTCAAAGATACATTGCAAAACACATTTAATAAACTTTGTTAATGACAGTAAAATGAGGGCAATAACTGGCATCAACATAAATAAATATTAAATAGTTAAATATTAGATACACTGAGACAGCAGAGATGACTCGTGTGGTTTGATATCATTCAAAATATAACATGAGCAAACCAGTAAACACTTTAAAAGTAGCAGCACCCTGGTAGCGCAGACGTTTGTGGTCTCTCATTGAAGAAAGCCATAATATGTATAGGCACTACTCTTTTTTAAACTTCTTTTTATTAACGTCGCCTCAGTGTACAGCCAACAAGAAAAGCAATTGTACAGTGCTTATATCAGTTGCAGGAAAACTCAACAAGACCACCCTCCCACCACCATTCTACAAGGACGGATCTGTGCTGTTCGTCGATGGTATCAAACTCTTTCCTGTGCGTATCCACAGTCCCTTCTCCTTCCCTCAGGCATTATAGCGAATATTTTGCTAAACAGTCCCCTCCTCCTACGCACTGGAGTGGTGGGCAAAGGACTCGTCAATATCCTGCGACTATGACCCCATGATTCAATACTACTCCGTGTAAAGGCCGCCTCTTACGTCCCCAAAGCCCCTTACCATTGAGGCGTTAGCTCCCTCATCACGCCCGCATCCGACACTTGATAATGTTCAGGTTTTGGGAGCCACCCCTTGGTACTCGCTCAGTAGCCCCTGCACGACCTCCACATACCCCCGATCTTATCCCATTTACCTGGACATCCTCTAGCCTTATATACCACTTTCTCAGCCCCACAGCACCAGTCTAAGTCGTTTTCGCACTCTAACAGTTCCGGTGGATGGCTCGCCCCCAAACCTTGGCAGCATTCCATTTTGCTACTATTGCTGCCACCGTGAGCCATATCATATGGTATTTAGGCCATTTCAACTCGCCCGTCAGACAAAGGATAAGCCAGCGCGGCTCTACCGGGACCTCCAACCCTGTGACCTCAGTCATAACCCGCGTGACTTCCCTTCAATAATGGGGGATGTAAGGACAATCCCAGATAATATGAAAAAAGGAGCCTACTTCGCCACAACCCCTAGCACAATACCCAGAAACACAGTGTCCCAGCTGTTGCAAAAGTGTTCTAGAGGAGTATGATCTATGGAGGATCCGTAGCTGGATAAGTCGGAAGCGGGCCCATATAGCTACCTCCCAGGGACTCTGTACCGCTTGCTCCCAGTCATCGTCCTCCAGTAGCCCCAGGTCTGTCTCCCATGCCTCCCTCAGGGAGCCAAGAAGGTTCGGTGAGTTATTCATGAGTTTCTTGTATGTGAGGGAGGTGGCCCCGGCTATCATTGGATCTATTAGTAGTCTATCTTTTAGGGGTGAGTCCTCGGGCAACGATTCTCCTTCAAGGAGATGTTTGCGAAGGGCATGCCCCACTTGTAAATACCTAAACTGTTCGGTGTCTGACATCTTGTATTCTATTCTTATGTTATCAAAGGATATCAGTGCCTGTCCCCTCCAGATATCCCCCACGCAGTCAATGCTCAGCAATCCCCA